>VWZZ01007920.1:218561-317660 GCA_013399095.1 Psophia crepitans | reverse complement strand
CCTGTTAGCCAGGACTGCTGATAGATGATGGCTAACGGCTTGGCAAGGTGCTCTCCCAGCTCCCATAGCACTCGTACACTGGAAAAATATACACTTTTTACAATATCCATGTTTCACTAAAGAAAATGCTCCATTCCCCCCCCCCCCCCACCCCGCGACTCAGAATTTCCTGTGGAACAAAAGGTTTGTCTTTAAACTGGTTCTACTCAGCATATTCCTCCTCTTTACAGCCTCTCTGCTGCTTGTCCTCTCCCAGCAAAAGGGAGCCACACTGTTCTGCTGCTTTCCAGGCTTTTACGTGGTGAGGAGAGAAGGACTTGGCCCATGGCGCTGCATTCGGCGAGAAAAAACCTGACCCTGCTCTGTTAAGGGGAGGAATTATTTAGGCTATAATTTGCAGTGATTACACACTGTTTGGTATGTTGTCATATGCCATGTTTGCACTCCCTCTGCCAGCACATGGACAGGGATATGTGTAGTCATTTATTAGGCTTGCACCAGAGACAAATGGAATAGCAGCAGGATTAGCTGTCATCCATCTTCGACTGAAAACCTTTCCTTGGCCTGTGGTTGGCTAATGAAATCCACATCGCCAGAATTCATAGCATTCAGCTGGCTGCAAAGAGAAACCCTCAAGATGCTTTTAATTAGAAGTTGTGAATAATGGTCAACTTGTGTGCATTTTACAGACAGCCACAAAAATCTGCATTGCCACTTTCAGGAATGAGCCCAGAGCTGGGATCCACATTATGCAGACTTACATTTCCAGGGGCTATGTGAACAGGTGTCTAAATTCTCAGCTCAACAGTGGCTGCTGGTGTCCCCCCTTGAAAAAAAATTATGCTAGATAATGAGTATGACTGTGCGTCATGCCTGTGACCATATCACTCCATAAGAAAGATTGGTTTCACTGCTTTCACATGGCATTTAAGTGAATTAACAGTAAACAGTATTCTCACTGAAACAGTACTTCACTGTGTAAGTGAAATCTCTCGGGACTACAGTAGTACCTAACACATGCTAATGAGAAAATTTTAAACTTCCCCTCAGTATTTATCTATGCAAGGATACTATAGTTTCAGAACAGTTTATCAAAACAGACGTAAGTCCTCCAGTTTAGCATTTTGACAATTACAGTATTTTGTGGGACTTGAAACACCTGAGAGCCTGCTATCTCCTTTCACTGTTTTTACAAATAAGGTTCCAGATTCTCTGAAGTTTCTGATTTCCTTTTGCTTCTGGTGATGTGGACTCTCTGTTCCTTACAAACTCTTCCTCAAGCACAAAGCAAGCCCAACAAGATAGCACTGAACAGCAAATCAGACCTTGGTTTTCAAACCAGGACCTCCATTTTGCTGGGTAGCCCCAGTGAAATATTTCCTTAATCTGACAACTTAAACCCATTCCAGCTATTAGTAACTGTGATTTTAAATAATTGTTGACTTGGACTGTAAAGTATTTTGCTGCAACTGGGCAAAAACCTGAATGTTATGTTTAAGAACTGATCTCCTCTCTGTTCGTATCTAAAAGCATCAAATGATGACCCTACATAAGCTACTCTTAAGTTACTAGAAGTGAAAATCACAGCACATTTGTCTATGCAGGCAATTAATTGTCAGCTGCAGAACGAAAAAGAGCTCAGCAAATGTTCTGCAAAGACTTCAAACTCATAGCTGGCATCTCTGCTTGTGGGCTGTAGGGATTTTGAAAGCTCTTTGGGTTCCTCAGATCTCTAAAGAGCTGTAACTACATTTATTACCACTATCACGCTTTTTACTGACTGATGTTCATGTTGCACTTGAGCAGTTCTTCAAGGAGAAGGCACACACACACTTTCCCTACCTGCCTTGGTTGTCACTTTCAGCAAATAACCATCCAAATCGATCTGAAATTGCGGTGTCTTGCAAGGTAGTGAGATGCGGGTCCCATTCCACTTCACAGTAAGGTGCTGCTGAAGGCTGATAGTGCTTCTGCCCAACACAAGGTCCACTGACTTTGTCCAGGAGAAAGAACGGGTCCGACGGGCATCGTTTTTTACCAGCACCTGAAAGGGTGAGGCAGAGGAGGAGCAGTCTTTTGTCAAAACGTACTGACATGTTCCCTGAAAGTTAAATGTCCGTCCATCAAAAGTGTTGTAGTGAGGGTCTCCAAATACAGTGCAAACTCCAGGCTCTGCAGGTGAGTGAGAAACAAAAGCGCCATATCAGGATCAGTCAAAACTTGAAAAAAGCAGTTGATAAGAACTTAGAGGATGCCGCTCTCACCTGATCTATCTGGCCTACAGGGCAGATTTGGCTGACGCCCACTAGGAATATATATTTTTGAAAAACAGAAGCTTTATGGATTTAGCAGATGTCTTTCCCAAAGCAGGTGGGAACCAAAGGCCAATTAATCTTTAGGGCAGCATAGGATGGCTAAATTGTAGCTAGGAACCAAAGACCAAAGATCCAACCTGTATGTTTGTCCCTTAAAAACATAATGTATCACCTGAACAATTTAGGTTATTACAATGCCTTTGAATTTTTTCAAATTATTTCATTTCCATAAAATACAAGCCCCATTCATTATATCAGAGCAGGCAGAGCTTGGGGCTTGCAAAGCTCACATGTCTCTGGAGATGTGTGATGGGAGCCTTCCCATCTAGGTTCAGCTTTCCAAACATGAAATGTCTAGTCTAAGCAATTCATCCAGTCTCCCTCTCACTGACAGAGAGGAACAGACCTGACTAGAAACTCTTTCATCTCACCAGTCTTAGACATCTCTTTTAAAACATGGGGAATTACTCTCTGGAGGAGCCTGTCTCTCTGCTGCCAGCTCTGGCAGTGCAAACAAGTATCTAAGACTACACATATCCCTCTCAGCAGTTAAATTCCCATGGGATGAGCGCCCACCCTTAAGTTGTGTTGCAGGAGCAAAGCCTAATCTGCTAACAGAAGCAGAATTCAAAACATCACAGGTATATTTTTCAGGCTAATTTTAATGTCCCCCGTTAGGCAGGGATGATCCCCTGAAATTAAAAGCCATCAGACCACTGTAGCAGGACCTGTTTCTGTCTGTATTTTACATAAACACACTTATAAATATTGTGCATTTATAAACTAGGTATATTTATGGGGTTTTTTCCCCAATTATCTGTAGAACCAGTATCTTTGTTCGTTGTTAGAAGCTATCATATATGTCCTATATACACAACTGACTTGTAGTAGTTATTGTTATCATGCCACCAACTAAAAGTCAGCCATACATGACAAACACGATGCAATGACTATCTAAGAGCATGGTATCTCTGCCAACCATTTGCATCATGACAAATGGAGGAAGATTTCTTACTGACGTTTGCCGCCATACGATGGTTGGAGAAGCTGCAGCTCAAAGGCAGAACATTTCCACAATTGTGTCAGTGATGCTGAATTACCCTGCAGTTACCTAACCAATGATTGAATTGCCTCACAAGCAAAGAGAGCAGCAAATTTATTTGCATTGCAGCCTTCTGGTATAACAATAGGTCCTAACCACATCTTATTGCTGCTGTTCCTGGAAGAAGGAGTCTCAAGGCAGAGAAATGCACACTGCTACTGCCAGCTGGATACCCATGGGCTGAGGCTGCTTTTGAAAGATGATGCCTGTTTTAGGGGGAGGGCTTGGTGCAGTAACAAAATTTGACTCAGAAATCGGAGAGCTGTGAACATCATCAATCAAGGAGAAAAGAAAAAGAAAAAAAACAGACCCCAAAAAACCACCCCTAAACCTAATCAAAACCCAACAAAGGAGGAGAGAGTAATGGGGAATACAATTATTCACTGAAAAAAAAAATAATCCAACTAACAATGGCTTGCCTGAAAAGGCAGCTAAAAGAAAAGCAAATTCAAACCTACAAAAAAGAAGGAGACATGAATGTTATGGAGAAGTAGGGAATTCCTTCACTGGAGTGCAATGCAGCTCTGACTATGCAATACATCTTTCTTAGGAGGGTTTTTCAGCCTAGGCAGCGTGCTATGCTAAAGCAGCTATAATGTTTCTGGCATTTTTCTAGCTATAGTTAAAGAGCATCAAAGGATACCTACATGGAGACACAGAAGCTGAAGGGGACCCCAGGAGACATTACCTATTCCTTCTCCAGTACCTGTATTATTCCTAACAGACATTTACTTAACCTGCTTTTAAAGAGCAATAGAAACAGCAGCTCCACAGGCATGTCCAGCAAACTGTTGCAGTGCTCAGCTCTGCTAACTGTAAGGTCTTCCCAAGGTCTAACGTCAGTCTCCTTCACCACATGGTGCAGTACCATCACAGAGCTGGTACCTGGGAGATTTGTACTTTACCCCCAACTTGCCACATGCATGCTTCTTCAGCTAAGCCAGTAACTAGTCTTGGCATCATCGTTATGCCTCTTTACTAAGTCTGGCAACTAGGGACCAAGAGTTTCGAATTCTCAAGGATATCATGTTGATAGCTCCATTAGAACTCAGAATGAACCACACTTGATCAACCACTCTGGAAATCAGGCCCAAAGGACTTTAAATAGAGCCTGGAAACCATGACAAATAGATAAGAGAGTGCTTCTAAAAATGTGCACTTCTGTGAGTCTCATTTTCCTCATTGATACCAGTGAGGATATCAATTACTGTTTTTCAAAGTCCTTAAAAAGATTACATTATCCATAAATTGGCAGGAATCACATAGTTTTTAATCCGCAATGTAATTTTTACCAGTGGGAAATAATCTGTAGATTTTATATGGAGAAAAACTGACTTTATCGTTACTAAATCATGCTAACATGTTTCTGATTTCCTTATGTACTCATGTAATTATCTGCATGATGAATATTAAGATACATTTTATTACTTGCTTGGATTCTATTTCGCTTTTTTAGGCTTTAATTTTTCTTCAAACCTAATGACAACTTTTATGAAAACAAGGAAACTAACAAAAAAATCAGCCCAAGCATCAGGGAAGATTTCAGAGGAGAGAACTGGTTTTTGTCTGCATTTTTAGAGGCCAAGAACATGGACGCATTATACATGTTATTAACTAACGTTGGGAGGGGGAGGCTGGTTCTTCACCTAAGCAAGTGGCTAAGATGCAAGACATGAGAGGAACAAACATGACTTAGAGATGTGCAAGTAAAATTGATAGTACCAATGGGATCCAAAGGAAATATTTATTTTTAATTTCTAATGTGTTATGCAGAGAAATGTTGTTTTATGTTATGTTACATCGTGTCACGTCGTATGTCATCTTGATGCAGTGCAGTTAAAATAAAAGAGAATGTATCTTGGACTGGATAGCTGAATATCTGATCCAAATTTCACTGTTTTCTTCAATAACCAAGGAAATGGGGGAGGGAAAATCTACCTAAAAGCAGCCTGAATAATTGATTCTTTGATATCACTGTGTAAAGCATTCTTGAAAAGTTTGCTAAAATTGTGGGGTTTAAAAAAAAATCAACACCCTGCAAGAGTGTGTGAGATAACTCAGGCACTGCCAGTAAGAATAACTGATTGGCCTAGAAATAAACCTTAAATACCGGGTGTAACATGCCTGCAAAAGGCAGGCAACATGAAAAGAGTTCCTGCCATTTTTAGGTTTTGGGTTGTTGTTTATTTCCTTTTGGGAGAGTTTCAATCACATCATGTTTTATGGTGTTCTGCTTCTTTTTTTTTTTTTTCTTCCTTTCTTTTCTCCTTCTGAAACAAACCAGTCTTTCTGCTTGGCTGTTTTTGAAATCTACTGGAAGCACCAGTTCTCTGGTTAGGATCATGTGTGACTCGCTCCTCTGTTGGGATGTAATGGATGGAGGTGTCACTGCATCACCAAAGCTACATTCCCCAGCACTGGAGTATGAGTTTTGCTAGCTTCTGCTAACAAGGCAGAGGGTCATGGGTGAAGATCCTTCCCTTTTCTTCCTACAGTAAATTCTTCCCAGCTTATTGTGGATACTCCTTGTCTCTATCAGATGTCTAAGGTAGAGTTAGGAAAGGGCAATTATATATGATACTTCCTCTTAAAACTCCGCCAGCTTCTAACTATTTTCAGCTTAAGGATTTTCTGAGGTAGACATAGTTTCTCTTTATTTAGCAACCTTTGACAGACTCCTTTTCTGTGAATTTGTCCCATCTCCCCTTGAACCCAAAAATGTTTTTTGCAACCACATAGTCTTTAGGCAAAGTACATGAAGAACCACTGCCTCTTGCTTGTTTCAAACCGCGCATTCATAATCTTTGATGTCTTCTTTTGCTCATCTACACATGCACATGAAGGCAAATAAACCCATTCCCTCTCTGTCCCTGAAAAACACAGACTTTTCAAAGGAGGGCCCCAGAGCTATGTTCAGGAAGCTGTGATTTTCAAAGCACCTTAGGCACTCAACTCTGATTAAACATTATTGGGAACTGGCTGCAAACACCTCTAAAACTCTTTTGGAAATCCTGCATTTAGGCTCCCAAATCAGTATTCAAAACTTCTGGCTTTCATAAAAGCTTCTGGGAGCTTGGTAGTTTCCACATTTGCTTTTTAAGCAACTAAATATGGAGTTCACACTTTTACATTTGACAGTCTTAAACTACATGTGTGATTCATGTAGTTTGCTCAGCTCCCACCTAAGGCTCTACAGCTTACTTGCAAACTAATAATAATAGTATTTAGGTGCTAAAGTGAATACTGTAGAACTCTTGGCATGCTTTCCTTGCATTTATAAATCATGCGCTCAATTCAAATGGAATCGTGACTTTCATTAGAAAAGGTAATGGTAAGGTAACCATGGGCAAGGAGTTTTTGAAAACACATTTATCTATACAAAAAAGGAAGCTGAAAAAGCAACAGCAAGGAAAAGAACATTTTAGCATTCCCAAATTTTAACATAATCTTATAATAGGGGGTGGGGGTGGGAAAGTTTATGAAATCACGACCTATTTTGGCCCATATGGAGGGATAAAGATCTGAAAGACAACTCATTTCTAGTAAGTAGTATGCTGAGTAATGGTAAGAACCATTTATAAGTGGTTGCCAGAAAGTACCTTTCTGCCTTTCACCCAATGCCCCCACTCTCCCAGACAGTATTTAGCCTTTCTAGAAAGGCAAGATATATATACTGCTTGGTGGAGGCCAGACAGACAGTCAGCACGCACGTCCTGACCAGCCAGAGAGTATGAGCGTATTGGCTGGGCAATTAGCACACTTGTAGCTCCAGAGCAGCCACAGGATATATTGTCTCTAGCTGGGTTTATTATTTGTTGGGATATAAAGGAAATGGGACACAAATCCATAGGAAACCAGGCTCTGTTAGCTCTGGTGCTCATGGAATAGCTTGTTTTATTTTTTCAGGAGATCAGAGCAGTCAATTGAAGTCCAAGATGTCCAGATGTCTGGTCACACTCTTCTGGGCTTGTAGCTAGTTAAGAGTGGCCAAGAAAAATATACTTTAAATTATAACTAAAATTGGTTTGGACACTCTCTAAGTAAAGAGAGGGAGGAAAAAATACAAGTTTACCAGTTAAGGGTGTTCTGGTTGCACATCTATAATTCAAAAAGATCTCAGCTTTTTAAAAATAAAATGGAACTTTGAATGCAATTAGCCCATATGCTGAATTAAGCCCTAAATCAAACAGAACACATTATTAACTTTTGAAAACTAGCTACAGAACACGCATAATAGAATTTCATTAGCTTTTCTGTAAAAAATGCATAGCCATAGAGTACTTTCCTCATAACTGCTGCATAGTGCAGCTTGATATAATACACATTACAAGGTGTGGTGTCAAAAACTCCACAGGAGTCTTTATGGTCTATTTCATAAATAAAATAGCTATTCTAATTTGTCCAAATACATATTTATACAGTAGACCATCATGGCTGAAAGAGCTGAGGAGGTAAATCACGAACAGCATTCCAGTATGAATTAAAAATTGCAGTCTTTTTGTTGATGTATTTCTCCATGGCAAGGAAATAATACAAGAGACAGGACCAGCAGGGACCTATGTGGTCCTTTAGTCCCACTCCCCACTCTCACAGTTACCTACAATGCATAACCACACCTTCTTTCTTACTTCTTTTTTTTCTTTGAAGAGTCAACATTTTTTTCAGTATTTCTATAAAAACACATTAAAAGGAGGCAGTACTAACCTTTCACTCCTAAGACTGAGTCCAAATGCCCTTGAATTTGGTTTAGCTCCATTGGTGATTTTGTCAATTAAAAAAGCTGCAGAATGATTTGTGATGAATGTAATTTTCTGTCTCAAAAGCGGCCTTTACTCCATGTGTACTGCTAGACCTAGATGACTGCAATCCCCTTTGAAAAAACTTCATTCATAAAGCCTCACAATGACTTGGGTAAGACTGTGTAAGGATTATTGATCATGATTAAAATATATCTACATGGTTGCAGTAGGAAGCTTTCGTATTGCATGCTGCAATTTCAGCAAGGCCTATCAATTCTCCTTTGTCAAGAACAAAGATTTAACCTCCACTGCAAATTCCCAGCTTTGTCTGGAGTTGAGAGCAGTCTGTTAATGTTATTTGAACTCAGGTTTAGTGTTTTCTTTTTTTAATATGAAAATGACCTTGGTCTAACATAGGATTACTAATTTATGGAATTGACGTCAGTGGTGATTTTTCTAAATCAAGCCCAAAAGAGTACATTTCATTACATTTTTACAGCAGCATAAACTAAACTGTTGAATTTTCCACTGGTATGACCACTGTGTTTAATTAGTGATAACTGTGCGCCAGCTATGGAGCTTAAACAGCAACATGCCAAAACTAACCATAGTTAACTTCGGCAACAGTAGACAAAAGAGACTGTCCAGCCCTTCAACAGACGAGGTACTTTTTCTCTCTGCAACAAACTGCTTTGAAAATAATCCTTTGATTATTTTTTTTTTCAGTTTAAAGTCTATCCTTTAACAACGTGACTGTTTTTGACCCACTTCATAGAAATTGGCTGCATTTAAACTCTACTCAAAGCTCTCCTGTGTACAGTATGTTCTTGTACCTCCTATGTTGTTTTTACTTTGGAAAATTAATATCTGCTGGACCGCCAGAAATGTCTGGTGTGTTAGTATGTAGAGAGAGAGGATCAACATGAGTGGGTGGGTGAGGGAAAAGGCTGTGCATGTACATCTTATCTCATCAGAAATTGGCTGAATTAGCAAAGTTTCTAATTACTATCTGAGATAGTGATCATCACTGAAATCCTCATGCCTTTTGCCTGTCTTATGTCGTGATGAGATTTACAGCACTTATGGTGCAAAGGTGGAATTAGTTCCTTGCAAATGGGAACTGTTAAAACAACTAGTGGTAGCCACCGCTGCTGTATGACAGTGGGTATTCAAGGGCTCTGATTACATTACCTGAAAAAAGCTAGGAACAGCCTTTTAATTATAAAAGCTTATAATCAGCTCAGCATCAGCAATAGTCTGTAGTGAGACACCTCTCCACTGTTTCACGTGCAACAGAGGAGCATGTCGCTGCGGGACTGTGCAACCAGGCAGCCTCCCAGCCTCATGTACAGCCAGCATAATGCAGATGAGACCCATAAGAAGAGGTTAAGGGAATCAGGATGTTTATCCTGAAGGCTTCAGGGAGACCTAAGAGCAGTCTGCCAGTACCTAGAAGGACGTTATTGGGAAGATGGAGCCAGGCTCTTTACAGATCTGCATGGCAAGAGGACAAGAAATAATGGTCTGCCCTTGATGTCACAAGGCTTACAGTTATGACCATTCCCTTCTTATATCGTAAAATATCCCGAGTTGGAAGGGACCCGTAAGGACCATCAAGCCCAACTCCTGGCTCCACACAGGACCAGCCCAATCAGGGCAGATGACTGAGAGCGTTGTCCAGAGGCTTCTTGAACTCCGTCAAGCTCGGTGCTGTGACCACTTCCTGGGGAGCCTGTTCCAGTGCCCGACCACCCTCTCGGTAAAGAACCTTTTCCTGATCTCCAACCTAAACCTCTCCTGTCGAAGCTTCATGCCGTTCCCTGGGGTTCTATCACTGGTCACCAGAGGGAGGAGATCAGAGCCTGCCCCTTCGCTCCCCCTCGTGAGGAAGCTGTAAGGCTTCCAGTATCATCAAGATGTTCAGACCTTTTAGGTAACTTGGTTCCTAGGTGAGTTATTTTCACTTTGAAGAAGTCTATCTCCTTCTCCCATAAAACAATTATCACAAGTCATCATTCTCTGGCAGATTTTCTGAAGGAGTCACTGTAGTGTCTTCCTGTTAACCCCTTACAGTAGAGGGTGTCCTGTGCTTTAAGGGAATGGCTGGCCCTGTTATTTTCCTCTCTCTGTCATGTTACAAATGAACATATGCGAAGGTTAAATGAGACTGAAACATAGGAACAGAAGCAAGATAGAGATCGATAAATTCATGACACTACTGACATGTCATGTTTGAGCACAGGTCTATGCAAATTTCTTCTCCCTTGAAACTGAGCTAACAGTTCAGCTGCTGGGCAGTTGAATCCTCTTTCATTTCTCCCACTGGACAGTATTATTTCAAGTGTTTCTGAGGTTGCCACTTGTATTTAATTTCATTTTGATACTGAAGACTTGCAAACTAGATTTATTTTATCACAGGTTACATGTTTTAAAATAATTGAGCTGCAGAGTGCAAAACCAGGTATTTAGCATATGGAATTTGTGCAATCCAAGAGCACACAGAATTGAGTTGATCAGCAAAACCAATTTGATTTTAGACAAAAGAATAGGAAACACTCTCCTTAAAAACCTGTTCCTTCTTTCAGAAGCCTTGCTATAAATCATAAAACCCCATTTTAACAGTCTGTCCCTATTTGGTAAAATACTTAAACATGTCCTGAAGGAAAAATGTAATTGTATCCTGTTAACTTCAGTGAAGTCAGGTCTCCCTGTTGACTTGAACAGGAGAAACTTAAAGATTAGTATTTGTGTAAGTGCTTTGCTGACTAGGAAAGAACACAAGTGATATTGTAAGATGATCATTCCTGAAGTGAAGAATAAAGGGATAAAAAGGTGATGGTTGAGCTAAACGTCATACAAACAGAAGGATAGCTTTCTATTGTACTTTCCATTGCTGCCCCAGACTGTGTCTCAGATTTCTGCACAGCTTTTTTTAACTCTCACAAATCACCTGCAAAGGTGTTGGATTATATATACACATGGCTGGGATGTTATTTACAGGTATAAAAAGTACCCAGTCCTAAAAGTTACAACTCTATTCATTTGCTTATTTTATTACCTACAAATTTCACAGGCCAACTATATCCTTCAAAAAGCAGCACCTCAGATTTGACAAAAATAGTGTCATTTGGAAAAAATGAAATAAAAATAATATATCCAGGCATTTTATTTTAAATTTACAGATTTATAGGAGGCAAAATCTGTGGCTAGCAAGAATCACCCACCCTTCAGCCACATCTAAAAAGAAGGCAGAAAAGCAAACATACTTCTACTATATTTATTTTCTCTGAAAGAATAAAAAAGAATTTAAAGAATGTGAAGAAAGGACTTACTTTCAGTGCAAATAGGACAGCATCCTTTTCTGTTCAGGATTTTACCCTAATTGGGAGAAAGACAGGCTGATTTAATGAAAGAGGTTTTGGAGCAATGACTGTGTTATGTTGTAAGGCTGGAGAAGCCTTTGAAAACAGTTCAAGTTGTATTTGAACTCAATGCCCTGGTTACAGCTTCAAATATCAGGTGCTAAAAACAGACATAACTATTCAAAGAGCTTCCTGGCAGTCTTATAAGAAATTAAATACTAAAAGGGTTCTCTGTTACCACTTTTCTCTTTAGAGAGAGTGTAAGAGAATTTTGGACTCGTGAATTCATGGATATCTAAAGCAGACTAGTCATTGGGTTAACAAGATCACTACCTTTTCCCCCACATCCCAAAATATATACCATACATTTCCTATGCACACCCTTTTAGTCACCACACAGAGGCAATTTGCTCCCCCCACCCCCTCCCAAAAGGAAGGAAGGAAGGAAGTAAGGACGGAAGGAAGGACGGAAGGAAGGACGGAAGGAAGGACGGAAGGAGTAGACGCCTAGTTTGGCCAGATTTCTTTCATGGATGAATCAGTTGGTGTCCCTCCTCAAATCATATTACCAGTCATGGACCAGTCTTCCCAGTGAAGTAAACAGGCATGTATCCAAAGATGTCCAACGTCTAAAAGCAAACAGTTTGGTCTAGTCATAGTAATATGGACGAAAGGTTCAAGTCTTTATTTACTACTCTGCCCAGGTCAATTTTATTTATGGTTTTGTCTTATACAAGGCTGGCTAGAAGCAGAAGGCATACCTCTGTGTACGTATATTGCTGCTCCTTTGCAGTCTTCATCAAATTAAAAGATGTTCTATCCAATTTTACTTAAATTCCCTAAAGCTAACCGTCAAGCTAGAGGATAAGCCTGGAAAATTTCAGACTGAATGATGTGTTTTTCCAAGCAAAAACTGGCATGGGTTATAACAGAACTTACGGTGATATTGGAACTCACCGTCATTCCCATATAGGGAAGGAAGAGGCATGTGGAGCTGTGCTGATCCCAGCACTGATCCTTTACTCCAACAGCAGTTGAAGACACAGAAAGTCCCCTTTGTGGGGCTGCTGCTCCTGTTCCCCACCAAGTAGGTGAGCAAGGAGTGGACAGCGAGAGTGAGCAAAGAGAGCTGTGCTATTCTGCCTACTCAACAGTTCAGAAAAGCTCTCAAAAACAGACAAGAAATAGGTGGCAAACCTATGCAGAAAGCAGGGAAGTGAGCACAGGCAGCAAGTCTTATTGCTGTCTGCCTTGCTTTCTGTCTGCAGCACTGCCAAGATTTCACAATGTGCATGGGGAGACGTGAACTCCAAGTAGCAGCCAGCAGAGTGGAGTGCACTCTGTCCTACTCATGCTTGATGTACCCAGATGGCATGAATGAGAACTTAGTGATGACTGCGCTTGGGCTCATCATCCGCAGGGCATTAAAGTTCAGTGTAAGCTCTTGTCTTTGAATGTGCAACTGCATATGAACAGACGTGGGGCACATCTGGACTTGAGAAAAGGGCTGGATCAGAGTTTCACTGGCAGCGTGGGCGATGCTTAGATGTTTGTGTGACCACCAGGCTGCAGAGCAAAGAGAATAGCTGAGGACCAGGCTGCAACAGGGAGACCTACCAAGCACCTGCTAGAACAAAACCCCTTAAAGGAGGAACCATTAAAACTGCACAAAACCAGGGAGTTTGGCAACACCTATTTGTATGAATGGAAGAGGTGCAGCTGAATGCCACACACTGCACAGCCTTACCTCTCCGTTTCAGTAAGAGAGTTGAAATCATCAGCCGAGCTGGAAGTGGCAAAAATTCAAGTGAAATTGGAATCTCCAAGGCAGCCTGCTGAGGCTGGTTACTTGAGCCACCATGTTGGCCCGAGATCCTGTTTTTGTCTTGTAGAATAAGGAAACCCATTATTGCTAACATGTGCTGCAAGAGTTCGTTAGCATTGAGGGTTCCCTTAGGAGTGGGCTAAGTGATGTGATCCCATTTTTCCCTATGAATATTTATAAGCAGACCACATTTGAGTCTATTTATTTTCTGGGATTTTTCTTCTTTTTTATGAGGTTTTCAATTTTATGTCTGAGGTTTTTATTTTCTATTTTTTTAAGGCAAGACTAATTGCAGGGGGAAGGGGGTTGTTTGGTTGTGCAATAGCAACAGCTGTTGTTTTTTTGTGCCTCATTTGGCACTAGAGTAAAAACAGCAACTTTTTGTTTGTAATAATAACAGATGTGTATAACATTAAATGCAGTCTGTGCTAGAGATGGGAGAACGTGTTCTGAATAAATTTTCAACTCGCTTGAAGTTCACGGGTTCAAAATTTACCCACAGAATCAAACTCTGCAAATGTCTTCACATGCCGTGAATTTAATTCTATGAACTTTTGCAGAGCCTTGGAGCTCAAAAAAAGGCTGTATGCTGTAAAATTCACCAGGCTTTCCCCTAGCAGTACCAAAAGAGACGTGCCCATGACCACTGGCCACTACCACAGGCTTACAGTGTTAGTGCAAAATGCAAAGGTGTAAGGAGAGGAGGCGGAAAATGATAAGGATGAGAAGCGGAAAGGAGATGTCACAAGACAAGAAAGAGGTTGGAGCAGGTCTAGGGCAAGTGAATAGTCAATTACTTAAGAGAAGGTCTACAGGATCTCTGAAACTCAGTCCTGCCAAGTGTTGAGATTACTCCCTTTCTATAAAGTATTTAAGCATGTGTTTAAGTTTAAGCACACATGGAGGGCCTACTAACTTCAGCAGGGCTGGACACATGCTTAATAGCTCTGCTGGATGGGGGCCAGCGTGTACCGCACCTTGCAGGCTGACACTCCAGGTAACTGAGAGAGGGAATATCTATATGGAGTCAGCAGCCAGAAAGTAAGCAACAGAAACCACAAGCCACAAGGCTCACTAGAGGCCCAAGGAGGACTGATTTTACTATAAATATGACAGGAGGGACTGAATACATGAGAAGTATTGCCTCCACTGCAGATGAAAAGAAGCTAAGAAAGACGCTTCCTGTAATTACTGATACAGGATTAAATGCTGCAAAAAGACAAGAATAAAAGAAACAAAAAAATGTTCCTAGTCCTATGAAGAAAATGAAAGAAATGGCAGAAACAGTCTTTGAAAATACGTCAGCCTGTCACCAACACATTGAATAATACAAACGGTTGCACGGTATTGGAAATTTCTGCAGAATTACTACTTTGAAACCCATCGTTTCAAGAAATAATTGGCCAAAATCTATGTTGATACATTAAATAATATTCCATCACCAAAAAAAAAACAACCCAAAACATCATGCAAAGAGTATTAAGACTGCATGGTAAAGTATTTAAGTCAAGGAATAATATTCTAAGTTCCTTCTGAATCTTCAATCCTTTCACACTCAGTTGTATGCATTTTAATAAGATAACTTTATGTGGCCTGACACCCTATGGGACACTAAACAGCATTTTATTCCACGGCAGTCTTCAATAGTCAATCAGGACTGCTCACTGCCAGAAATATTGTGAAGAGAGAAAAGAAATGGAGTTCACACCTCTACAGTTTGCAGAGACAGCAGCATAACTCTATGCATGATATCCAGACTTTCAGTATCAGAATCACTAATATATCCTTATCTTGAATAATGTGGTGTGTTTAATTAATGTTTATAGATTTGTGACAGAATATCTCATCAAAGAGAGTGGAGCACAGATGAAAAGTAAGATTTAAATCCATTAGCATACATTATTTGCTTTAAAATTACTTGGTACCCACTTGGAATAGGAAAATTAATCTCACTCTTCAGTTTACATTCTTCCTCCTACTTGTCCTTCTATTTTAGCTTCGAAGAGCAGAAATATAATGTGTACCTGTGGAGGAGGATGGGCTTGCGTGCAGCTTGCTGTAGACTACGTTTAAAGGTGTGGAGTAGGCTGACTGGTTAGATACTGGAGGGAATGGTGCATCAGGGTAACAAAGCTGGTCTTTTCAGCCCTGGACCTTTTCTGAGGACTCAACTCAGAGGTTTCGGTCAGTCTAGGACCTCACATTAACCTTGTAGCAGCGTTGAACAAGTTTGTCAGTCAGTTATACTGCTGGAGGACTGCAGATGGTGAATTTTTACCCACCACTATTTTCATTTTAGAATCCACTTCAGCTGATCATCTCCATGCTCAAATTTATATATGGGAACTGCTGAAATGGTGTATTTCACTTAAGATCAATATTAAGCTATATTAGTTATTTGATCTCAGAAGCATCTTAAACATTTGAAATGCACCAGCACAGTGAAAATATGAGATGCAGTGTGTGCCAGGTTCCCGGCCAAAAAAGAATTTGAAGAGACCTGAAGAGTCCAAGCTCTCACCTCCTGCTTATACTGTGAATGCCCTGAAGGGAGCAAGCCTGATTGCCATCAGGTTCCCAGAAGAGCAGCTCCATTTGTTCACACTTCCTAAGATGTATGCAACATCTCACGTGGGGCCCATTAACAGGAGAACTGCCCCCTGCAATGAGTGCCAGAGTGACAGGAAAAGGATGTCCCCTCTTCTGAGGATGCCAGCATTGCTCTTGGAGCCCACTGTCCCAGCAGAACAGGGAACACTGAAGTACAGGCTCTCTATTCTACCACCACTTCTGGCTGTCAAAAGTTCACACGTACAAAATTTTACAAACTAGAGTTTGTCATTTAAAATTTTATACCTAGGTGTCTGTGACTCATATTTTCCCCACTGGCTTCCAGAATGGAGAAGGAAACACTGAGAAGGTGTAATGCTAACGACTTGGCTCTCTCTTTTGCAGTTCTGGTCAAAGATCTGCCCCTACATGAGGTGCTATTTAGAGCTCCCTCTTCTGAAAGCTTGAGCCATTAAAATAAAATAATTTGTCAGTGACAGAAATCCAAGAAACAAAGGCTGACTTTAGCTTGAGGTTTCAACTCACGCTATTTTTTTTTAAGCAATTAAGTAAAGTTACAATTACACCACTCTTCGGGTTCACTTCAGACTTTCAAATAAAAAATACTCAGGCTGCAATTCTAGAGAAAGCAGCATGGCTTGACTGAAATAATTTGCTCTGCTTTGTCTAATTTACATTTTCTACCAAGTATTAAGCCTCATATGCACTAAGAAATGCAAGTACAACAACAACATGCATGCTCTTGAGATATTAACATAGTCATCTCACCACTCTATAAAGCCATTAAATATATATGAGAGATATGTTCCAGTGCAGATATTTGGGACAGAGAAAGTTAAAGGGAGGAGAAAAGGAGCACAGAACAAGGACAGAGGCAAGAAACCCATATTCAGGGTAGCAGTAGCACACTTGGGGAACACCAGCCTAAATTAATATGCTAGAAGATCACTTCTTTCCAATCTGCATGCCCCACTGCCATGCACATACTTCCAAGAAACAGTGAAAAAAGGTAATGGTGGAGAAAAAAAAAGAGGAGAAAGCTCTGTTCTTTTAAAAAACTCACATGAGGACAGCTGCTGACTGGAATGCACTGTTTCTTGCGACACTCTGTCTTGCCTTTCACACAAGCACAGATGGTGCAGTTCACAGAGGACCACATCTCTCCATCCTGCAAGAGGGAACATGATATAGTATCAGCTGGGGTGGCAACAGGAAGCTATTTCAGCAATGTATCATTGCAGAAGAAAGGATGACTTTCCCTGTTGGCATTGTGTCATTGTTTAGTCTAAATTATTTTGAGGTGTCTGTCCATGGCCAGTCAGATTAAAGACAAAGATAAAATTCAGCAGGGTTTTCTTCTTTTTGGCCCTCTAGATCAGAAATTAATTTTTCCAAGGCTGACCAAATCACATTTGCATATTACATCAGTGTCACGATTATTTGCATTATTTTCTCTCCAGTATGTGTCTGAGATGTGATCACACCTACCACAAATTTTCATTTAAGCTCACATAATTAGAAGAACCTGATTCATTGAGTTGAGTGACGTCTTTAAGTTGTTGCACGTGAAAGTATTTGATTAAGATGTCAGCATATAGTGAATTTATTCCCAGATGCAGCATCATTTTGACTTAGGTCTGGAATGGTCGAATAATGAATTCTAATTTAGATTACTTACAGCACTTTCACAGATACTTGATCTGCTAAACATCTGAAAATATTTAGAAGAGATACAGTGCTGAACGTCTCAAATGCAGAGCAGGTAAGACAGTCTATGTATGGCTCTTAAAATATTAGGTGCAGAGCAAAATATGCCTTATGATCTTGTCCCCACTTAATTGGGAAGGATTGCTTCTGGAACTGCCCTGGCTCCTTTTTACATAGTGTTGCATTTGCCAAGTGTGGTTCCCAAAACATTCTGTCTCACCCACTAAGCTAGGCTGCTTAGAGCCAAAATGTGCATGTTTGCTGTTTACAGGGCTTGCTGTGAAGGAAGGGTGAGGATAGACCTGACAGGAACAGGCAGTCCAACCAGACAGCTGTGAACAATTACTTGCCCACCTCAACATGATGTTCTCACCAGAGAGAAAAACAGACTAAATTTGAAATGCCAAGGAGCCGAACTTACTCAGCGCAGCATGCTTGGTCAAAGGCTGTCTCTCCCTTATCTTTTGTTTCTAGGTCATGATATGATTGCCTGGTGGTGTTCCTGATGCAGCACGTGTTCTTGTGAGCTCCTAATGACCATTCTCCAAGCATCTTCTACGGGACCAGAATATATCACATCTGATTGTATACAGCTACCCTGATTTTTCGGTCTCGCAGCTGGTTTTGCACCCCTGTGCACATTCACTCTGTGCCGGTTCTATCTGTGTTAGACCATTAACTTCAACAGGGCGACACTGGAATTACCTTTTTGCACACGAGGCCAGAAATGGTGTACCGTCTCGTTATTTTTTCTTACTCCATATAATACTTAGTAATACAATAAAATCTTCACAAGAAGCAGAATATTTTAGTTGGGTGCCTAAGAAGCAGGCATTTGTTCCTGAAGCACAATAGCACCAGTGTGAAAGTGCCAATCAGATGGAGTATAGTCTCCACATACAGTAGGTTCGCATGTAATTTCCAGAATAAACACTTCAGCTATGTACACAAAAGATGGAATAAATGGGAAGCAATTCTGGCGGAGCAAACCAAGTATTCACAAAGGATTTAACATTTGATCTGAATCAAGGGTCTCTTAATTCACAGATGGCCCATGAGGTGACAGAATCTTTTTCTGACACAGTGTGAAAAAAAGCCGCACCACTTGGAAAAACAAACAGGGTCTCAGCAACAGCAGAAATGTTCTGCAGGGAACCCTTTGTGATTTGAAAACATTGGGTGAGAGGGCAGTAGGTAGCAGTTATTACATGGCTATCCCAATATAAGATGTCAAGGGTGCTGTCCTTAGCAGAGATGTGAAATGCAGTAAATCAAGATGAGTAACTTTCAGTCAAGATGAACTTCGTAAAGCTCCTGTAGGCTCAGCTACGGAAAAGACTCTTTGGCTTAGCAGATAAAGCCTACCTACCACTCAGAATATCTTCTCCATGAATATCAGTGTGTGTTTGGGAAAGCAGAGCATTACTATCTCATACTAAAAATGCATTACTTGTCATGAAACAGCAGCATGAATCTCTGCGTACAGAGAGGGAGACAACATGTCGCATCAAGGAGGAACTAATCTTTAACTGCCTTGTATCAGCACAGTTTACCCAAACTCAGAAAAAAATAGCAGACAGCAAATTTTGCAAAGCTTTGCCTCTGAGTTGTTCCATCATCAAGCAGGATGGTGAGGATTCTGCTAAAAAAAAAAAAGGAAAAAAAAAGCCACAATACTCATTTACAGTAAACTCATGCTGTTTCAGCATGTTTCAACTGTTACAATGGTATCTATTCTTGAGCCACACCTGAAACTTTACCTGGAAGATCTTATTGCCAAACTTGCATACTTTCACTTCCTCAGAAGAGATATATGAGACACACTCCTTGCAGCACTGGTCTTTGTTTTTATTGCATTCACCAGGAAGTAAGCACCTCTTCTTACATATCACTGTTGAATCCTAGATAAAAAGATAAAAGGAAATTGTGAAATCATCACCAAGATGTGCTCCTGTGTGCCCTTACCACAACATTTCTGCTTGCTCAGTCATTACATCCACCCAAGCTACAGCCCAACTGCTTTGAATAGATCAGCCCAGAGAAAACAAAAATTATTTTCTGAATTAAGGGAATTGTTCATGGTCTGTGAAGCTAAGATCCAGCTTATACTTCGGTTGGCCTCCAAAGTCTTACTGATTTGGTGACACTTCCATTTTTTAGCCTACGTGCAAAAGTGCAAGTGGTCACAGTCATATTAGAGGAACTAAAAAAATAATCACTGCCCTTCAGCGGAGATGGGGTAATTCACCATTTAGAAACTTCTCTTCCACCCTAATGCAAACTTAAAAAGGATGACATAATCTGGGTAACTTCATTTTGCATCACAGAGTCAAGCATCATGTCCCAGCTGAGGCAGTTAGTAACTTTTTAAATTTTCCTAGCACAACTGCAAGTACTCTTCAGATCAGATTCTCAGGGACCACACAAGATGCCAAAGAACAACAGTATCAGGGCTTACAGTTCCACAGCCCTACAAATTACTGCTAAGCCAGACAACCAGCAACACACAATACCAAAGCACTGTGGACTCACCTTGCATGTACACATTGTGCAGTTGTCATAAATAAATGAGGACCCATTGTCATACACGTTGCTGTGAAAGAGGCAGCTTCCAAATGGGAGGTCAAACACTTTCCTCTGTCCTGAATATAAATAAACAGTAATAGAAACAGAATGTGGTTGAAAAGATGCCATATTGTCAACAAAAATAGTAGGGCTTATTGTCATCAGACCAAATTCATGTGCAATGTGTCATTTGCTATGTGTTTCCATTTTGGTGTGAAAAAAATATGTACTTTTAACAGCTCACTGTTCTTCGAGCACACATTCATCTGTACAAATTCTACCGTGGGAGGGAATATAAATATGATTTATGGCATGTTTATATTGGAAAAATCTTTCTTCTCCTTCTCATCATAAAGTGCACATTGCAGCTAAAGGAATAAAAAGTAAGCACTGCAAACTCTAAGGGTAGGTACACTTAAACTAATTCAAACAGTCTTTAACTTAATGCAATAACTTATCAAATAAAGCAGCCTTAACTGGTTTTAGCATATGTACCTCAGGGGTTCACAGCAGCCAAACTAAATCAACTCAGTGACATTGATGCAAAAAAAAAAACCAACCCAGAAGTGTTGTCCTGTCTCATTAAGATAGCTTGGTGTACCATGTTCACACAAGGTTGCAAGAAATGGAGGGATGTGCATGGTCTATGAGCAGAATGAGGGCAACATAACATGTTTAGTTTCCATAACCCATAAAATATTTGGGTTTCATGAGAGCAAGGCAAGGTTTAGAGCACTGTACGGGGAAGACAGAATCAATATTAAATCCTTCTTGAAGTCCTGCAATCCTGCAGGCACTTCCAGATCCAAGTTGCACCACACTTTGCGGTTTTGCAAGCTTCTCTTATTCCTCAGCTTCTTTCCTGGTAAGTTATTTTAAACAAGTGACCATTATGATACATAAACATGAGCTCTTTACAAAAACACTATACTTATCTTCCTGGTTTTGAATATCTTCTCCTGTTTACTTTTGGTGGCAGCCAACTAATAAGTTCTTTTAGGAGTGGCTGCCAGTCTCCCAGCTTATCATTTCTGAGGTCTGATGTTAAATGGGTATCAATTCCGAGGTGGGGAATGGCCACTATAAGTACACACAAGAAGTCGCCAACTACTAGGCCAATACTTCAGCTCTCAAACCACCAGGTCTTGGCACACTGTAATTCCTTCGCTTTTCAGTAATTCTTGATAAATGTAGAACAGCTTAAAAGAAAAAGGTTCCGTTTCCCTCTGACATATAAGCGAACCAAAGCAAATAAGCACACAGCAAAATCCATTGGATTACAAATCTAATGTTAAAGTAACTATCCAACCAAAGTTAAGAAATAATTGCTATTGTTCAGTTAGACACAATTTGAACATGTCTTTCCTGCAAATTAGCTACCTTGGACTAATCTGTGCTTGCATAACCAGCCTTTGTTTTACCGAATGTGCATCTTTCTGAAAAGGCTTAATTTCTCTTGCAGAGAAACTGACACATGAAATCAGTTGAGTGTGCTCAGTAGCCCTAAAAGGAACAGCTCTACATCCATGCACCAGTTGTGGGCAAAGTCTAGCCATAGTCCTGCCTGTAACAGTCTTGCCTGCTGCTCTATGTGGGGCCAGGACTTCAATCGCATAACTTATGTCAACAAGTGAACAAAAGTCCAGTTCTTTCTCACATCCTCATGCCAGCACAATTCCGGGTGGCCAACCCAGTTCAAATAGTTGGTAAAAAAACACTGACAAAGGAGCTACCACTTTAAAAGACGTGGCGGTGAAGATATTAGCTTAATGGTTGGCTTTGCTGGCTCATAACCACTAGTTAAACTAATAATTCAAGTCCCATTAGAGTCCATGGCATTCTTCTAAGCTATATATGCTGAGTATCAGGAATTCAGTTGCAGGGAGGTCCTCCGCATGATACTTTAAAAGCCATGCCTCAGCATCCCTGAAAAGGTTTCTCTTTCCTGACTACCATGCAGTGTGCTACACATCCCTTGGCTCTACTGCCACTTCAAAACTTTCAAAGCTTTCCTATGACTAGACATTATCTATTCACAGGCATATGACATGCTTTAGAATGAAGACCACATAAAATGAAAATCATTGTTAGTGTATACATTTACAGACATTTCTAAGAGGGAAAAAAGAATCTGTAGAAAAATCCCCATGAAGTCAAAAATTAAAGTCGAGTTTTGAATGCCTTGATCAAGGAGGGGAAGGTTCAGTTTGGAAAAGCATGTGGTGGACAGGACAAGGGGTGTTTACAGAAGGAAAGGAAAAATGTCTTTAACCAAAATAAAAGTTCAGTGTTTGGACTGTTCTCCTCTCCATTTCATTCCTCTACTTTACTACTCTCTGATACCATGATTCAACTTTCTAGGCAGATATTTACCTGTAGCACTTCTCAATTAGCAAATGAATGAATGAATGAATAAATAAATAGGTAAATAAAGGTTTGTTTCGAGGAGTCAAAATGTTAAGTATTATAAGAAGCTGGAACTCTCTATGGCTTGCTGCCTCCAAGATCAGATCTCTCTATACTCCTAACCGAGCCCTGGAAACAGCCTTTGGATAGTAGTAAAGATGTGGTCAAAATGACAAAAAGTTTCTGTTGAAGAACTGGAAATTATCAGCTCTGACAATTTTCCAAACCTAGTTATAACCTCACAGATCAAATTAAAGCTAATTTACTTGATAGGATGTAAGTGTTCCTAGTTTATGAAATAGAGGGACATATGCTGAAGAATGTGGATATGGTAAGAGCAAAATAAGGACTCTCAGAAGTCACTGCCTTCCTTGGTATGACTTCAAAGTACTAGTCCTTTTTAGAGGCCTCTGACTTACTCCTTTAAAATGTGTTGGAAAGATGTAATTGAAAATATTCCTGGCTGAAACTGTGATTCCACCTTAAGAAGGCAACCATGAGGCAGACTCCTGGGTCCCTGGCCTCTCTGACAACAGCTTGTAAGAATGCAATTTCAGTCCAGAAGTTTCCTCTGACCTCAAAACCAAGAATGCAAATGCACACTTGAATAAAAATATGAGAGGGTGAGGCCTTTTTTGTGTGGCAAATTCCAGTGAAACATTTCCTCCCCCTCTCAACCTCCTTTGTAAAACATGTGTAATGAAGGTGGGAAACATCTCTGTAGCTGTCTCTCTAAGCAAGCCAATGGGTCTATGCTCAAATGCTCTTCTGTGGCTGCTTGCTTAGTACCACCCATCACAACCCTACACACTGCCCCTGAGTACCTATTTAAATATGTAGATTATAAACTCCACTGAGCTGTCTCTTCCACCTCCCGGAATGTACCAATTTGCAAAAAAAAATGGTATAAAAGATGCTACGCAGAAAAATATCATATTAGTTACAAAATTCCCAAGGAAATAAACACTCACCTAAGCATTTGGGGCAACATTGTCCAGCAGGAATGTGACTGAGGTGCTGGGGACATGAGAGAATGGGGCAGACTTCTTGGATACAGTGTGTCCTGCCACCCTGAATGAAAATAGGCTCAGTTAGCAAAAAAAAAATAAAGCAAAATGTCAAGTAGATGTGCACACACCCACACAGACTGGTGTCTTGAAAAGTTGTAGCCAAAGCAGTATTTGCCAACAGAAACCTCCGCTTGCATCAGGCATATAAGGAAAGTGTATAACTGTCCTTCGACACTTTCTATATTGTTTACAGAGACCTCAGATTATTCATATTTTTTCCTTCTTTCAAGCAATGAATGTAATAGTTGAAGAAACAGTGTCTTTCTGTCTTATTTCTTGGTGTGGATATGAGAAAACCAGGGAGAATAGAACCATTATCCATGAACCTTTCCGGATGTTCAAAAAACTTATTGAGCAATTTTTTACATTATTCTTCACCTCCTGTGCCGTGCCCTTCTAGGCTTGTCTGGGACAGGGATTAAGTGCTGAAGCAAGATGAGAGCAGGTGTTCTTCCACTATGTCCGTGACCTCAGAAACCAAATAAGCCAAAATCACTTAAGAAAGCACATTCTTGTTAGCCTCCGAGTCCAACTATGCAAACCCAGAAGGTCTGCTTTCTTCAGAGGACTGAAAACCAAGAGGGCATATGACAATTTTGAGAATGAATATGGCAAAAATAAAAGAAAAAAATAAGCAGTCTGGACAGGATATATCCTGGCATATCAATGAATATCAGAAAAAGAAAGATGCAAAAAGCACAGCAAAGATGAAAGCACAGAATATATGTCTCAGATTAAGTCAGCCAAAAGAGATCTTTGTTCTCATTCTGGTCTGTTGCCTGAATACTTCACCGTGCTTATAAAATACTGTGTTTAGCTCTGAACCATTTACCAACATGTGCTCCATACACTCATGAGAGCTCCAGGTTGTTAAACTTTAAAAATCAGTCCACCTTTGGCTTGGTGAGAGAAGTCAGCCCTTTTCATCTAACTGCCCTGCCTTATTTGTCACTCAGAGCTGCAGGCTCATCCCAACAATAAGCTTTGTGTTCCTGGATGCTGTGATGGAAGACTTATGAACACCCTCCTCCCACCTACATGCTGGATGCCTCTTGGGGCTCCCTGGGGAAAGATGGAAAAAGCTGTTCATTTTGAAGAGCTCTGTGCCTGAAATGATGGTATGCCATTCCACTCCTAATGGCCTCAGTGAATCATGTAAAAGCTTTTACATACAGGCAGACCTACATATACGCTATTATACAGAAAATAACACACTGACTGTACCCCCATTCTATAATAAGTTTGCAGGCGCTGAAGTCTACCTGTCCCATGGGGCTACCAAAGCATCCTGAATGCACATGGCTAAGGACTGCTCGTAATTCTTTCACTGTGGCATGCAGGAACACAGAGTTTATTGTAGACTGAAATGACTGCTCTAAATTAAGGGTCAGACCAGAAACTTGACAAAATGAAATGAATTCTTCACTGATGTTCCTTATGATGCTCAGGGAATAGCTCTGTGAGGAAAGCCACAGGTGCAGAATGAAAAGAGAAAATACCAAATAAGGGCTCTCTGAAGCAGTGCCATCATTCAGCCCAGGGAAAAAGGCTAAGAGAAGACAAAGTTCAAACTTCGGTGACAATTCAGCAAATGAGAGAGTAGGGCATGGAGACCTCAACCAGTCTGGTGACAGAATACATCCATGGAAGATAAAGCAATGCTCCAACACACGGTGAGCACAGGTTCTGTATTTAATATATATCTTATGCCCCTGCAGAACAACTCTGGATTCTTGCTTCTCTGACGAACTGAATCAAAGCTAAGGCTTAGCACATTATTGAGATGTTGCCTTCGCAGCCTGTTGTATAGACATATTTTTTTTAAATAAAAGATGTCATGGATAATATGAAATATTTCTTCATTTTAGCCTTTTGTTTACAGCTCCTTTTTTACCTTTTATACTGGCCTCTCTGCACAAAACTAAGTCCAGTTGTATCTCTCTCTTTCCCCCACTGCTACTCCTGCTTCCAGCTGTAATGCTGCTTTTTAATACCAAACTATTTTCCAACTTGTTGCTGTTGCTGTCCCAGATAGGCTCTTCCATCCTTGAATATCATGCTAGGGTACAAGTTCAAAAACTGTCTGAAACAAATTAATCTGTACCATTTAAAGTAAGAATATTTCTACGTGCCCTGCAGCTCTTCAAAGATAGCTCGTTGGGCACTATAAGGTAATGTCAGAACCTACGAGATGTTTCAATTTTCTTAAAAGCCTCAGTCATCACAATTCAAAACTCACAAAGCATTCAGAATATTAGCTTTCAAAGCAGGATTAGATAGTGCTGCCAGAGCTTTACATTGCATGGGATAGAGCCGTGTAGAAAAAAACAGTGCAACAGAAGTTCAACACAAGGGAAAAAAAAAAAAATCAAGCAAAAAAATAACTCCAGAGAGCAAAAAGATTGGCTTTGGATGGCCTAAGCCAGGGTGGGAACTGCACAGTAAACACCTTGCCTCTCCACCTCCCAATTACATCTACACCTTTTAGCTCACATTTCCCTGTTAAGCATAACATCTCCCAGTCGCCCAGAATATTCCAGGTCTGAAGCAATGCCTTCCAAACTAGAATTGGAAGGCAGCACAGACCAGTAAAGTACAAGTGACATCTGTTTACTGTAAGAAATGCAAATAAATCCTTGAGCGATAGTTAGGTGAAGCCTTAATCAGAGGATGCTGCTGCAGTCCACAGTGCTCTGGAGGTAACAAATTTTGTAAGAAATCTACAGTCTACAATGAAAAGATTCACTTTTCACCTCAAAGAATAATCACTATACCTCCTGCTGTCCCCTCGTCTTTGCAAAACAAAGCAAGAAGCTCCCTGGCATCGACTCAGAGAGTGGTAGGCACTGGGGTATTGTCTCATCTCCGTGGCCCTCTCAAAAGACAGAAGAGAGAGGAAGATGAAATAGCATTTTCTAACTCTCCAACGAGAGGTCCATCTTTGAGAAAGACAATGAGTCTTTCTAAAATGAAAGCATGGAGTTAGTCTAGCCACTCATCCATCCACTTCTGCTAAGCTCCTACCTCAACTATGATACTTCGCTGTTCAGTAAGGACACAAGAAACTTGGCAGAGTTGAAAGACACACCCATCCAGGCTGTGGATGACTTTGCTGGAGACACTGGACGAAGGATAGAGCGTGGTTTCTGGGCAGGCTACCCACATGCCTGGTGCAAAGCATGTATGCAGCTTGTGTGCTAGGACAGATGGAGAGAAAAATGTCTGCAGAATAAAACTGCCTGTCCAAATACTCCCCAAAGGCTGGGAGCCTGCTGCAATTAATCTCCAAGAGCCTTGGGCTTCATCTACTATGAGAGCAAAAACAGTGACCACCAACAGCAGAGCTGCCCTTTTCATAAGCAGATTTTGAAAGCGCTCAGGAAATCTCAGGACAGAGGTTTCCACACTGCCAATTTGTTTGCTACTGATAACGAGCATGTCTAAACTTAATAATATTTTATATACATGTTATTTAATGTTAAAGGTTAACTTCAGTATTATCAAGAACCATGTTTCTTGTGGGCATCTCATTTTCCACTTCACTTTCAGGCTTTATCTCTGTGCTTTAGTGAAGCTATAAATCATCTAAAAAAGATTCCTCCCTAGTTTTGCCCTATGTTCACCTTGTGCTTGAAAGACTCTGCTACTCCTCCAACAGAAGAAAAAATTCCATTGATTTTGCAGAATATTTTGTCTAAGTGCTGGTGTTAAGATTCAGCCCACAGTGGATTGTAGGCATTTATTTTTAACTTTCATTCTAGGAGAAGTGTGAAAGGTTTCATTTGCTACCAGTGAGGATATCCTTACAGAGGGAAAAAAAAAAGTTATAAAGAAATACCAATATTACATTTCTCTCAAGTCCAGGGTACGTATTCCAGATATTTAGAGCAGGGTCATACACACACTGTAGCCTCAGCAGGGGTTGCTGTAAGAACTAAGACAGATGTTCAAGGCTGTCTCCAGCTATGAATAAAGATTTTATGCCACCAGCATGAAAAATACCTTTGAAAGTTTCTCGGGGTCACTACTGAGCAAGTCTGTCCCGTGCCAGTGGCAGGAGACAGCAAATAAACACAGAACTGTATGACTGTGTGTCTTCAACCGCTCTAGCACAATACAGGTGATTACAGCCACCATGAACATATTAAGAGACTTTATAATTTTTGTGACACAAATGGCATAAAGGCAGTGAAAAGAAATCTGCTGATAAAGAGATAGACATATAATTTGAGATTCAGATAATGATGAGTATCACCATTTGGGGGGGGGGAGGGGGAAGATTAAGGCATACCAGCACTGGTCTTTCGCTACATCACATTCATTGATGTGTATAAGGCCTCCTACGTGACTTCTTGGTCACCAGGAGCTCTGCCTGACGTATTAACTACTCTGTGATAGTGAAGTATTCCACTACTTCCCAAACGTGTACTAAATACATAAAACAAGTCAGCAACATATACTATGCAAACATCTTCAAGATGCCCCTGGAATCACACGCTTATAAACTCATACCTTGGGTTTATAATCAGATGTACAGTCCCTGAAGTGTCATGTAAATAGACTTCAGGCACAAAAGTGAGAGGATACCATATTTAGAGTGTGGTTTTAATCTGGAAATAAAATAGGTGTTCTCTCCCAAACCACATGAAAGACAGTCCAGAATGCTGGTGCAGTATGTGACAGACAGCCTCTGGGAGCAACTTCACCCTTACACAGTATGTCAGGGTCCCTGAAACAGCCATGGCATGCACAGTGAGAGTTTCCTGGAAGGGTCACGGGACAGAGAAGGTTTTTAGGAAATGCACAAAGTAGCAAAAGGGATCTCAGCCTAAAAGCAAAAAGCAAACACACATCAATCAGTTCACCAAACAGACAAGCCAGAGCTCCCCACATCCCTGCAGCCAGATCTGTTGTCTAGATTAGGATTTTTTAAATGCGTCTTTGGAAAGTATCACATAAAATTACAAATAAGATCTCAAGCTTCGGTTCAAAACAACAGGTATTCATACTGCCTTGTGCACACTACAGCTTTAAACTCTGGAACTAGATTTCAAACCCTATTTTTGGTGAGACATCACTACTGTAGAATGGCTTTAGAAAGTGGTCCTAGTGAACCATCTAAAGTGGTGTTATAAAAACTGCACATGCAGCAAATGCTCTAAAGAGCTCTCCTCCATTTTGCTACCAGATCATGCAGATAAGTGTGGATATAAAATATTATCTTAAATATTAGCTGAAATCCGTGCATATTAGAAGGGGTAACTTTAAAGATTCTTACGAATAAATTTCTAGAGCAAACTCTGGGGCAAAGTAAAGGCACAATTCTTAAACTATTGTTTCCCTCTGTTTTCTCTCATTCTGATACAAAGGCATTCCTTGACACAGCCAACACAACCCTAAAGAACTCCATCGATTTCTAGCAGGTAAGAGTTTGACTCTACCACCTCCCACATCATGTGTACCCTTATAATCTGAGTAGTTAGGTGTACTGTGTCATCCAAAAGCTCTATGAGTAAGAAAGTTCAATTAGGTATCTACGACTAACATAAATTCACATCTTCGAGCTCCTAGCAAATTTCAAGTGCAGTTGCAAAGTGCCACAGAGTTGAAACATCTTGACTTAAAACCAGGAACTGAAAAGCCTCCCTCTTTTGGAAGTTAATCTGTATGTTGTTGTATCTGGCTGCTGATGAATTGTCTAAATTACCCATTAATTAGTAATTTAGGGCAGGATGAAGCCTCTAAAATACTGTCACACTTTCCATCAACCAAATACCATGTATACAAAGTGACTCGTGTAAGTGCCAAGCAAATCCAATCTTGCCATCTATTCTACTTCTCAAGAGCTACATTTCCTGGGATTCCTTAGATAAAGGAAAGAAATCTTCTCTTTTTCAGAGGGAAGTGGGGTGCTGTGTTTGTTTGTAAATGCACATCTGAAATACCACAGCATTCTCATACAGAATAAAGTATGCTGTTCTGGGGAATAGCTCCCCACTTTGAAATCAGACTGTTGCCTATCTTGATTCTTTCAAGTTCTGAAAAATTATTTGCACTGACCCTCTTGTGTGAAGAGGTGAAGGACCAGGGCATTTACTGTCTTGGGTGAAAGGGAACATTCTGGAAAATAAGATCTGGGGTTGCACAGTAGCTCTCTAAGTGTGCATAGGCAGAGACACTGCTCCTAAAATTTCACAGTTGCTGGAACTGCAGAAGGGCTCCTCAGAGAAGGTTATGCAGCTCTCTGCTCTCAGCTGGGTGACTCAATGCAACCAGCACTTGACCATATTTCTCCAAGCTAATAGCACTGTACAGAAGTGTTGCTGGGATTATATTGCATCTGGCTTCACAATCCAGCAGAAATCAAATCACTTGCTGACCCAACAGCCTAGCTGCAGTCTAGCAGCTGAACAGCCAGCAGCCCGCTCCCCTCCAGGGCTTATGCACTGAACTCTTGGCTCTGTTGAAAGTGGTGTTGTAAATAGCTCCTCTTCACTTAGACGCCTTGAAAAGTTTAATCATGGTGTGTACTTTTCCCCTTTCAGGCTGATTTCCTGAGGAAAGAAGGCTTATTCAGCCACAAAACAGGTGCACCTGTAGCCTGTGAATTCCTGCTCAGCTCCAGCCACAAATGATCAAGGGACTCCTCTGAAAAAAGTATATAGAGATAAAATAGCAAAAATAAAAATTAGATTAAGATCTCAAAGACTTTAAGTTCCTACAGGTTTTGTCAAAACCAGACTGCTGCAGAGAGTAGAGAGGTCCCAGTTTCTTTCCCAGTAGGCAGCAGCTGACCGTCCAGGCAGCATCTCCCAGACCTCCTGCCTTTTGGTTGGTGCTTGTGCCATGGAGGGGCTGGAGGAGAGCTCAGATTATTGCAACCAGGCAGATAAAGAAGCAAGGGCCACACATCTATAGAGAGACAGAGCTTCACTACTTCTGCTGCTTCTGGAACAATACCCTCTATTGCTAGGTTAGCAGGGTGACACAAGACAGGTCTGCATCCCATACCTATTGCACCATTCCTATGAAATAAGGCATTTTTCTTCCTGTCTTCTTCCCATTACCTACATGGATTCATGATACCTGTGTTTCAGAGCGGACTGCAACTACTCTGAGTGTTGGATACTTTCAACTTGAGCTCACATACTTGTTCTACTTTGGGAGCTATTATTTTATTGATCCTTCTGGACTCAAGCTTTTTCCAGGGGTTTCTCTCAACAAATCTCTCCTGTGAGCTGAAATAATTTGTCCCACAAATTATTCCATCTTTCATTAGGTACTCCTTAATGTCTCTAAAGTTACATGCAGAAACTAGAGCTTTCAATTCTGCAATATAAGTGCCTATTTCTTCTCTTGCTAGATGATAGTTTAAAAAATCAACAGTATCTCTCTAAGGCTCAGAGATGTCTGGATTCACACTGCACCTCAAATACCTTTGTGGGCTGTTTAATTATCCCAGGCACTATTCCCAGCAACAGAGCATCTCTTCCTTCTCATAAGTCTTTTTTTTCCCAGTGAGACAGCATCTAAAAAGTTTTCTTCTTTTTATCAACTTTACCCACAATGCTTAGTGCTACATAGCAGGTTACTTCTTGCTTTCAGTGTGGATATGATTGGCCAGCATCTCAAATCGAGCTTTTCCTGTAGTCTGAACCCTTTCACACCACCTCCATCGCTTGCTGCCATTTCACTTACTAATCAAACTCTCTTCCTTGCTGCAAGTCTCATTAAACTGATTGCTGCCACTGCATCTTATATCACAGCATCATCGAATCATAGAACGGTTTGGGTTGGAAGGGACCACAAGGATCATCTAATTCCAACCCCCCTGCCATGGGCAGGGACACCCTAGACTAGACCAGGTTGCCCAAAGCCCCATCCAACCTGGCCTTGAACACTGCCAGGGATGGGGCCTCCACAGCTTCTCTGGGCAACCTGTGCCAGTGCCTCACCACCCTCACAGGGAAGAATTTCTTCCTAACGTCCAATCTAAATCTCTCCTCTTTTAGTTTAAACCCATTCCCCTTGTCCTGTCACTCCCTGCCCTTGTAAACAGCCCCTCTCCAGCTTTCCTGTAGGCCCCTTTAGGTACTGGTAGGCCTCAGTTAGGTCTCCCCAGAGTATATAGTTCATGCTGGGTAGAAATGGCACAACTACAGGTACCACTGTATGTATCCTCCACACATATCTTGGTGTTTCTTATAAACCAGACATCCTTCTACAAGCTGTGCTTCCCCCTCTAATTTCCCTGCCAGTTGCTGCACAGGGCACACTCCAACAGTGCGAGGTCATCTCTCTGAGTGCTCCAGGGAAAAGGAGGATATGGATCTCGCACCATATAGCACTCGCTGTAGCACAATGCCTTTCTGTAGTGCAGGAGGTTAGAAGAGCATACACGTGGTGGAAGGGGTAGGTTTTGAGTCGGGATTTAGGCAAGGACTGCATCAAAGATCTTTCAAATCAGCGGGAGCCTTTCCATTGATTTTTCAGTCCACTTTGGATGACAGCATTTTGAACAACAGTCCCACAATTCACAGAGGGCAATGGTGAAAAAGAGCCAAGATAACCACTTCAGTAGGAATAGACCAGGAAGGCAGCCCCATGCTGCAGGAAGGGGCAGAGCTCTGCAGCACCTTCAGGGTAAAAGAGCAGCAGTTTCGTGGGGACGGCAGAAGGGAAGCAAAGACATTGGCAAGGAAACGATTCTGGCATGCCACTGCAGGAGAAAGTTGGTGATTAATTTAGCTGTTACACCAGAGGTCTCCAGCGACTATTGAAGCTTTGCCGTGAGCCACATGATTATTTATTTCTCTTCTAAAAAAGAACTGTTTCTATGAAAAATTGCAATAAAACATGTTATGCTGGAAACTGTCTGTGGCCAGAAAAACTATTAAAAACCACTAACAAGCTTTTTCATATTATTCACGTCCCATCCCAGATAATAAGAAAGTTAGGGTTAAATCCAAGGGACTTTCCTAACTTCAGTTATTAGAAGCAGAGCAGTAGCTCTGTAAAGCAGGTCCTGACTTCTTGTAGCCATGACTTTTCCCCTGAATCAGTTGGAGGCTGCTTTGTTTTCATTGGCGTCAAGAACACATGAAGCACAGTCCAGTGGGTGTACAGTTGTGTATACACCACCAGTGCATTTGCATAACATTTCAAAGTCCTAACCCGATGCTTGCAAAATGATAGCCACTGCCACAAGGTATTTATATAAATAGCACTTGCGTTTCATAAGATAAACTTGGACAAAGGTTTTCCTTTTTCTTCTTTTTCTGCAGCGTGTTGTGATACTGCCTTACAAGCTTTTCTTGCTCCATCCTACAGTAAATGGTACTCCTGTAAACCCCACACTTTGGCAGCTATCGGTGACTACCTTCAGCCCCACTTCCAATTCCCACATTACAGTGCAATACTGGCCTACTTTCCAAGAACAGCTTTTCCTCCTCGTTCGCAGAGATACTCAGTTATTAAATCCCTCCAGTGTCCCCAGCGTGTTTCTTGCACACACAGAATACTAGCACCATTGTGGTCCTGAGAAAGGTGACAATTCTGACTCTCACTTCATCATCATTCTTTAAAATACTTGGTCATGACAAGAAACTCTACAGATGTATCCGCACAGCTTCGCCTTAGAGCATTAGTTCTAAATAATTTGCCTTAAGTTATCTGTAGGACTAAATTGCAAGACTTGAGTGAATTAAATCTCCAGATGCCCAAATTCTGACATTTGGCATTTAGATACAAAATAAAGGTTTTATTTTCAGCAGTGTGGATACTTTCTTGTAGACAATATGAACCTCATTTCATCGCATGGTTTGAAGCTTCATTTTTTGAAAGTGCAAATGTATGAACAAGGTTATGAATAAAACCAACTAGAGTTGTTCTTGGAAGAGGAAAAAAGCATGCAATTTAGAAGAAGGTGCCTACACACCTGAATTTGGAAAAGTTGTTCTACGTCAAAACTTGCCAGAATAGCCCACACCAAATCACTGTTCCATTCACCAGCAAAGAGAACAAGCCTCCTTCAGTGATTCAGGGCAATGAGGTATTGGAGAGGTTGAGAATTAATCCTTAATCTGATGGTTTCTACAATTTATGGATGCCCTTGCCTGAAGGTTTAATGATAAGGCACACAGATATCTGTAGAACAGCCGTGGTAAAATAAATCACACTGTTGTAGTAGTGGTAAGGACACTACCTCTAGCTTTTTACATGCATGTACCCTCCTTAAATGTTATGCTCCACTTATACTGCTGAGGTAACCTCAGGAAATATAGAATTACATACACACTGCTTCCTTAATGCATCCATCAAAGGTTTTTATTAACAGGAGATCCTGTTTGTCCTAAGCACTTAGCAAAAAGAGTTAAAAATACATTTTAAAGTATAATGCAGACTTGAACAAGAGAAAGCTCTAAACTGCAGCTCATTCAGATGATTTCTTGGAAAAAAAGTTTTAGGAAAACCAGGCTACCTTTATGAAACCAGTAAGTTACAAAACTGTTCCTACAATGAAACAATCACAGGGGTAGCTTCAGTCTACCTGAAGTGGTGTAGGATTAGACTCACTGTAGGCCAACAGTACTTATCTACAGTAACATCCCTAATACCACAGTGCACAATTCCACAATTTGCACTGTCTAGAGCTGTCCCTCCCCAGAGATACGGCTTGGATTTACTCCAGGGTAGGGCATACTCCAGCTTGCGATCAAGGGAAAGTAACACATTTTAGTCTTAAACACAAGCCTGAGCAAAGGGTGCTGAGGAATCTGCAGCAGTCCAGGAATAGCCTTGGGAATCACTTTGATTAGGAAACACTTACAAGTCACAGTTCCTCTACCGATTCCTCCTTCCTCCCGGGGTAATGACTTACAGAAGCATCAGCAGCAAATTCTGACATTTCCCAGTCATGGCTAGCAAGTCTGATAGGGGAAATCACATTTCTTTCCCCTCCTTCCTGGCTTGCAAACCAGCAACACGTGCATGGGGAAAGCGTGGATGAAACCCTAAGAAGTCTGTTCCTCCTTCCCATCCCTGCATGGACCATGACCATATATTCAGGTCTCAGGTCTACCCTGTCTTTTCTTCCAATTTCTTCCTAATAAAGTTCATATTCAGCTACTGCTGTTATTTTATGCATGGGATCCTGTTGCTAATGACTGGCTTCTCATTGGCAGCAATGTATTTGTAAAAGGCTGATGCCCAGATCTATAAAGATCATAGGTTCCACAGGGACAGCTTAGGCACATAGAACCTACAGAAATATGGGTTTAACCATTTAGGCACCTACAGCACACCAGAGATGGCTGTATTTTGGCCAGGCCAACTCTTCTGGCACCTGCCTAAAGGCCTGCTGCTGTTCTTGCTCTGGCTCAGCACCATTACAGCAAGCCAACCAGCTTGGCACTTATCTCTGAGCTAAGCTCACATGACATTGACAAACTGGATGGTCTCATATCTAAATTCTTTGCAAGGTCATATACATAGGCCATGTTCAGGCCAGAGCACATGACCAACTTCATTCAAAAAGACTGTCAGAGGAGTTGGAAATACTTGTATCTACCTCTCCAACAACATCCTGCTAACCAAAGAACTTAGAATAAAGGCACAGCCTGAGGCAAAGACACTACATCGTCCTCTTGATAAAGCAACACCACCAAGCAGTCAAAAATGAAAAGATCCATATGAAACCATTAGGCTATCTTGAAAGAACAATTATGTTTCTAGAGCCTAATCAAGAGGGCATATACCCCAAAGGAAGATTTTTTTCAGATTCTGGGACTTCTCACAAAGGAAGATCTTTCTGCATTTTAGAAAATACTTACATCCTGTTAAAATTGAGAATGGGAATCACACCACATGCAATTGGAAATGCAAATTACAATGCATTCTTACATTTGGCTTACTGCCTCATGATCAAAAGCTATTAGTAGTCCCTAAGAGAAATAATAAGCAAGCAAATGAAATATGGGTTTGGTTGCAAGTGTAGGTCTCTCCTTGGCCCTGTTAAGTCTCCTTTGTACCTGTCTAATGATGTAAAATAGTCTTAAAATCAGTGTAAAGTGACTCATTAAAGATTCCCCTAGGAAACAAAGTCATACATTTTTATGTGTAGGATTTGTTGGACTACTGGAAAGAAGTTAATTAGCAGAGCAAAGACATTTGAAAAAATGTGAATTATTTATATTGTAACCCTCATCCCCCGACAGGCAGAGAACTCTGAAAATTTACTTCTCCAACAGTTCTTGTCTTTTTTTTCCCTACTCTTCATTTTTTTTAACATGCTCCTGAGATTACAATCCAGAGCGCTCTCCTCAGCAAATTTTCAGCATTTGCAGTGTTCTCAGCTGCATGCACTTCCAGTTATTAACCTTCCCTCCACTTGTACTGGCCTTGCAACGAGGCTTTCAGATGATGTGAGAAAGTGTCATCTGAAATTATTCTATAGCAGAGAACAGCTACACATTCTAACCTATTATTTTAAATTAACACTAAAGGCAGCTACAGCTTTCAAAATGATACAGCATTTTTTACTATTTAAAAAACAGGCCCATCATATAAAACAGCTGCCATGTTTATTTTGATAAGTGCTCCTCCGCCCTTATAAGTGGAGGCTGATGACAGATGTGTTTTTAAGGTAAAAATATTAACTCTAGAAATGTCAGCATCTGCTTCTTTTCAGCCTAGCCTTACAGATTCACACATCATTTTTCATCCACAAGTAGAGTTTCTTTTTTCTTACAGAGAATCTAAAAACATGGGTGTAAATTACTAGTCCTGAGGCCTGACAGTTTTATTAGCATGTCACTGGTGCTACACGTGTTAGGTCTGATTAGACATAGAGAGTGGCTGGATTCCATGGCCCACTCCTCGTGAGACGAGGAAGGCTTGCACTTCCCCTGCAGGAATTTTCCACTTGACTACTCCATTCTGCAAACCAGTATTTGCTAAAGTTACGAGATGCCATACAAAAGCACTGTATGTAGTTCCTGGGGTTACTGGAAAGAAAGAAAAAAGCCATAAAGCAACATTTTCTACTGAATTCAAGGAGTCCAGCCTTCTCACTCACACAGCTAGCATTCTATAATTCCTTTTCATGTATTTAGCACAGTAATTGTTCTGCTTTTAATCATGTACATAGTACTGTTAGTAGATACAGCAGATGAAGCCCTATACCTTACTCACTTCATACATGCAAAGAACACCTCCTACATCATAGAATCATAGAATCACTAAGGTTGGAAAGGACCTCTGAGATCATCAAGTCCAACCATCAACCTAACACCACCATGCCTACTAGACCATGTCCTGGAGCGCCAGGACTATACATCACAGAGGAGGTCTGCAGTACTCACATCGCCTCCCTGAGAAACATCGCTCAAGAATAATTATGTACAACCAAATTATGAACAGACTTATGAATAAGCAGCAATTAGTAGGTAGCTGCTAACCGTCAGCAATTCAAGACAAACCATCTTCCAATTAACGACCAGTTAGAGCAAATTAGAGCTGTAAGAATGGACCACACTAGCTAAGAAGTCCCTCTGGGCAAAATTCACATACATGTGGCTACCCCGCACCACCTGAGACCCAGTAACTACCCAAGACATTTCCGTAGCAGTGGCAGACATGATAAAGGATTTACTGCTGGAGACCCATACCCTCTTGGCACAACAGCTAGCAGCTAGGTGTGCTACTCAATGGTACAAAAATGCCCGTGCTGAATAACTAAAACCTGTCCTACCCCAAATGGCAGCTGTTCTCCACAGTCGGCTATCTTCACTTCAGACTATGCTCAGGCTGTTACCCAAGACATTTTACTGACAGTAAGACTTCTCCAGCATGGCTGCACAGAAAGGTGCTGACAAATTTCCTTATTTCAACATTTTGAGCTGTCCAGATATGAGACATTGCTCCTGGCTTGCCTGCAGGCCACACTGACCTCTTAGCATGCCCAGAAAAGGCAGACCATGAGCTGAGAACTTGAAGCTGCCCACAACTATTACAGGTACGTGTACAAAGCACCGTTGCTAAATGACTTAACAAAATTTTCCCAGTTCCCCTTGGAGTGGGAGTTCTGTAAAAGTAAGTAATATATTTACATAAGTACAAACCATGTCCTGCGGGCTTTAAGCATAAACAAAAAAAGCAAAAACGACCAAGTTCTTGCCTGAGTAGCTTTATAATCTAAATAGGTAACACAATGACAGGGAGCGAGCTGGAGGTAGCTTAACACAACTGCAACTGTGACTCTCCTGAAATCTTTCTGATTTCTTTGTTAGCTTACATGCTTTTTGCAATTTATCCTGCCTTTGCTCCTTGGCAAAAACATATTTTTACAGATGGGACTAAAAATAGCAATGAAAATGATAGAAACAGAGGACCGAAGAAGGTAAGCATTGCCAAGTGAGCCTGCATGAGGTCTCTGCAATTCTGTGTCCAAGTTAAATTGATATTAGAATAGTCATTGCTAAGGGCTTTCTATTTTTCTTTTTTTCTGCAGGTGACAATGAATTCTGTTATTGGCTATGCTTAATATTCCTGAACTCTTAATTTTTAGGACTGATCAAGCATTTCATTTTTTAAAAAAAGTTATTTTGACTGACATTGAGCTGGTATTTTTTCAGTAACACCAGGGGAGTCTGACTGGCAACTCCATTTTGTCTGTAGTTCAAAGACTCTACAGGGATTTTACGTTCAAAATAATTTCATTATTTCTTCAGCAGAAAATGTTTTTTCTCTCATGTATTTTCAGATTGCAGAAAAAGATAGGTTTGAAATTTTTGCAAGTGTAAGCATAACTCTGCCAAATCCTGTACACTTTTAAGTCCTGGTTAGGATTTGCAAAACATTGTATTGTGAGAAGAGTAGATAAAAAAAGGTTATTTTTGACTTTGAGACTTCCATTTCTCCCAAGGCCTCTGTAAAAATCATGCAATAACGTTGTCCAGATTGTAATCTGCAAGAGCAAACTGTCTTCTCCAGCACTAGTTAGGGCTTATGCAAAGGGAAAAACAAGCCAAATCACTTAGAAGTCCACTCTGCCTTTAAAGGAAGGAAAATTTAGCAGACATTTTCAGTGGTTGAGGATGGCCACCAAATTCCATGTGCCAGGCATTCTTCAGGTGGCATTAGCAAGAGAGGTGACCTAGGAGAGGCAGCGTAGAGGTGGTCTTTTAGCACAAGCGTGACACGGTTTCTTCCTCAGACATAAATGAAACAGAAGAATCAAAATAAGGATGAAGAGAAGTTCCTACTGGGAGAAACCTTCAAAATGCTGCCTATTCTTCCCATGACATTTAAGAAAGTACATGTACCAGAAGCAAGAGGATTGTCTTAAATGAAGATACAGAAGAAAATGCATGAGTCTTTAGATAACAACACTAGGATTCATGTGACTGTGATACCTCCCCCCTCAACTCACTTTGATTTTATACAATCTGGAGTAACCAAAATAAATGTAAAGAAAAAGGGATTATTTTGCAATTTCATCCTCCTCCCAAATGTGAAACACTTGCTTCTCTTCAAAGCTAAATAAAATCCTCATCTGTATTATCCCTTCCATCCGTGGCCCTCTCAAACTTTCTTAATTAATTTTACTGCTGGTTTCAAAGAGTTCTCCAAGTTGGCTCAAATCCTTTTAGATCACATATCAGTGTTAGCAACAGAAGATATATTACTACTCTCCCTTTTTCTTTTTCTCCCCCTTGTTCTAAGAGGAAACAAGGAAGGATGATCAGTCACGTTATCACTTGAGAGTATGAGGCAACTACTGTATCTGAGGCAAACTCTGGACTCCTAATGTGTAATTTTCATACACACAATGACCTCGATAGATGCTATGTTTGGTTTTTCTTTTTCTCCTGTAGCTTTTTTTTTTGCTTTTTTTTTTTTCTGTCAAATACTAAAGGAATCAGTCTATTCCATAATAATCTCATTAACTCAAGACAGATCTGAATTATGTTTCTTTTTTCTTCCTTTTTTCCAGTTTCACTGAAAAGCTCAAAAAAAAAAATTAACTCAGATTTTCAAAAGCACCAGAACTCTTATGTAGATACAATGGACCCTGTGTAAGCGAGATCGTGCACAGGATATTTCCTAAGGCAAGGATTTCTCAAGAAAAGTCCAGGAGCTTTCCAGAGTAGTCAGGTAAGGTTTTACAACCAAATTCACACACAACATAGGGTAATGCCACTCCAGTACAGGCAATTTGAACGCAGAGAAATAGCAGCTCCTTATACCACAGCTGAACTTGGCAGAAGTGATTATAATGGATTCTTTTTCTGAAGTAATTATTCATTCTTTTTTCCTAAAAGAGTGAAAGAGAGGGAGGGAGAAAAAAAACACAACACAACTGTACAGATGTCAGACACTCATAAACAGGGATTCTTCTATTTTGGTGTAAATTCTTTGCAGATTGCACCATGCATTTTTCCCATTTGCAAATCCATTAAAAGAGAGAGAAAAAGCACATTTTTTTTTCCCCAGAGTAAAACTTTTTAATTACAAGCAGGATTTGAGAGTGGCATTAGAATGACATATAATAAAACAGAAATCCAACATTTGCAGCTATTTTTAAGTACAACAAAACAAGGAAAAAATTTTGCCTGTAGCATATATGTTGAAGAGAATTACTAAAGTCCCCCTCCATCAAAAATCAGAAGAACCAAGAGCACTATAAAATCAACAGTTGACATATTTTTTAAGCAACAGTTTGATCGTGAAATTTCAAAGGAAAATCAGCAGTTCCTCCCTTTTCTTGCTCCCACCAGTAACGCTCAAAGAGAAATCTGCAACTTCCACTTCTCCATGTTCCTAATCCACCAAGACTGTTTAAAAAATAATTCTTTTATATGGAGAATTTCATCATCTGGAAGTGAAATAAATGGAAAGAATGGAAAACCCCACGTAAACTCTTTTCTAAATAACATTTATTTGGACTTGAAATGTGAAAATTAAGAGAGTTGAATGAAGAAATGGAGGCACACTCTTGGGAATTTGTTACTGAACAGCCTGTGTGGCACTTCCTTGTTAGGAATCTCCAACACTGGCCGAAATTCCTCTCCAATTCATGCTTTCTGCTTTTCTCTTACTTGAAAATAGAGTTTCTAACGAAGCCTTTCATTTCTTTTATCCCTCTTGGACATCCATAGGCCAAAGGCCCTTACCACTGCAAACCTGGAAGGAGAAATTTTGCCTCTCCTACGTCGCACCAAGAGCACAGCTCACAGAACCACAGGTGCAACGCAAAGCTCACACAGGTCACATCTGGTGGTGAAGGACAACCACCCGAGCAGGAACACAGGCTGCACTAGCACTCAGTGTACACTTAAAAGCTGAGATTCATCGTGCGACTTCTATGATGAACAGAATGCTGTGATTTTTTTCCCCTCCTTTTTCCCTCTTTCTCTGACGCTTTTCTTTCCCTCTCCCCATATTCAGGGATCTGTGTTTTTCACAGAAATATTTTTCATCTGTAAACTGCCATTTTTATCTCATGTCACAGATGCAGTTCACCTCACCTGGATTGTCTCTCCCCACCCCCCCAGCTGCATTACAGACCCTATGAACCTGTCCATCCAGCAGTGATCCCGAGTGACCTGTGGCAGCAGCATGTCTTGCTGAGGTCTCACCTCAGGGCTCTTGCTGGTTGGATCCTGGGCAGCTTTCCTTGGCAAAACGATGGCTGGAAACTGAGCTGCATGCAGTCCTGTGAGCCAGTCCCAGCCGAGTCCTCCCAATGCAATGCCACACCAGACCTCTGCTTTCTTTCACTCAACCGCCTGTTCCCCAGGAGCTGAAATAGGCAAGACCACTACACAGCTTCACGGTGGTGGCTGAAATCCATAGGTTTAATTAGAAAAATGCTTCCCCTGTGCACAGGGGATTTCTGCTGGGAACCTCCAAACACTGCGGCGATGAACCAGAATCTGGCAGCCTTCTGCCCAGTCTCTTCCAGGAGGCAGCTACCCACTCTGCTTGAGGGGAGGCTGAGCGCAGGAGAGTTTGGTTCATGTGTCACTCAGGTGGAGAACACACATCAAACACTGCAAACAAAACCAGCCCCTCCAAGGCCCCAGTGCTACAAGAAGGTCCTCCACACTCAGCACTGGGTCAGCTTAGGGTTTCCAAGCATGGTTCGCTTTAAGTGCTGGAAGTAAGGAACAAAAAAGAACCTAATTTTAATCTTACAGGGAAGCCTGAGAAATAGGGAACAAGTCAGAGAAGTCCTGAGTGAGATCCATTACCTTAACAAGACTTCCAGCAATTCAAAAATGTAAGGACCATAAAGATGGTTTAAAACAACATTTACCTCATTCCTGACAGACACAAAGGAAGGGGTAAGCATGAATAAGGGCAGCAGTTGTGACTCTAAGACCACCAGCTGACGGTTGCCTTTCAGATCTTAGCATTGCCAACTGGAGGCTATCCCACCCTCAGAGGTTTGCCAAGGAGAAGGGTTTCATGAGCTTCAGGCAAAGACGGTCAGGTTATCTCAAGTCACCTATATCAGCTGCTTGAGCTCACACAGCTGACTTCGCCTGAAGCCCATTTAGCAAGTGCTTCCTGGCTCCCTTCCACTGGTGGAGCTCAGGAGACAGGAACGTATGCAAGATGGGAATATCAAACATCTGGGGATGGTAACACCTTAACCAGCACAGCTGCCAGCAAAGTGAACATCCGTCTGTTGCCCAGGTCTCCTTTCACAAAACGAAATGCTCTCTCTCACAGGCTCATCTGCAGACAATACAAGTATCTGCTCCCTCACCATGAAAATACCTTGACCATGGTTAAGTTTATCTACAGTATAAATTAGGCCATGCAATGGTCTGCGTTGCCATGGCTAGATACTCAACCTAACTTGAGTATACTGCAGCATCAAGCATACCTAACTTTTTTTATTGCAAGTTTTAGTGTAAATAAGCCGTAGTTAAACTGAGACAAAACAGCACAAAGGAGAATATTCTCTATGACTTTTTAGCATGACTAATACTACATATATGTTGGATAATAACAATGCAATTCCCTCAGACTATTTCCTAAAGAACACGACACATGGTTCGGTTCTGAACATTTAATATTTTTTCCACCCAGTAATTAAAGAAGTTGTCAAGCAGCTCTCCCATACGCAGGCAAAGCCGTTGTTTATGAACTGTCTGAGGCCTGCTCTGAAGTGCTGTTGAGGATTTGGCAAGCCTCTTAGACCCAGCTAACAGTGTCATGTACACCCCATCTGCGCTGACCCATGCATCGCGCAGAAGGAAATGCTACCGCAGTCAAAAGACATTTGTTAAGACACAGAGAATTCCAGATTTGGGAAACTCAGAGCCCCAAGAGCAGATCTTAAGTCTCATGCCAATCCTGCCCGAGAATGTAAACCGCCTTGCTACAGCGAGAGCAGTGTCAGGCAGGAGGGAAACACTTACCACCCAGCGCTTATCAGGAATCTTTCCGGTCTGGAAATATCCTGTTCTCATGCCTCCCAGGCACTGCTGGCTTCACCCAGCATGAAATCACCACTAACACTGACTGTGTCTCACAGTAGTTTATTTCACTCCAAGGTGCAATCAATTCTTATTTTACTCCAACTCGCACATTCCTACTGGTGATGTCTTCAGGCTCTCCTATTCTCATGACATCAACGAGAGGCTGTCTTGGTCTTACTAGCCAACAAAATTTTCAAACAACTGTGTCTGGAGAGGGAATTCCTGCCTGAGAACACAAGAAGCCACTTCTCTCTGGCTGCTTCGCTACTACTTCTGTCAAATCCTGTTCAGCTTCCCAAGCAAATGCGCTCCTGCCTGCTCTGCCTCCCCCCTCCAGCTCAGTACCTAGCTCAGGGCATCTCTCAATTCCCTTTCCACTATTGCAAATTACACAGAAATGATGTGCTTTCTACCAACAGCAAAAGATAAACACATTTGTGCTTTGTTTTTTCCATGCTTGGCCAAATACGTCTCTGCTGACGATCTGTATTGCAGGAGGAGCAGCAGGGAAAAAAGTAATCATTCTTTTACCAAATTCCTTAGTATAATGATTCATTCTTCTAATACATTTCCTGTGTTTTGAGAATTTTCCATGTTTTAGGGGAAGGTAAATAAATCCTGCAACTCACATGAGTGTTCTATTTATGACAGTTCTCAAGAATATCAGATTAATGGACAACGTTCAGTATCATGAAAATACCACGCAAGAAAAGGGAAAAGCCACACTCCCTGGGAAAATGCGTAGAGATTAAGTGTTCCAGCATGAAATGTATTTCACTGCTCTCCTGCTGGCTCTTTGCCTGCCTTCATGTGGGGAGAAAGGATAAGGTGTGAAGCCAGATCAAGCTTCCTCTTCTGTCTCCAACAGGACAAGCCACAACCAGGGAAAGAGCACTGCAAATAAGCCCTGCGTACAGATGCTTTTCAAGAAAGCAGGACGGGCAGTCCCAGTGGAAGGTGAGCTCATACTTAAGCTTGGTTGGCCACATGCCTATTTTCTCCAGCAAAGGTGTTGCCAGTCCAGGGATATAGCTGTAGCTGAAGTCATATGGATCTTTCCCTACTTCCTAAAATTCTTCTTCATTAGAGCTATCACTAAAGTAACACAAAAACATTTATCTCATTTTTAACAGCTACAAATAATGTGTTCCACCATCCACTGTTAAAGTCAAGAAAATTCAGATATAATTCTTTATCCCATTTCTCTTGCGACTGGTGTATCTGCTAGGGCATTTCTTTCAACGTGAGGCAATGCTCTGCTCACAGGATGCAAACGCCTAGAACTTGTCATGTTTGTCCAGTTTTTATTTGTAGCTGTTTAATGCTAACCCAGCATCTGTATGTCACATTCTCTCCTTAAAACCGTAAGTGCTTTTCAAAGCCTGCCATGTGCCAGAGTTTTCTCAGTTAGTACTAGTCACGGGAAGACATTTCTTCCTCTCCTAATTTTTGGAACGTCATCTCTGTAGTGACCCAAGAAGGTTCTGTGGAGGCAGACACTGCCATGCTCTCGCTACCCTGCCTGCAGTAGCTCATTGTAGAGCTGGCACTTACTGTGAGCATCCCATCGCCCTAGTTAAAGGATCTCCCACTGTACAATAAACGTGTGCCACATCACACAGAACCGGCCTTATCGGCAAGAGAAAACAAAGGTTAAGCGAGTGTGTTTATTTAAAAGCACAGACTAGCAGTAGAATCACAGAATGGTTTGGGTTGGAAGGGACCTCAAAGATCATGTAGGTCCAAACCCCCTGCCATGGGCACGGACAAGCTCCACTAGACCAGGTTGCCCAAAGCCCCAACCAGCCTGGCCTTGAACACTTCCAGTGATGGGGCCTCCACAGTTTCTCTGGGCAACCTGTTCCAGTGCCTCACCACTTGCATAGAGAAGAATTTCTTCCTAATATCTAATCTAAATCTCCCTTCTTTTAGTTTAAACCCATTACCCCTTGTCCTATCACTACTTGCCCTTGTAAACACTCCCTCTCCAGCTTTTGTGTAGACCCCCTTCTGGTACTGGAAGGCTGCTATAAGGTCTCCCTGGAGCCTTCTCTTCTCCACTCCTGGATTATGTTTTCCCAGGTACAAAACCTTACACTTGCCATTGTTGAACCTCATAAGGTCCTTGTCAACCCACTCTCCTAGCATATCCAGATCTTCTTGCAGGGTGGCTCTCCATTCTGAAGTGTCCCTTCCCCACTCAGTTTGATATCATCAGCAAACTTCATCAGGGTACACTTGATCCCATCATCCAGATCAGTTATGAAGACATTAAACAGCCTTGGGACCCTACTTGTGTCAGGTTGCCAGTTGAAAGGTGCTATTTACCACTACTGTCTGGGTGCAGCCTGTCAGCCAGTTCCCCACTCACTGCACAGACTACCTGTCTAGAACCCTAACACATCAGTTTCTCAAGGAGGCTCTGGGAAAACATATCAAGAGCCTTGGAGAAATCCAGGGTCAACAACATCCACTGCTTGCCCCATCAACCGAGCAGGTTACGTTGTCATAGAAGGCAATCAAGTTTGTGAAGTATGATTTGCCCTTGGTGAATCTGTACTAGTAACTAATAACACAATAGTACTTCACACAGACCCTCCTAATAATTTACTTGCTGTTAGCTAGCCTAAAAGAACAAGGGAAGTAGATTCCTGCTTCCCCTGCTGCCCCTTAGGTCTAAAGGAGGAAGGCCCATCACCCGAAAACCTGTTTTCTGTTTACCAAGGTGGTTACAAAGCTCTCCAGTCCCTTACTTCCTTTTTGACCTTGCAAAAGGGTAAGTGTTAGCAAGTTTAAAGTTGCAGCTTAGATTTGTGCTGACTTCAGTGGCGATAGAATACTGACTAACTAACCCACACAGGACCATGGCTACTGAACAGCCACCACCTCCGAAGCAAAGAACTTACTCCGTAGCCCACTCGTCCCATGTTGTTGTCAGCCTGCTTCAGTGCGTGGGCATGCTTTACACAGCAAATCGGCCGAAGAGAAGGTAAGCCGAGCGTGGGTAACCCTGCAGCAATGCAGCTGCATCTTGTTAATGGCTGCAAGGAGGCAGAGAGGCTGTGTGGAGCGGTGCTAGCTGCAGCAGCCCCTTGGGAGTCTGCTGTGTGTGTGCAAAGACATTTCAAAGCTCTTTACACATCGTGAGCTAATGACCGGTGATTTCATTTATCTTTGTTCTGATAATAAATAACAACTCAAACTTAGCATTTGCAGCTGACTGGACCCCAAGTCAATACCGCCTTTTTTAACTCCAGCAGAGCACAACTGTTTGGATTTCCTTCCTTTGTATTCTCCTATCATTTTAATTAGGCTGACATAAAAAGCCATATATTAATGCCCGTCATTCCAGTATTGCAAATTTTATATCAGTCTATATGCTCAAAAGTTTACTTCAAAAACCGCACTGGCACCAGAAATGACATCCAACAGTTTTAGCCTGCTGACCAGAGAAATTACCAGAGAACTTATTATGGGGAGGGGCGAAAGCAGAGAAGAGGAGCACTATTAAAAGACATCACTCAAGCACCTACATTGCAACACCACCAGCTAGGAAGTCTGCTCAAACACACACAAACAAAAAGTCAAGTACTTTCAGATTCCAGAAAATTATATTTAAATTGGGCTTTTACTGTATGCACAAACGAAGCTGGTGGAATCTCTGAATATGGTTCCCATTAATCGTCTGTTATTAAGATTAATTATACATTTAGTCATAGTTGGCCATTTCTCTGATTAGGAGTTTCTGAACTTCCCTCTCCTCCCTTAACCCCCCCCTTCTCTGTGTCCCCCCACGTCCTCCCCGCCGCCGCCGCCAGGTGGCGCTGGGCAACAGCGCGTAACTCCCCCGCTCGCCCGGCGGAGCCGCGCCCGGCAGCGCCACCCCGCGGTGGGGCGGGCTCACGCCACCACCCACTGGGGTCCCGCGGGGACCGGGGACACTCAGGGCCACGCGGACAAGGGCATCGAGAGACGCACAGACCTCAGCTCACACACAGAGACACACACAAGCACTCGTGCACACACGCGCACACAGCAGCGCACACACAAAACACACACACTCACCCGTGCACATAGAGGTACCTACACAACTGGTTCCATTTCACTGGGGGCGTTTCAGTTTAAAAAACAAAAAACAAAAACAAAAAAAACAACCAAACAACAACAACAAAAAAAACCAAAACAAAAAAACCACCACACACACACAAAGAAAAAGCCCCCAAAATTCTCTCTCCTCTCCCATCACATCACTTTTGTTACAATATGGCAAAATAATCCATTTAGACTCAATTTTCCCTTTGGCCTCCGAGTGATTACTTAAGATGTTACTGTAAAGTTTGCCAGTATTTGCCCTTGAGTATCAAAACAGTAAGTTAGAAATGCAGGACGCAATCTATCCCTGAGTTAACACCGCAGAAATGAACCTAATTAAACCAGGAAATCACGGGTCGTGCGGGATTACGTGAAAAACAACTTTGTTTTTCGAAATTTAGAGATAGCACACAGCAATCTCCAAAGACAGCAGCCTGCTGTTTTGACAGCATTCTAGCAGTAGGTGATAAAATTATGCAGTGGACATAATTAGTTTCTCATTTTCATACCATCCAACCCACTTCCCAGATTCCATTTTTACGAACAAAGTTATCTCAAGTTTATCATAGAAAACAACGTTCGTTTTAATACTTGTAACCTTTTAAGTTCAGCGTTGTTTAATTCAGATAAAAGGAGGAGACATTGAGTCTAAGTGGCATCAGATTTTAAAGGGCTAGAACACACTTCTTCCCCAGGGCCAGGGTTTCAAAGCCTTTCTCACTCGACTATGAGGCGGTGGTACTCTTATGAGAGGTCATTTAGGTTTTGGAGCCGAAAGCCAAAAATAAAAGCGCAATCATCAGCTACCATATTTGAAAATTTCCATCCTGTTTCTTTTCATTGCTTTCCATTCTGCACTGAAACGTTGAAACTCTGAGTCCTCAGAAAAACACCCCAATTTAATTCCTGTCAACAGACTGGAGAGAAACATCTTGATACTATTTCATAGGGCTGACACGTCCTTATTCTGGCGTTCTGGCTGTTGAAGACAAATTGTCGCACTCCTACACATTTTCAACATATTGATTCTGATTTATTAAACTGGTAATTTTGCAAGCTATTATAGAAGACTCAATTTTATCCAAATTACTGTTCAGCACTGGGGAAACGGGGAAGTGGAATTTAATACATTCGATATTATACACTAGCCAGAGGTGGTGTGCTTAAATAATATTTAATTAATAATATTAAATTGATATTTATTCCATAGTTGAACCACAAATACAGTTGTTGGCATTCTAGATATGAGTATTTCAGTCTATTCTGACTGGGCATGTGTGGCATGCTACATTTTATTTTAGTTTTCTTTCCGTGGGCAAGTGTCATCCCTCGAAGAAAGGCTTCCATCTGATAAAAGTTGATATGAATTTCAGATGAGATTTTAGATTTTTTTTTTTGTGATAGTGACTTAAAGCTCCCACTCCCAGTATGACTGGTTTACGTTGCCTGCAAGAGCACAAATACTGTATGAATGCTGTACACCAGAAATGATTAATTATTTTTGCTTTTTTTTTTTTTTGCCTTTGCTTTCATCTGCCCACTTCCAGGACACATCCTCTGCATGCTTCACCACTTTAATAAACATAAGGATTCAGAAAAAGAGGAAGTTCAAAATGAAGGAGAGGTGAAGGAATTTGTGGGGAGCTGGAAATTGCAGATTTTTATCTCTGTACAGTCTGGATACCCCTGGGTTTTCGTGGGCAAGCTGGCACCTTCCCTTGCTGTAGCATCTCCAGCATCTCAGGGAGTTTGAGCCCTGCTTGCTCCCCTTGGATCACTCTGTGCTTTACACAGCACATTGTTTTGCAACCACTACATCATGAAGGAAAAAATATTCCCTAAGCATGACTTGGCTCCCCTTTGCTAAACCTTGTCACCCCCCCACACACACACCCCACCTCCCACCCCCCAAGAAGGGGACATCCTTTCTGTTTGAAACCCATCACCCTACATGAAAAATCAGACAGGAATCAAAAGTTTATTATAATCAGAGTATACTGGGCTGCTCCCTAAAGTCTGAAGAGCAGTATCAGGGAACAAGCAAGCAAAATCCAAGCCTGCTTTGGGAACTTTGCCACCTTCTCCTTCCGTAAATTTGAAGAAAGCCTGAAATAAAAGACTTCCCAGAGACTGACAACAATGAGAGGCAGCCAGAAAAGATATTTAGAAACAGAAACACAGGCATTCATTCTGAAAACTGCAAAAAGTACTTTTGGTCATTAGATGTATTAACAGTATCCTTATTAGCCTCTTGCCTGACTCAGGGGAATACTGCAAAAACTGTCTCAGGGGAACAACAGCAAACATGCTACACAGGTTGACAGTATTTCTGTTGATGTACAAGCATGTTTCTTCCCCCTCCATCTCCCTCAGCCCTCCAATTAGCCTGTAACTTACTCTTCATTTTATATAATTGCTTGCTGTTACCTCTGCTGCACTGAATATCCAGAAAGCAAGAATGTGTCCTCCAAACACTATAAACGCTAAAGCTTCAAGCGATGCCCATTTGAACACGACGTAAAACCCCACAGCCCATACTTAAGGAGACAGAGCTATTACTGCTGACCACAAGGAATGTAACAACACCACGGGGAAAGAAAATGCCTCCCTGGCCTGGTTTCCACCAGGTGTCAAGTTTTATGGGTCCTATTCCCTTTTAGCTACTTTGCAAAATGCTCACTGTGTTAGAATCAGGTTCACTGTCAAAAAGGCGAAGCCGTAGTAGCAGATGCTGTGCAAGTAATGCTGATAGGAGGTTTTTACATGTGCTTGTCAACTACGAAGAGCAGCGGATAGTAGAAGATATAATAAATACAGGATTTTCACTCCCTGTATGGTCCCAGCCATACCCATACTTCATAAGTGCAGCACTGAAAATCCTAGATGGGGAGAAATGGTAATTGCAGGAACCTTGGGGAATTAAAAAAACAAAAACAAAAAAACAAAACCAAACCAAAACACAACCTGACCTCTAAAGACAGAGAGCAGGGCAGTTCAGCTGGCTGCTGAAAGAATAAATAGTGCATCAGCAACTGAGATTGCTAGGAAGAATTGCTATTCAGCTGCCTCCAGGAGAGGGAAAGCTATGCTGCAACTAGGAGAGGGGGCAGAGAGCAGGCTGAGCGCTGAAAAGCACAAAATCCTTAGACTTCTCGGAATTTATTATTTTCACATACACAGTCCTATATTTAATTTTTTGTTCAGCATTTTGAATGCTTGGGTCTGAGGCAAGGGGTGGTAAAAAGGAAGAAGGCTCTCCTCATTGTTATGCCCTCAGAGCTGAGGCCAGCTCTTTTTTCTTCCTGAGAAGAAAGATACTGTTGGCAAAGGCACATTAGCTTCTGTCCTACTCTCAGAAAACTCCTGGTGCTGTGTTCTGGAGAAAGTAAAGAAAAAAAGGAAAAGAAACCACACAAAGCTTGCAAGCTACTCCAAGCCTTTTGGGCTCAGACCTCTCAAAACATCAGATTGAGCATTCTGGAAATCTGGACTTTGCACTTTCAATTGCATTGGCTCTGACACACAAATAGGGGTGATAAAGAAATTTCCATTTCAATTAATGCTGCTAAACTCCAGTTGAAAAAAAACCCACACCACCAGAACCCAACAAACACCCCCCACACACATCTGCTTTCTGTAGAAAATCTCAATGCCTCATTACAAAGCTTCTGGCAGAGAGCTGAAAACTTCTTGGGTTTTCAATGAGGCTTGGGATTGTCAAGTTTAATGGTGTTCTAGTCATGTTTGGGACAGACGTTTAGGTGCCGTGGGAGCGGGACTTCCTGGAAGAAAGTTAAGACATTCAGGCAATTTCTATCATGAGAGTTAGAAAGCATTTTTAAGCATTTTGTGTTTAAGCACCTATGATGGAAGCCAGTGGCTTATGTTCCACTGCTGACTCTAACCCTGAGTTGCCCACACGGATTTCTGCATCTTTCCTTCAGATTGATGTACCCACAGCAGAGCGCCAAAGCTATTATGATAGTTTGGCTCCTAATCAAATTTTATTTCTGACAGGTTAAAAGCAAAGCAAGTAAATCACTGTCATGTCTCAAAGAACTTTTTTTTTAGTTTTCTATTTCCCATATCTATTTTGACAGCCAGTGAATGATTCTGCCTATCCTGCTTTCAGCCTAAGAGGATGAGTTGTATAAAAAATACAATATAAATATACAAAATGCCTGTGACAATCTTGAAAATAATTTTCTGGGTGTCACGTTCCTCCCCTTGACTATCCAATGTGTTTGTCTCTCAACATTAAATAAGGCAACAAAAGTAATAAATATGTTCATTAACATTTAAAAAGTTGATGGAATCTAAGGAGTCTTTCTATATGACTGTTTTGTTGTTAATTTATCACACACCCCAGCTGGAGAATAGTTTATCAGACTGGGTTGGAAACTTGCTCCTTCATAAACACAAAATGCTTCCAGGGCAGAAAACAAAAGCAATGCTGCAGGATGCAGTGGAAAGAGCAAAGATAATTTAGGCAGACTGATAGCAAGTCAAGATGGAATTTGGCAATCACACTAGACGTCAACAGCAATTCAAACACAATGAACCCACATTTTACCTTATGTCTTCCACAAAAGATATTAAATATGAACAAAGTCAATGGCTACAGCACAGTTAAGAAGTATGGTACCCCAAATAATGCAGAGGTCAGACTTGAGAGAAGGGAAAAACCTAAAACCCAAAGCCTCACATGTAGCAATGCATTGCCTCCAATCTTTAATTTTTTTTCCTTTTTTTCCTTTTGAAAACAGAGAGAAGAAAACAAGTACGTGTTACGCAGTTAATTAAGCCCTCTTGTGTAAATTCATTTAGCCGTATTGTGCATACTAAGGCATCTAGTCTCAGGACACAGAGGGCTGTGTGCAAGTTTAAAATCATTAACTATTGTTACCCAGTGACAACACCCAAACCTGTGACATCCAAGTTTATTTAAACTGAAAGGGTGACAAACATGAAAGCCAAGCACTCCTCCTCTTCTCAGCCTTTCCTTCATTGTAACACCAGTCAGAAGGGTCTTGGACTCTCCATAAAATGTTTGGCAAACAAAGGCTCTGTTAATTGACAAGCTATTGCTTTTACTGCTTCCTACCACAACTTGTGGGAATCTTTTAGACCCAAATCAATTCTGCACACAAGCGTTCCCACGAGATGCCACACGCATTCCCATTCGAAGCCACTTAGAAGAAGTGCTACAGCCGTCTCGCATAAAACCTTTGTCTTCACGGGGCACTTGTGAAACCCCGTGCAACCCTTTCATCCCCTGCTGGCCAGCAGGTTCTTTTATGGTTTTTTGCTTGTTTGTTTGCTTACTTTAACCAGGCTTTTTGTTTTCTGCCATCTTACTGCTTTGTTTTCCCCCCAAGACAGCTCCTTGCCTTTGCAAGGAGTGAGTTATAGCAGAGATGTTTGCAGTCTTCATTGCAGCCCAATGCCAATAAAAAATAGTCCCCTCATCAGAGGCTGCTTGTTAACAGCTCTCCTTTATTGTTAAAGCTCTGTGTACTTAATTCTTCCTTGTCAATAAGAACAATAAATCTCAGCTTGTTAATTAGGAAAAGTTTAACGACACAGTAGACAGACATCTGACAGCATAAACTCTGTTCCTTTGCTCTCAAGAATGACAGCAACCTACACTCAAGGCATAAGCCTTTATTGTCACCCTTTAAAAGTCATCAACCTGCATTATTTTTTTCTTTACATGCTTTAGGAGTGCAAAATCAGTCCTGCTCGGTGCATTCATTTCCTTTAAATGACAAGAAGTTCTGGACACTTTTTCTCTGTACTGTGAGAGGTTCATGCAATGCGCAGTCGAGGGGTCTTGAAAATCAGCAGTTACTCAGGCCCTTCAGGTACCCAGGAAGTTTTAAGTCTTTCAAGGCTTCTAGTATCACTTAATTCATTAATTAGCACAATACCATCTTGGATCATCAAACTGGAAGACAGTCTCTCACTACCTCTGTGAAATGATGGAGAAGAAGGAAGAACAGATGGAGGTAGCAGACCCCTCCGACTGCACAGCCAGAGAAGCACAGACCATGCTGAAGCATGGAAGGTAAATTTGAACTGATTACTGAAGGCTAGGAGGACTGAGCAAAAGGTTCTGAGAAAGGAAGACATATGAGAAAGATACTGTGTGTTCCGGGCCCACAATCCTTAAAGAGTCATCTAGATCTTCAGGAAGCTGCTCAGTACCTCTGCTCCCCTGGAAATGTTCCCAAACTGGGCACAGTCTTTCATTGCACAGAAAGACTCCTTCTATCCTCACCAAAATAAGAAGTATGACAAAGGGTTTCTGCAGTCTGAGCTGGGAACATAGACTAGGTCCGCTAGGAAGCTCTGCAGGCAGGAGAGATGTAGGATGAAATTTAAATATCCAGAGAGGGAGGAAATGAGACCTTGCCACAGAAAGATGCTTTCTAAAGTCTGAGATTTTAAGTGCTTACGAATACAAATTATTTACACTGAATTATGCCTACTTGCATTGCTATTCCACAGTTTACTTGTATTTTGGAAAATCTGTGGTTAATTTTACTTTTAACTTCACTCCATGACTTTTGTTAAAATTTTTAACTTTTTCTCAAGGACATATTTTTTTGAGAAAATTTTTTCAATTTTTGAGAGAAATTAAAATAAAGACTAAAAATGGCTATGCATGCCAATGAGATAAAAGAAAAAAAACCTCACATTGTTTTCTAACCAATACTTTTTAAAAAATGTTTATGCTTTTTTGAACTTTGATATTTCCAAAATTAAAGGGATTTAATAGTTCAGACATGGCATATGTAGTATACAATCCCCATGGAAGTGGGTATAGTTCTGAAGTCTGAAGAAAATCAGATAAAGAAAGAATAAATAAAAGGACACTGTTTACATCTCTATGCTGCATTATTTTTCTTGCTGAAGTTCAGCACACACTAAGTCCTTGCTTTTCCACACCTGCCTGCACAGCCATACTTCTCCACCTACCTGGAAGATTGTGTTTTTATTAGGCTAGTCAGAAAACCAAATTTTCTAGCATTGCAAAGAAATCTGCAGAAAAACTTACGGGGGGGGGAGGGGGGGTCCCAGAAAGACACAATGAGCACCCCTCCATACTCCATTTCTGAATGCTTACTGCTCTTCATTTGCATCCACTCATAAGTCAACCACTTATGTGACTAAATTTGAGAAAGTGAACACCCCTCCTACCAAAAGACCAACTCTTTGCTTTTCCACCTCTAACTACAACTCTTTGTCTCCATTTCTTAGCCCCCAAAGTGGGGGCAGACAGTGTCTTCTGGAGCTTGGAGCTGAATCTAAGCAGCTGGCGTACATGGAAATTTGGGAAGATCAACATTTGGCACTGCACCGAGGATGGAAATTTGAATTTGGGCATAGCTTCTGCTACCAGCCTTCACTGAGGATACGTTTAATTGCATGTTCCCCTGAGTTTCCCAGTAGACTGGTGTACCTCCCCCACAGTCCGTTGTGGTGGGAACGTATTTCAGCAGCTCCCAATATCTGTTAAAGCCAAGCCTTTAAAGCAGTATCAGGGTGCTTTGTTACCCAGCTGACTGCGGGGGCGGGATCCATCTCGGCTATCTTCAGCCATCTCAGAGGCCAGGGAGCCGGGTAGGCTCCCCCTGTAGTTAGCGGAGGGAGATAGGCATCTGCAGAGAGTAATCCATCCCACCTCTCTCTCTCTCTTTCCATTAACTGAAGAGGAGCCCAGATAAGTAGTTCAGACCAGACACATTACTTCTGAACGGCTGGAGCTAGACAAGATGAATTCCACCCTCAATGCCCAAAGCACTAACATATGTAGTTTCTCATTGCTTATCACAGTTGCAGCGCCTGTTACTCATTGATTTAGAAACAGATTTTCTCAGTGTGATTTCCTTTTCCTTCTGCAAAACTTGCATTATGCAGTTTTTGCACCCTAGCACTCAGGAGCATAAGTGACAAGACATTTCCTGCACAGACCCAGGAGTGCACCTGCAGACCAGGAGCTGTGTGCGTCTTGAGCCCCTCTGAGCACTCCTGAGCAGCAGTGTAAAAGCCCCCAGTGACGCAAAAGAGACCAAGCACAGGCTGCTTTTAAATTCATCTCTCCAAGGGCCCCAAATCCCTGTGCTCTGCTTCCAGCTATTTGATTTTCACTTGCCTCAAACTGTTTTGGAAGAGCAGCTAAGAGGCCAGCATTGCTTTCATGAAACGACGCTGCTCGGGGACTAAACACACACGACCACCCTGCCTATGGTCATTCCTGTGACATGCTTCCCTGCAGGACAGACAGACAGCACGACCCTTCCCGCTCCCGGCCCTCAGCCATCCCAGCAATGCGGTAATCCAGCCTCCAACTGTTTGTTTCCCGAGTGGATCCGCTCCCCTTCTCCCTGTGGGGGTGTGGGGGAAGACAGGTCCTGGTCTGGGGCGTCTCCATAGTGCTGTGCGCTCTCAGCATGGCGGTACCTCGTACCACTGCATGCCTCACATGCCGAAACGTGCAGCGCCCATGGTCTGGGTAACAGCGGAATGAGTCAAAAGGGGCTAGTTATGAGTTTGGATACTACCATTTAAAGATAAGCTTCTCCATGGTTACCGCTTTCACGCAAGGTCACTTTCCTGCCAAACCTCCTCTCCTCCCTCCCTGGCTCTCTCTCCTTCCCCCTCCACTATTTTATTTTTTTTTCCCCCAAACGTGCTACATCAAAAGAGAAAATGAAAACATTTAAGATAATCACAGTCTGACTATTTTAATGCAGGCTGTAGGAAAGGAAACATGTAAGCCAAGTGCTCTCACTGTGCAAGCAGAAACACACTCTCGACCTCATAAAAGTAGTATCTGAGAAATAACACTTGATTAAAGCAGCCAGTCCTTCATTTAAGTAGGTGCTTATGGTAGGGGAAATATCCAAGGTTTCTCTAGAACAGGACGCTGGCCTATCACGAAAAGCAGGAACAGGTCAGACAAATGAATTATTGTGAGACAGCTGGGTTTCAGCCGGGGTGCGAGTAGATCCCGATTATCCCGTCCACCTTTCTTACAGAAATGCCTCTCCCTAGAGAAACCGAGTCATTAAATGCCGGCTCGTTCGCTCCTGACAGGCAATATGCATTGAGTGAGAGGTGATACATTTTCATTTTCAGCAAGAAATCTTAGTCGCCCCAAGGAGCAGGTCGCTCAGGAGAGCGGTAATGGAATACAGGGCCTTTCATCTCCGCCTCACCGCCACAAGCGCGGCCTGCCTCGGTAGCAACCCAAAAGTTATTAGCTAATGGGTTCTTTCAGTGACCTACGTAAAATGAGTTTGGTGGGTTTGGTCTGGTTTTCAGTCAGCAATAACTAGAACCACAAGTGGTGTTGAACAGAAACCATATTAACGAGTTGAGCACACAGCGGGTACAGAGTGAGTGAGCTGCCCGTGTGTAGCCATGCTGTTGCTCTCCCTAGCCTTCGGGGCTCAGGAGGGAAGCCAGTCTGCTCTGCCAAGATGGGGATCCCCAGCTCCTCAGATCCCTGTTTTGTCCGTATTTGCACAATGTTAAAAAAACATCTTGATAACCATTCCGCACTCTTCGGCAGCTGAATACTATCTCGTAGGCACCACTTTGAGCTGAAAACACTGCAAACTTGAACTACCAAAGAAACTATCAAAGAGCTTTCCAAAGACTGGGGACCGCAGTCCAGGCCTGCTGACATGTGCTGACTTTTGAGTGCATCGCTTTGCAACAATAAAATCACTTTTTTCTAAGTAATTCCTCATTTTACTACATTTAGTGAGTGCAGGACAACCTTACCTCTCTCCAGGAAAACAAACTGCAGCCATCCCTCTTTACTTTCTTCCTGTTCAACACTGCCTGTGCTACCCCGGGGGATAGTGATGGCCTATGGAGTCTGGAATAATCCACCGTTAGAAAAGTTTGCTCCCAAGTAAAATGCAGAATTCACCCTGAAGTGAGCGTGGCTTGAATCCTTACACTACCCCCCTCAACATACCTTGGCAAAAAATTGTGCCACTTCCTCTGCCTTGTTTCCACAAAAGACTCGCTAAATAGTTACAATCTAAAATCCCAGAAGAAATCTAATTTGGGGTGAGGAGCTAGCTACCTTTCATCTGTTAAAGCTCGCACAAGTTACAGCACATCACACACAAGCCTGTTCCCATCACATCGCATGACTAGGTAGGTGTCTTTGAATACAACATCCACCAACTGCTCAGATAAGAGGTTCACTGGGGACCCATTCCCAAAAGGGAATGGATGTAAAGCAGGCAGCAGCTGCTACCGCGGCCCAGAGGATGCCCCCATTATTTGCTTCAAATTTAAATTACTTAGGAATTAGCATGTGCCCAAATTCCGAAGGAAATGGTAAGAGCGTAAAAAAAAGCATTGCAGAGAGAGAGCAGTGAGGTGAGGTACAGGGCATTAATTTTGCTGATTCAGAAGTAAAGCTGGACATTTTATACAGATGTCATTAACTGATAACTGTCATTAACATGATATTAACGTCATATCCAAAACTGCCATACCATCTTTCTCAGAAGGGATCATTAAGCCTCTTGCTTGAGGCTTGAAGTGTCTTACAATCAGTAGCTGATGGGTGTCCTTCTCTAATGTAGCTGAGACTGGTAACTGCCAAGAAAAGACTGTCAGATCTGATCCTATATTCCTACATTTATTTATATTTCTCTCCCCTCACATGCTCGTCTCGACTTTTGTTATTTAGGGAACAAAGGAAAGTTGATCAAGGAGATACTGTCACACCAACAACTGGACAATAGGCAATATCTGTGCAGTACTTACGAAAGAGCAAAGCACAGCCCAAATAGTCTCACAAATGTCTCCACAGACTGTTCAACCATTCAGATCTGCCTTCTCCTGACGAACATGACTGAGGAAAGCCAGAGTGTAAAGCTGCCACTTTACAGCTCAAGCTGAAGTGAAAGGGGGACCCACCGAGTACAGAGGAAGCAATGTTCCTCCGCTTGGGACACAGGCATTCAGCAGAGCAGGAGCCCAGGGCGTGTATCACTGTGACATGTGTGACAGCATATTTTCATTATTAGAGGATTAAAACTTATGGGGGCAGGGGGGGATGACCTGAGCAGCCTAATTCTCCACAGCAGCAGTGATGATTTAGTGTGAATTAATTTTGCAGATTACCAGAATTTTTTTCCCACAACAGCCCAAGTTCTCTGCAGCAGCTTCATTAAACGTATGTGTGTGTGTGTCTATGTATAAACATATACATATATTTTTTCAGTTCTATCCTCTTCTCCTCCCCTTTTAATTTCTTTTTCACAATGCAGGAGAGCTCTGTCTGGTACTGACCAAACTCTTGGCATTATACTGAAATGTAAAGCTCCCCAGCCTCGCATTTTCTGCTGATAACCAGCCCATCAATTGCAACAAAAGCAGTGATCTGAACTTCGCATTTTACTGGCCTCACAGATCACACCAATGAAGTCAAAGTTATCTGCCCCAACTCATACAGCATTATCTTTTAACTTAATGGAAGTGAAAGAGAAGCCTGTGCTCATTACCCAAAGGATGCAATTATTACTTCCTCTCTATATTGTTGCTAGTCAAGGATAAAATCCAGGATATGACCTTTTCATTAAGCATCAAGCCAAAATCCACCTGGGACAGCCTAAGGAGGCTATCCTCATCCTTCCACTCAGTAATTCAGAGCAAAGGCCTTTGCCACATACGGCTCAAAGGAATCCTTGAAAAGATTGGTTTAAGGAAACATCTAATAAATGTTGATCGATAGATGAAACCGAAAAAGCTTTCTGTCTCCTCCTGCATGATCCCATCACAAAACCAGCATCACTAATTTAACACATCGACCCTCTCCCAAATACCCTGCTCTTTCTGCCTACAGTGTAAGGTCACAAAAAAGATGATAAATTCAGAATACAAGTGATATAATGTATTAGTATGGTAAAATCTTCAACAGAAAGCTGAATTCCAAGAGAAGAATGCATAATAGTGTTGAATTCCCTTTTTTTTTTTCTGCTTTGTTATGGCAATAATAACTTGCCTTTTGAAGTTCATACAGGGAGATACAATGCCAAAAGGCAAATACTTACAATACAAGAGCACTTGGTACATTTATTTCCTTCGGGCCTAAATTCTTCTCCTTCATTGTAATGTCTCCCTTCAAATATACAACCTGGAAAACAGCATTTGAGTAAGTGTAGCTCAGGATAACATCCTGCCTTTTCGCTGTAACACACCCCACCATAAGACAATATGAGAAGCAAATTGTACCATCCTACCTGATACAAATCACTTCAGAAGACTTTACAAAGGCCTTGAGAACCCCAAAATATCTTTTTGGGGTAAGAAAGCATCCTTCTATAGCAGATAAATTTGCACCAGTGAAATTAAGGCTAAGTCAGGTCTTCCATTAAAAGTGACTTTGAAACACTTTTCTAAGCTGTTTGTTTTTTACTACTCATACTTACTACCTGAGTTTATATTAGATGTTGACAGAAATTATAACAAATTAGAATATAATAAACCCATTCTATCAGAACAGGAGCAGTGCTTACCTACAAAATCTCTGTTAAAATCAAATTAGCTTATAAAACCATGTTAATTTGTCACCGTGCTTCACAAAGGCCACCCATTCCCACTCCCCTTCAAAAACTGAGTCTCCTGTTTTTTGGATTACTCTTATATTTCCCCTTCTAACAAAATCCCAGTCATCAGCCAGGCAAACCCAGATGACAGACCCTCTGCAAAATGACATAAATACATGTGTGGATATTGTCTCAGGCTGTTGCCCTTGCATTCCCTAGCCTGCATGTCCTCTACTGAAAAATATTAAGCGAGCTTTTCTTGCGTCATTTAGTGCATTGCGAGCCTCTGGCCCACATTTTAGTAACTTGGGGGAGAAGCTACAGGCAACCTCCCAGGTAATGATGGTTATCATAAAAAATACAGTTGCACATGTGGAATAACATCTTCCCATGAAGTCTTACCTGGACACACAGGACAACACATCCCCGTGAATTTGGAAGGATTTTTGCAATGAACAACACACTGTACCTCCGACTCTACTATCACTCCTTCCTGGAAAAGCAGCAGATCAGACACATTCATTGTTAGCGTTGTGGTTGCTTTAACAGGGAAAAATCCACGATTACTAGCAGTACAATTAAAGCACGGCACAGGCTGCGGAGCACTGAGTTTCAAAACTTATCTTTCTGTACCTGCTGCCTGGTATCAGGATTCAAGTTAATCCACAGTCAAAAGATCCACTTGAGTCTCCCTGACTCCAGACACAGGATTTGCCTTAAAATGCAGCAGGTAAGAAACCAAGCACCTTCTTAGGAGAAGGAATCCTGCTTTATCAGGAATCCTTAGCCTCAGTAATCTGCCATGCAGCTCTGGTGAAAACAGGCCAGACGCAAGGCATTCTCATCCCTCTCCCCTTGGAGGAAAAAGGGCTTAGAAAGCAGATAAAAACATCTTGTTCTGCAGAGGGGAGACACTTATCTTTGATGCTTTGCCTGATAAGTATTAGCAAATTAACATTTCCTGCACTTCTTGTTCAAGAAGTCAAGAGTTCTCCTGAACAAATCTGGGTGTGAGGATCTGTGCACAAAATTTTTTTTTTTGTGCTACTACTTTTTTTTTTCTGCTGCTACTTTTTTTTTGCCGTTTGCAGCTTTGCATTTGGAGGCCATGGAAACCCGATTTTTTTAAATGTGTGGGTCTAGGGAAACAGGATCACCCAGTTTTGCATTTAGACACTGAAACAGGCAATAAAGGATTGTTCATTTCACACAGCTAGTAGTGATCAGAGTATCTAAGGCTGTAACTTTCCCTTAAGCGCAAGAATACAGAATACTGCTGCTCCAACTTCATTCTTCTCAGTGCATTTGTCTTTAAAAGCACAGATGAATTTATAGATCAGAAATATCACAGAAAAAGAAAAATCTTAAACCCTTTTTTTTCCTATTTGTAGTTCTTCAAACTCATTCATCTCTCCTCTTTCCAACAGTTGCAATTCTTAGTAGCTGCCTGAGTGTTATTATTAAAACTGGATCAAATTATCAGCAAAAATTGTGGTTCTATTCACAGACAGAAACTAAAATTACCTACATAATTACTTGTTCTGTGCTTGAAAATGGACAATCTTGCAAATGTTACGGTTCCAGATAAGCAAGCTACCAAAAATACCACTGTGTTAACAGTGCAGGAGCCCAGGAAAAGAAGATTTGGTTGTGGGTTCCTCTTAAAGAACATCCCAGCTAAAATCCACGGACACATACACACGGAAGTGTCCGATTACTAAAATAATAATTTGTATCTCAGAAAAGGCTTAGCATGCTGAAAAATGAGGACTTATTTCAGGGTCAAGACAGCAGGAAATGGCACGGCTGCGTACCTTTCCTTCAGCAAGTCATATAAAACCTATCCTTCTGAATGTTTGGTTATAGCTGGCCACATCTGAGTGGAATTAAACTACTTTAAATGCAAATTCCGTATTGTGCTCTGGGTATAAAATATTTCAGGTTATTTGGATTGGATAAAAAAGGCTCAGAATTTCATGGGAAAAGCTCACGACTCAATTACTATGATGCTGATGACATCCTTACCTGGCACTGGTATGTAACACAGGGATTGCTAGGGAGGTGCCATTTCATAGAGCTGTTGTACGTATTTCCTCCAAAACTGCAATCTAGAGGAAGAGACAGAAGCAGGTCAGTCAGGCTGAAAGCAATCGTCCTGTGGGAGGCTGCTGCTGAGGATCACAGAGCTGCATCCTAAATGTGATCCATCCTCTCCCCTGGGTTAACAGAAGAGGTAGAGCTGAGAGCTGGGACTGACGAGGGATCATGCCCTGGGAGGGCTGGAAGCAATCCCTGCCTCAGATATCTGCTCCTGGTGCATGACTGACTAAACTCCTTACAAACTATGACCATTCACAAAAAAAAAAACAAAAAAACAACCAACCAACCAAACAAAAAAACGCCAACCCAAAATCAGTGATAATTTACCTAAAAATGGATGCTGGTGGCTATTCTGCTGTCCATTCAAGAGCTGCTCAGCCACCCGTGCACTGGAGGGGGGAGAGGGAGGAGAGAGGGTAAGAGAAGAGCTGGAAATGTTCATCATCCAGCCTGGCTGTGCTATCCTCATCCATCAACCAAAACCCTCAGGAGAGCACTTCAGCCTGCACAGCTCAGCATGGATGCACTGACATCGCCAGAGCTACCCCTTCTTTATACCTCTTTTTCGCTTTCATGACAGAAGGGATCAACATCCACATATACTAAAAGCCATCAGGCTCTTCTGTATGGGTGGTGAATCTCTGAGTGAGGACAGTTTGGAATCCCACAGGATTTGGCTTTATATGTCTTTCTGTGTTATATGACAATTTTGTTAACAGAAAATAGGTTGGTTTCCCTGTGTGCAGGATGAGCAACATTTTTTTTTGTGCAAAATTAAGTTTCGTTGAGCCATTTGAGAAAAAAAACCACAACCTTAATTTTCACATTTTTTATTACATGCTCCTACTAGTTTCCTTCCCACTGTCTCACTGTTTTCTGGTATTTTGCAAAAGGGAACACAAAGAAAAGAATAAATTATCTCACCAGAAAAGCAAAACTAGAAAACACATATTAAGTGGAAATAAAATATTTGTTTTAAGAGAGTTAGTTTATTAATGCAAAATTGTTTCAATTAAAAATTAATTCTTTGGAGAGCCAAAGCGTTTCTGAAGAAAACATTTTAAAAGCAACACGTATCCCATTCTCTGCAGGAAAAATGCCCATTTTCCATTTACTCCTCTGAGGGTTTTTTTTCCCCCTAATCTATTTTATTCAAAATAGTCTTGATCAAAGAGCCCATGAAACCAACAGGAGTCCTGCCAGAGACTTTGAAACACAGACATATACAGAGTCACCAAGCAGAAAACCACCATCAGTCAAAAGATGCCCACGGCACTACTCTCTTTCCACACCCCACCTCAGCAGCTACTGTAAGTCCTTCTCTGCTGTGCAGGGTGCACTGTCCTGAACTGCCCTGGGCTAAGTTTTATGTCCTTCTGAAAATAAAGGCAAGTTATCAGCCCTACACCAGTAAATATTTGAGCCTACTGTATAAGAAAACTTGAGGGTCACAGCTCTGAACTGCTGAGGAACTTAAAATAGCCACAAAATAATTTTGTGCTCAACCCCAAATTTAAAGAAAATCTGATATATATAGAGATCATTTACAAAGGTGTTAACTGCCTTCAGTAAAGATTTTAAACGACAGAAGGCTCGTACTTCAGAATTTGCAGTACTCAGACATTTTTCCAAGGTAAGTACCGAGCAACATAGAGGAAATCTCCAGGCGCTGAGGACATTCCACACTTACCTAAGCTGAGACAGGTATGTTTTTTAAATAGGTGATCAGAAGTCTAAGAGCTGGCTGTGATAATTTAATCTTTGACAAATATTGAAAAGTACAAAGTATACATCTGAATCTCATTTTTTTTAAGTAGCAAAGCCCCTGTGAAGCAATTTCGAATAATAAGCGTTCAGATTTTCAACATATTAATAAAGTTCTGTACGAGCTCTCACACATGCTGGCCAACACATCAAAAGAGGAACATGAAGCCCTAAACTCCTCTGACACGTTTTGATGTCCCATTCTGAAAATCACCAAGCTAATCTTGCAGCACGGTCTCACTTACTGCCCACTGCAAACCCTGACAAACAGCAGAGCCCATTCAATGCCTTTTAGTATCCTCAAATTGCAGAAGTCCAAGCCATACTGGCATACTGGTCCTAGTCCAAGAAAGAGTTTACACGCATGCTAGACACTCAAGATGGAATGAGTTGTGTTGTGCGTGTTTTACCAAATGAGTCTGGTGTCTTCAGCACTGTGCAGAATCAAGGGCCAGGTTGGAATCTAACAATTGCAAAATACCTTGCATATTTGCTCACCAATTATGTTCTTTAATTTAAAATGTTTTCTCTGTAAGAAAGCTAATGACCCAGGGCTAATCTACATGTACAGATGTGCATATTAAACTGAAATTTTCAGTTCAAAGATTAGTCTAGTTGAGAAAGCACGAAAGTGGTTCATCTGTGCAGTCACCACTGCTCTCGCTTGAAGTGCATATCCAAACTATCCTACAAAATCCTCTGCCCCGCAGCATCAGCCATTGTCCCTGTGGAAAGCAGCAAAGGGGGAGCCGAACTTCACCTGCCTGCGAGCAACTTCTGCCACTGATAACGTGGTGCTGACAGCACTGGGGGATGGCACACCAGAGGTAACTGTGGCAGGGAGAGCTTGCAAGCACCAAAAGGGCAATTTAGAAATGGTGACCATGGTGGAAAAGTCTGCAGAAGCATTGGAGACACCAAAACTGCTCCCCAGCTCTGGCACAGGCCAGCAGATTGAACAAGGAAGTCAGAGCAGCATTTCACAAGCACCAACGTGAGGCACGGTGGGAACTGGATTTCAGCAGATGCTCAGTTGAGAAAAACTGCATGAAGGAAGGGGAGAGTTAGCGAGTAACACAAGCAGGCTTGGTGAGAGCTGGGGGAAGGCTGAATGTCAGGCAAACTGAAGAGAGAGCAAGAAAGGTAGTGCTTTACCATCTTCGGGTGAGATTTTAACTTGTCTCTGACCAGAGGTGTGCCCTGACACTCTACCCTTTGCATGCCTCAGAGCTACACCCACTGCTCACTCTTCAAAACAAAAAAGAAACAAAGTCCACATGCCAGCGAGTTTTTCTGAATTTGATTTTCAATGTACAAATCTCTCAGCTGACACCTGCAAACATACCTTGACTTTCCTAACCCACCTACTCATAGCATGGAAATTTATGAGTCTCACCTAAATTCAGCTGAGTAAAACCTGCCCCACTCCATGTGCCAATTCAGTTGAGCCGTTCTAGCTTGCCCATGGTTACAGGTCCACCATACTCAGCTTGGAAAGTAGCAGTCACTGAGTCTCTCGTGTCCAAAGGCATCAGCAAAGTCCCTGATGTCAATTTCTACAACAGAGTATTGTGGAACATACTTCCAGTTCCTAAAAGCCATTTCAATTCCCTTTGGAAATATTATTACATTAACTTACTGTCTTCATCCACCATTTGAAAGGGAGAGCAGGAGTAAAGAATATATCAACACAGATCAGAGCTTAGCACAATCACTTAAATGCCATCCACTTACTTCTGCCTGAACACAAAATTAAAACAAATTTAAAAAAAAAACCAACAACCAAAACCCAAACAACAAAAACACTTAGGAAAGCAAGGGTTACAGAGGAGGTTTTCAAGAGGGGAACCCAAAAAGCATGAGAACGTGGGTTCCATGAAAAGTACATGAAAAGTACCAGATTTGACATTAGCGGGTAAATTTGATTCTGTGACATATACCGCATAAGAAAAACCTTTATGATTCCATGTACAGAAGGGAGTTAAATATCAGTGGTATATCAATTTGAATGGAGCTAAGGTGATTCATATCAGTCAAGGAGTGTGTCCTAATTTTTTAGTCTTTCCTGCTTCTTTCTTTAAGAATAGCTGGTGTTTTATTAATGTAAAATATTAACTTCCAGTTACTCTAGGTTTTGTTCTGATTACCTCCTTCAACCCAAATAGTCCAGATAAGTCCTGAATAAACATGCAAGCTGAAAGTTGCTTATCTGAATCAAACTAAACCACTGAATACTTTGAAGTTGGTCAATTATTGTACATTCAGTGGAAACTGCTAATTACCTTTTAGTCACCTACAAAAGAAGGAAGGGATGCCATTCAAAGGGACCTGGAGAAGTGGGCCCATGTGAACCAAATGAGGTTCAACAAGTCCAAGTGCAGGGCACTGTATGTGGGTCAGGGCAATCCCAGACATGAGTACAGATGGGAGAAGAATGCATTGAGACCAGCCCTGTGGAGAGACACTTAGGGGTTCTGGTGGACAAAAGGCTTGACATGAGCCAGCAGTGTGCTCTTGCAGTCCGGAAGGCCAACTGTATCCTGGGCTGCAGCAAAAGAGGTGTAACCAGCAGGTCAAAGGAGGTGATTGTCCCCCTCTAGTCTGCCCTCATGAGACCTCATCTGGAGTACTGCATCCAGCTCTGGGGCCCCCAGCACAAGAAAGACATGGACCTGTTAGAGCAAGTCCAGAGGAGGGCCAGGAAGATCATCAGAGGGCTGGAGCACCTCTCCTATGAAGAAAGGTTGAGAGATACGGGGATGTTCAGCCTGGAGAAGAGAAGGCCCCGAGGAGACCTTATTGCAGCCTTTCAATACTTACAGAAGTCTTATAAAACGGATGGAGAGGGACTCTTTACTTGGGTAGATAATGATAGGACAAGGGGCAATGATTTTAAACTAAGAGAGGGAAGATCTAGATTAGACATTAGGAGTAAATTTTTTACTGTGAGGGTGGTGAGACACTGGAACAGGTTGCCCAGAGAAGTTATGGATGCTTCATCCCTGGAACTGTTGAAGTCCAGGATGGATGGAGCCCTGGCCAACCTGATCTAGTGGCTGGCATCCCTTCCCATGGCAGGGGGGTTGGAACCAGATGGTCTTTTAAGGTCCCTTCCAACCCTAACCATTCTATGATTCTATGGTAAAGGCAAAATCATCCACTAGACTTGAGTCATTCCTGCACAAAAAATGATGATAAAATAGTTAAATAACTTCTAATTAATGAATTTAGCTAGCTTGTTTCAACGTTGTGCATGCCTTACTTGAGCACCTTAGTTTCAAACATAATAAATCAACCTTCTGCTGATTTAATTTGAAAGAGAGCAATTTAGTTCCAAAACAAGCATCCTCACATAGAATTGGACTGGAATAGCAAAAGAGAGGTAAATTATAGCTGATTTTGTTATTGGCATGTGGACAAGTTGACAATCAGGAAGCCATTTGTCTTTCCAAATCCAGTAACATTGTTAAATGACCTTTTTTTTTTTCCCTTGCCCAGACACCCCAGCACAGAGCAGTATCGTGAAGATAGGGAAATTGACGGTAAGAGACAGTTTACTAGTGCTAAAGCTCAACCAGTGTTCTCAGGAGTTCATTAAAAACAAGCCTTTATTACTCAATTTGACATTGCCTAATAAGATTCCAGAAGAGATTTTTTGCTTCTTTTAGGCTAATGAGAATTTTATAGACAAGTCATTTCCTTATTCTCCCAAGAGAAAGTGATAGATTAGTGCACAATAGACTGGCTCCCCATCCCTCATTTCTTCAGCGTCTTTCTTCTTCTATTAAGTCTTTTTCTTGCTTTCCCTCCACTTTCTATTTCAAAAAGTAACCTCTATTGGCATGGAAAATAAACATTAGGAAAAAGAAAACAGTCAGAAGACATGTTTTATTTAGTGTTTGATAAATTAATCCTCAGGGAGGTATTCAGGCATGTTAACACTAAATACCAGTTCTGGCCAGAAAAAAAAACAAAACCAAACCCAAAAACTACCGAAAAACCAACCACCAAACAAAAAAACCCAATAGCTTGCATGTTCTGCAGCATTTCCCTGGCACAAAATCTGTTGGCCAAAATAAGAGAAGTGTGAATCACACATATACCTATTACAAAATATATTTTCACATGTCTTAATGATGGTAAAGCCATTGACAGCTACTACAAAACTAGAATTCCTATCAGGTAACCCTGGTCTTCATTTGTCAACACAGAAGCACAAAAATATATACAAAATCTCCCATGCTTGTTAAGTCTAAGTCTAAACAGTGGAAATCCTACTCTTTCCTCTGTAACTGAGTACAATCAAACCTGTTTGCAGCTGAGCCATAGCAATTACAATACCCAAGGGATGCGAGGTACGGGGGCTCGATAAAGGGCGTACACCACAGCAAAGTGGCCGTGGGGGCGAGCTGTGCCAGGGTTGCACAGTTCATAGGCATATGATGCAAAGCAGCTCGTATTCGCTGAGCAAATACCAGCAGAAACAAAGACATCAGCTCCTCCCAGTGCTGTTTTTGCCCCTTGCACCCTACTGAAACTGAATTTCACCTTCCCAAATGTCTTGTGTTTCACAAATATATATATATTTATATATATATATATGGGAGGGGAAGTTCCATAAGAACCTCGTGATCCAAAATGCCATGTAGTTAGAGCTGCCATTGGATCTTGAGCTGATACTTGATGTGCTTGCCAAGCCTGACAGCCGGAGAACTGTGACCTCTCATGGTTACGAGGGGTGTCACGAATGATGTTGTTTGATGACACAATTACTTGCCATACACTTACCCAATTTCCTCACCGTTCACGATCAGTACAGCTTACAGCTTCAAAGTTAAACAGTAAAAGAAACTCTTAGTCCAGTATTAAGTGTCCTAAGATGTTTATCATGTTGTTTCAGAGCAATGTTAGATGTGAATGCTGTGTGAAGCCTCCATCCTGGTCTTCTGTTTCCTTTTACTGTCATGCACTGGGCACAATGTCTATGCAGAAGGTACAAGTGCATCCGCATATCACAATGAAAGTCTTGTGCTATTTTCTAATACAAGCGTCCTGAACAACTTCTCTGCGATTGTAAAAGTTTGGGTGACTGATGTTTGACTACAAAAGTATTTATGACAACATGACAAGACAGTTAATTAAAAGCTTCTTACATAACTGGAAAATTATATTAACCAAGGTAATAAGAAAATCTGAAATTTGAGGCACACTGAACACAATGGTATAGACCAGATATTCAAGGGATATGAAATGTGTGTGCTAAGACCTTTGTAAGAAGAGTTAACTCAAAGAAAGGATGGAGAGCAAGAGACCTTTTCTTAGGCATAAGCAGAAGTAATAAAAGCTGGCACCACGATGATACTGGATGATACTGGCCTTAGCAGCTATATGTCACCACTTCAAAATCCCTGCCTTTACTTGAAATACAAAGCTAGAAACTGAATGAACATTGAAACAAACCTGTACCTCCAGCCTTAAGGAAGGGGCCTCCTGGTTCAGAGCAGGAGCACATTACCAAGAGACTGAGAGGCGGTGAGAAAGGCCAAGAGAAAAGTTAAGACTTGATTATGTCCCCAAGCCATCTCTTTCTATAACCAGGGTCTGACAGATGCCAGGACTAGATTATTCAGAAGAAGAGAAAAAATATTTTAGTAGGAAAATATATAATTATCTGTGATTCTGTGATCTTCCCAGCCCGTCCCACTCCATGCACTAGGTTGCACCTTTGTCTCTGAAAGCATCCCTTAGAGCGTGTAAAGATGGGCAGCAAGTTCTAGTGCCCCATCAGGGCCCCACATGAAGGCACCCCCAGTCACTCTTACAGCAGGGCCCCAAATGGTATCAAGTATCTCATACTAGGGGTGTCCACAGGCAAACAAAGTGCCAAACGTATGTACGGCTCCTGCAGGGCGTTAGTAGAGTAGCCAGAACACTGATAAACTCATAACCTCCCTCTAACTTCCTTTGCAAGCCAGTCCTAATAGTTGAATTTGGCTGCAATCCTCAACCATAATATTTGATATCCTTTCCAAGAAATGCACAATTAACTACGATAGCTTTGGATAGTCAATACTCAGGGCAGTTAGCACTGCTGTTGCCTGGGCTGTGGTTCCATTCTCTGGTAGATTCCAGATCAATGGAGCATAGCATGTGAACCTCTAAGATCATCCATTAATTTTTAAAAAAACACAACAAAAAACCCCACAGTAACTCTCAGAAGTTAATGAGGGCAGAAAAAGCAAAACTGCACTTGGGAAGTGAAAGAACTTCAGAATAAACCTTATCTATTGTAACAAATATCCACCAATTTTGTCTTTGCACATCCATAGAAGATTCAGTTTCTTAGAATAAGAGAGTAGATTATGGTGCATAATTTTAGAAATGCAAAATTTATGCAGCCCTGAGCCAGTAATACCATTTCTTCAGAGAGCAACTAACTTATTAGAGGTGCAGAGACCTCTATATCCAAGTGACAGGTCTCCATCCAAACAAATAAGAAAATGCTGCCAAATCTATATTTCTATAATCTCAATGATCTCATATGCTTTCATTAAACGTATTAAATAAAATCAGAGATGAAAAGTGGCCTACTTATCCTATGCTAACATAATAAGAGGGATTAATTTTTTAATATTTTCAAAATGAATCGTATGGTAGAGGTATATAGTATATTTTATGAACTACAGTAAGTATCTGTCAGAAGAATAATCTCATTGAAAGCTTTCACTATTATACTTAGTTGTTTGCATTCTCCTTGCAGCAGGGAGCCGTAATCACAAGCCCACATTTCTCTGTTCCAGACTTTGCACAAACACAGCAAAAGAGAGCCTTGCCCCACTGACTTTACTATCCAAGATCCTACGGGCTTGAAGTCAAGAATAGTGTTAAAAGACATTGCTAGTCTGAAGGATTAAGATCTTAAGCCAAATCTTTTAATATGCTAGGGATAACATGTTGTTTCCACTGCAGTGAATTTTCTGATTGCAAAAGCTATACTTGCTGCTGTTTCTTAGTTTTTGTTTATAAAGAAAAATGAAAAAAAAAAGTGGTAGAAATTATCGAAGTAGCACACAAATATCCAAACAGAGGCAAGGGAGTTATGCACAGCACACAGCCATTGGCAGGAAAAATCCTCTACCAGTTTTCTCCTGTATGCAAAGCTCTAAACACGGGAGTTCAGCTGGATCCACTGTGGTGGGCACACAGCAGTTCTTCATTTGTGACTACTTCTTTGCTATCAGAGATACTGGACCTACGTACACAGCCCTCATAATAGAATAAAATATCCTGGCAGCAATGTCACAAATGACTCATGAGCAGTGGTTTCCTTCCTACACAAGCCAGTTCTGGAAACATACCCTTTCGTCTTGATGTTATCCTCCTGATGATGTACTCAAATGACAGCAGCCATTCATTCATTCATTTCTTCACAAGGTAGGAAGACGGGAAGCTATCAAAGAGAGCTGGCAAGAACCCATAAGGCCTGATTAAGCTTTTCTAGGCTTTGGGAACAAAGCCAAGAAAAAAACCCATCAGATTCTGATGTCTTCTCTTCGTAACATTTTGTTCACATTTAGATGAAATGCAACAAGTAAAAAAAGAAAAAAATAAATAATTAAACCCCCTGTTTCCATTTTCCTGTTTGCATTCCCTATGGGCACTCTGGCAGCTTGACAAAATAGTAACTGAGAACAAGCGCTGCAGGGCCAAGTCCCGGCTGCAGCTGAGCTCCACGCAGGGAGTGCCGGGGAGCTGCTGGGACACCCAAGGGAGTAGCTGAAGTGCTACACAGCCATGCTGGTGTTTGCACCCTCGATTCCCCAAATTCTCCCCATTGGAGACTCATTTTGCATTTTGCACAGAATAGAAGCTTCGGCAGCATTCCTAGTAGCAGAAGAGCAAGCAGCCTCCCTGGGGATAGAGGTGGCTCCATCAACCTCCTCCCATGGCACCAGAACAAGCTGGTGACAAGGTATGGTGTTGGGATTGCTGTAGTTATATGAGTGCCTTTCAGAAAGAGCAGAAAAAAATATTCAGAAAATTTGCATTTAATTTGAAAACTAAGCCCTCAAGAGCCCCCTTTTTTTTTTTTTAATTCTGAAATTTAAAGCTGTTCTTGCACCTTAAGCACATAGGAACTGCCATCTCGGATCAGACCAAACATCCTTCTAGCCAAGTATCTTCTCTCCGATAGCAACCAATAACAGACACCTAGGGAAAAGTGAAAAATAGAGGGCAAGGTCCATAGCTCTACTTCAGCTTCCAGAGGAGTGAGAATAAGCTGCTGACTTGGTATTCCCTCAGTGGTCACACCATGGACTCACACAGAGGGGTAACAGAGCATTTTGGTTTATACCCTAATCCTCTCCTAATAAACCCAACACTCAATTTTCCCTTTGGAGAGCTACTGGGAGTTGAGCTGATCCTGCCACAGAAGTATTTTTTATAACACTGAGAAACAGTTGTTAACTGGTAATTGTCAACTCAGAGCCAAGCATTACATTTGTAAGATTAGGACTGTTCTGTCCTGTACACATCCGTTTATTCCCAACCACATCAATTTCCTTTACCATTTTGTCATCAGTTGTTCAGTGTCCTAAGAACCTTCTGCAACTCCTCACAGGCAACCCTCCTCCTTTACTATGCTAAAGAGGTCAGGTCAGCAGCAGCAAACTTTCTGTCCCTCCTCACCACTTTTCTAGCTAAAGCATGCCAACCGTGTCCTGGGGTGCATCAAGCACAGCATTGCCAGCCGCTCTAGGGACGTGATTGTTCCACTCTACACTGCGCTGGTGTGGCCTCACGTTGAGAACTGTGTGGAGTTTTGGACACCACAGTACAAAAAGGATATTGGAGAGTGTCCAAAGGAGGGTGAAGGGTCTAGAGGTGAAGATGCATGAGGAGAGGCTGAAGTCCCTTGGTTTGTTCAGCCTGGAGAAGAGGAGACTGAGGGCAGACCTCATCACAGCCTACAGCTTCCTCATGAGGGGGAGCAAAGGGGCAGGCGCTGATCTCCTCCCTCTGGTGACCAACAACAGCACCCGAGGGAACAGTATGAAGCTGCGACAGGAAAGGTTTAGGTTGGAGATCAGGAAAAGATTCTTCACTGAGAGGATGGCCAGGCACTGGAACAGGCTCCCCAGGAAGGTGGTCACTGAACCGAGCTTGGCTGAGTTCAAGAAGCCTCTGGACAATGCTCTCACTCATCTGCTCTGATTGGGCTGGTCCTGTGTGGAGCCAGGAGTTGGACTCGATGATCCTTATGGGTTCCTTCCAACTTGGGATATTCTGTGATCTATGATAATTTCTGAGCACACTGACACATTGAGATCTTTGCAAGGATCTGCTAGTAACCTTTTTTCATCACAAAAATGACCATTCATTGTCACCACCTGTTAGTTATTTGTTGATGAGAAGAGTTTCTCTACGAACACAAGGCTGGTCAATTCTTCAGTAGTTTTTTTGGAGAGAAATCTTGTTGGATGCCTATTAGTTGGATTTCTCTGTCCATATACATATTGATACATTCAAAGGACTCTAGCACCTTTGTAAAATATAACTCTCCCTCCCCACCATATTGTAATTATCTGTTTGCCTTCTGATTCTATTTTTGAACAGTTTCTATTAATTTTCGCATTAGAGAGATCAGGCATACAAATCTGCAGATGCCAGGCTCAACCCTGTTAATAACGTTCTGTAAGAACTCACCCAATTCAGGATAAACACAAAATCTTACAAGGAGTCTGAATTAAGAGAATATATTAACATAGGAACTGTGTCCTCAACTTTGAAACATCAATTGTCTTCTAGCATAGAATCATTTTGTATGCATGCATACACATATGCATATACATAAAATTTTCAGATCATTGACCAACTACGCATCCCATTATGAAAATGAAAAATCAACCTCCAACCTAATCAAACCAACACTTAGGAATCTTTTGCTATAAAGCTGGCACTAAAAATAATTTACGAAATAAATAAATTACATTTAATTTATGTAAAACCTGTAACTACAAAATCTTACTCTTTCAGTAATGCTTTAATATTTTTTTCCAGTTCATTTCCTTTTCTATTAAGTGTCAGATTTCTAGACAAATCCTCGAATTGGGGCTTGCCAAACCTATTCCAAATCTGCAGAACAGAAGCAAATCACGAGCACAGCAGCTAACACACCTCTGCAACCATCCAGGAAAAACACATATCCATCATACATCTCTTCCATCTGAGTTTCAGCATAATCTGTTTTCCTGCATTTGTATTTCCTCTGGGAAGGCAATAAATGCTTGCATTTCCCAACAATTTATCCTATCCTATCTCCCTCTCAAAACCACTCTATCACCACTGGGGAATTAAGCAACAGAGAAAAATAAAGTAAAGCTGTCTGAATCTGTCATTCTCCATCTCATCGATTGCATCAGCAGTCCCTCAGCAAAGTTAGCATTTCAGAGCATATTACTACATCGATGTAAAAAAAGACTAGCTTTTAACTTCATCTACTTGCACGTTTTTCAAGTGGATAAGCATGGTAGTTACATGCCATGCATGCTTGCACAATTCATTTATTATTTTTTTTATATTGAATAATGATCCTGTTCTAAAGAACTTGGAAGATACAATGCTGGTCAATAAACAAATGCATAATATTCAGATTGTTGCCCATTTTGGCTTTAATAAAAATGTCTACCAGATTATCATTTAAATCTTGAAAAAATTAGGATAATTAGTAGAATGTGGTTGTTTGTTTCTAGTAGGAGGAGAAATAGACATAGTCATGGACGATTACTCTCCTTTTTATTGCTCAGAAGCATTATCCCTATTCTGTCCAACCATGGAAAACATTTAAGGAATTCCTATTGAACAGTGACTGCTAGCAAATTGATGTTAACCTAAAGTATTTCCAATAAAGTTAGAACAGGAGATACCTCTCAAAAGACTGACAACATACCAATGAGGTACAATAAAAATGTATTTCTAAAGGACTGTCACTGTGAAAGAACTGATAATTACAGCACAAATAGATGAATTTATGCAGCCCCACCAGCTTTGCAAATATATTTATTTACGGTTACTGCCCTTTTCTAACCTCTGTAAATAGCCAAGTCCCAGCTGAGAGGCTCCCAACTTCGTCCTATCTCTGGTGACATAAATGTGAACTGTTAACGTTTTAAAAAGAAGGAAACAACAGGAAGGGAATCACACCTTTGCAACGCTCACAGCAAGCTCCTCTCTGCTTAATGACGAGAGCACAGTCCTTGGAGAGCATCGGACACTTCTCTCTTTTGCATGTCACTTCCTTATTCTGAAGGAAAAAAAAAAAAAAGTAGACAAAAATTATTGCAAGCAAACCAAATCCATGGCTACCATCTCTTGCAATTCAGAAAATAAAACGCGAGGCTAACAACCTACTTTTTAATTTCAGGAGAGATCCTTGTGATTCAAAACATCTTTCTCCCCTCGAACGAATGCAGTAGAAAACAGTCTCTGAATTATCCAGGAGCCCAAGTAAATAGTGTTTAAACTCCACTTGGACAGTCATTCATGACCGCTGCCCATCATAGTACAGAAAATGTGCCCCACTGAATAAATCCACTTTACTGAAATTAACAACTAGCTGTACAATGTTGCTGGTTGAAATATCCTCGGCGTCCTGAGGTGCTGCGCCATGAACCACAGAGCTCAGGAATCGTTTCTCATGGTGACAAAAGGTCAGATGGCTGACGAAGAGGTGGCAACCTCAGTGAAAACAAAACTCTCTGCCACTGCTGAAAATAATTTTTAGCTAGCAGTGTTACCTAGCTACCCACAGGTCCTTCAAAAGAGACTATGGTATACTATATTAGAAAAGAGACTGCCGTAATTCATCTTTCTCCCCAAAATGATGAGAATTGATGAAATACCAAAAGCAGGCAGAATCACAGTACTTCACAGTGTCATCTTTCTATGGCAAAAAGCCAGCAATGGCCAAAGAGCACACTGACCACGTTAAGGAATGTCAACAGAGAACGTGCAACAGCGGGCAGAAGAAATATTCCATTTATAGCCTGCCTTGCCCCTGTGGTGTCAACCCTTCTGGTCATCCCTGCCTTTAAATAAGGGCAGAAAACAAATACTTTGGGCGTTTCTTTCAGTAAAATTTTGCTACTTGAAATTCCTGACTGAAAGTAGCCTTCTGAAGTCACCTCCACATATATAATTAGTAGTTCGGTTCATTAAGTGACACAGGTGGCCATCTACTAGATGCAAGCACCCACCTCACCCAATCTTATGACCTAATTAGAGACCAAAAAAATCAAAGGGCTAGAAAAATGTAAATCATAAAACTAAAGGAAAAGAAGCTGTGTTCTCCAGTCTTTTTCTCTTGCTCCCCGTGGCCTTATACAAGGTGCCTGTGAAGGATAACATGCAGCTTTTATTACACTCCAGCTCTTTGTCTAAAATCCGAGGTTTATTTTCTTCAAAGTCACTGCTTGATCTGATGGGAGCTATAAAGGCACTTCAATCTTATCAGTGTAAACGAGGACTCACTCTCACCAAGCCAGTGTGAAATCAGCACATGAGAATCAGGCCCTAAAGCGCAGCTGCAGCAACACAAACAACTACTGTAAAAAGTCAGGTCACTGCTAGTCGCTGCTACGTGCTGGCTGCTCTGCATCACTCCAGCATTGCAAGGCAACCACAAACGCAATTTAACTGGTGAGTTAAGCTGAATTTACGGCAGGTCTGTAGCCCCGCCACAACCTCTTTTAGAGCACGGGGTGAAAACCTGATTCCCTTTACGTGAACATGGTGCTCCCCGACTTCACCTCCATAAAGCCTGTTGAAGGTCAGCAGAATCAATTTTGCCAAACCGACTACAAACAGTCTGTATTCTAGAAGGTTTCTGCTAAGATATGCTTTTCTTTAATGAGAGTTTGCCCAAGGAAAGCTTTAATAAGCCTAGCAGCCCCGTTACCTTTATCTGTGGGAAAATCTTCTGCATGATGAAAGCGGGTTTGAAGGAAGGGCAAAATCCAGTTCAGAGTATGTTCCTTTGGAGAACGTAATTTACCCAAGTGCAGCACGCATCATGGACCTCTGCGAGGTGCCAGACGCACAGTGCCCTTCTGGGCCAACCTAGCTGGGCTGAACCCATCTTAGGGGGCAGCTACTCATTGGACTCCCTCTTCAAAGGAAGAAATTATTATTGCAAACAGCGGCGAGAGGGACAAGAAGTATAATGCAGCTCCGTATTTCTTTTTGTTCCCTGATTCCCAAGGGACTCCTGGGGCAAATGTCTCATGCAGCTTCTCTCTGCCTTCTTCCCTGAGCGCGGCTGTCTCTCTCTGCCCTCAGGTACATCCTGACATGGTTGCTTCTTGTTGGCAATACAAAATGTTTCTAAGGATGACCCTGGCACATGTATTTCAAACAGGAGATATTTGCTAGTTCCTTTTCCTAAATAAAAGCCTCCTGCTTACCCCACATCACTTAAATCAGAAATCTTCTCTGCCAGTGACAAATTTAGTACCATTGAGCCAACCCAGGTGGGCAGCCAAATTTGGATCTTACTCTTCTTCCCTTATCACCAGCAATGCTGCTGGCTGAACCCCAAACTTGGGACCTGCATTACAGGTGAGGATGGAAGTAACTGGAAAGAGAAAGCAAAACTGAGCTGGGCTGTATGTCCTAGCAGCTAGGAGGTTTTCTGGGAGTGAAGATTTTGGAGTTAGTGTCCTGGTGCCAAGGGCTGTTTTACATTAAGCAGCTGTTCCACGTAAAGAACATTAGTGGCCCACAGTGCATCGATAGGAACTGAAGGGTTCTTTCCCCTTGGAGGGTGTCTTAAGCAGTAAGCTGCAGATTCATATTCCCTTTCTCTATCCCAGTAGACATTGAACTACATTGACGGTTGGACTAGATGATCCTTGAGGTCTCTTCCAACCTTAATGATTCTATGATTCTACTTGCTGCTCAGTAGTCTGGCTTCAGCAAAAGAGGGGCTTGTTAACCTCTTGCTCCCAAAAGTGACCCATCCTGACAGCAAGGATGCTTGTGGGGAAAGTGGGAGAGGAATCCTTGAATTGTCTCTGGATGTGAAGGGCACTGAACCTGGATCACCATCTCAAAGGTGAGTTGTTAGAGCATGGTGCTAAAAGGTGGGCAGGAGGTGCCACACTTGCTACCTCTTCACCTTTTTTTTTTTTTTTTTTTTTAAAAAAAAAGAAAAGAGCAAGGCCAGCTCTATCTTTTGGAGGAGAAGGTGCATCCTTCTGCCTGCAGGGAGAGGTCTGTGTATCCCAGGTAAATAGAGCCAATCTTTGCCAGCACAAGAAGGGCAGCTAAGCACTTAAGCAGGGTGGGATTTGCAAAGCTGACGTTCCTTCTCTCTAGGTGGTATTACAAGCAAGTACCAGATGGCTCCAAAAGCAGCTGTTTCAGATGCCACTCTGAGGTGCTTAACTCCCTGCCATTGGGGCTGGGCTGCTCTTCCAGGATGAGAGGTACAGCATCACTCAGAGCTGCAGTCTCCACTGCTCCTTTTGGGGCTGTTTGCTGAACACAGGTAGAGCCACAATTGCAACACACTACCCTGGCATAGCCTTCACAGCAAAACCTCTCTTAAACAACGAAGAGGTGAATAGCATAGCTCTGGGAAAGCACATCCAAGTGCCTCTTGCTGTTTCTAGGACCAGATTTAATTCCAAAATTCCTTCCAGAAAATCCTGTTGTTTTATCTCAGTGCTGCATCTTGTGGAAAACTAGGCCAGCAGGTGTGGAGGAAAGGGTTAATGTACCATGCTGATCAATCACAGCACAGTAGCAGATAAAACAAGACTGGTAAATCATTGTTTAGTCTATTGCAGTCAGGCATTATCCAGTGCAGATCTCCTAAGCCCACTGGGTGTAAGTACAAAGATAAAACAAAGAACAATTGTCATCAGGAGCTTTTTTTTTTTTTCTTTCCTTCACTCTGTCACCCAAAACACTACTCAATGTCTACTGTCCATCTGCTTGTTTCGATTTTCCTTCCCTCCTTTCCTGCCTCCTTCCCTCCCACTTCACAAGGGCAAAGCAGAGGGCAAGAGCAAATGGACTTTAGCAACAAATCCTTCCCTTCCAAATACGTCCCATCCTATCCCCAGTAATCGTAACATTTCATTACTTGTCCCAGCCACACATTTAAAAAGTCACTAAGTAGCTGCATGCAGGAGAGCTGTATTACCAAATCTCCATCTGTGTTGTCAACAGCATCTCTGGAGTTGTTGAAAGCTCTCAAAGACTTTGATTTTTGCTGTTCTTAAGAAAAAACTTCTTAGGCGGCAACATTCAGAAGCCAACGGTTACGGGAGGGTAGGGGATTTTTTTTCCTTTTGTTTAAAGGACATGCACTCTGGCACCGAGAAGTGCGGAAGAGATGCATGGCTCATAAATACATAAACCATTTGCTAAATCAGAAACCTGGGAGTCAGTCAAATCCATAATAGGATCCCAAGATTCATAATAAATAACTTTTAATTATATTCCTGCACAATAGTTATTTTAAACAGATGGTTTATAGATTCACATCTGGAATTTTTTTTTTAATTTAGTGCTCAGACACACACACAGAAAGGGAGAGAACCTCAGCTAAGGTTTTTTATTAGTGTTGGAAAACTACATATTTTTTTAAAAGAGGTCAGGCTGATCCAGAACAATGCTGCCACGGTTGACGCAACTTCCCAGTCAGCGCTCTGCTCGGCAAAGGGTTCACACTGGAATTCCACACTCCCTCGGAAAGGAAAATGTAGGGAAGCACCCGAGGATCACCCCAGACTCCTCTCCTGCGGTCACCAAGCCAGACTGCTGGAGGACTCGCATTTTAACATGCGTGGGGAAGGATCAGAAAGTTTTGTTGGGTGTCTGTGTTTATCCCGTCTCCCACGCTTTGCCAGTGGGAACCAAAGGTCTCTAACTTAGCATGCAAAGGTGATGTCAATCTCCCATACAGGAGAGAGACACTAACCAGACCTAATACCAGTGTTGCTGCTTCATGTTACCTTTACTACAACCTCCTCTCAACGCAATTTGTCCACCTTCTACATGCACCTTGTATTTTTACCTTCCTTCAAAGAACTCCACACAAAATAGCCCATTCTAGTGACAAAATATATCAAACAAACAACCTTAAGCTCATGTGGTACAGTTAAATAAAATGCCAACATGAAAAGAAAAAAAAAAAACACTAAAAAGAAATCTGAATATTTGGCAGAGGTCTTGGAGAGGATGTGTGCCAAACCACAGCTTGGAAGCCGCAGCCAACTTTCTACAGGGTTCCCCACTGGGCTCCTGCCGGCTCACAGCAGCCACCAGGAGGATGGCTCTCTTCAACCTGGATTTGGCTTGAAAAAGGAAAAAAGAAAATAAAAATTGGGATTCTGCTTCATTTCTTTAGGGCCGTACCAAGGAGTGCCTCTATCAGCGGTACTCGGAGCCCACTGTTGTGCTGTCACAGCTGGCTGCTGAAGGTCTTGCAGATGTGGGTTCTCAGGGGGCCAGATTCCCCCTGAGAGCAAAGATTTTTCCTTGATTTTTTTCTTTTTTTTCCATTTCTATTTATTGAAAATGCTTTAAGGAAGCTCACACTGCATTTCTGATATCCTGAGGTTATTAACTCTTGAATAGGAAAAATGTTGCCTAAAATTTCATTTACCCAAAAGACTGTGAAGAGAAAAATAATAAAAGCAACAGGGACAGATTAAGTAGAAATACAAAATACCATTAATCCTGAAAACATTCATATTTTACCCTTATTCATCACAGTCCCACTAGTAACTCTGACAAGGCTTCTCACCAAGTAGTTCAGAGTGTCCTTAAATTTGTGCCAGGAGAAGCCTGCGGGATCATCCACCGAAACAAGGATTTTCAATGGCAAAAGTTACACCTGGGGAATTTGGGATGCGACTTTCAAATGTCTACATACGACCTTGGGAAAAGACAAAGCTATTTAAAATTAACGAAGCAAGTGCACTCAAATCACTTAGGCAATATCTCTACCTCAAGAAGTAGGGCAGGCTCAAACACAAGCCAGAGCACGCCACATGCCATGACCCGCATGTTCTCCAGCCATGCTTGTGGCTCTCTGCCAGATGTTGCACATGGCCAGAGCATCGTCTCAAGTGTGCACAGAGCCACGCTCAGTCCACACAGGCCACAGGATCAATGGTTTGAACCAGCACTGGCCACAAGCTCTGTTCCTCAGCAAAGCTTGGGAGCACCAGGCTCTCAAGTGTCTGCCTGCACCTATGCTTACGTGCAGACAGCCCCGACATTGGGCCAACTTGAACTCAAGAACAGGCTCAGACACGAGTGTAACTCATGGTCTAGACAAATCCTGAGGCGCTTTCTGAAAATAGTATCCTTGCTCCTTTGGCAATCCTGCCTGGAACTCACCATCTCAAGTCCGATTTCCAAACCTCCCTTTAATTGGCAGAGTTGATGCAAACAAGCAATCCCTGCTAATATTGTGGGACTGCTGTCTTCAACGAGCATCTCTCTGCCTGAGCAAGAGCTGCACAATTTGGCTTCAGGGAGGAGACACCATGTCCCCAAGGAGACATGTTTGCAGACATTTTGAACCACTCTCAAACGGAGATGAGAAAAAAGGTCTCATTTCCCTTGTTCCCCTCCAATTATCCGTGATTTTTTTCTTGCAAAACCAAATTTTGTGGGTACAATAACAAAAATGGTTTAGCACACTAGGTGTGTTTTTAAACTCAAGGTGGAAAAAATATTTCCCTACGAAACAGTGTGTGTTCTCTGCAAAATGATACAGTTCCCTCAGTTTACCCACACAAACCTACAAACACCAAGGCACGGGTCTCACCCCACAGAGAGAAAAGTCCTATTATTTTAAACGTCTTCAATTTCAATGGGACAGCTCACAGGAGTGAGGCCAAACATGTGCTTCAGCACTTTCAGCATTAGGTCCTTGCCCCTGGCACAACATGACCGTGATTTCAGCACGAATTGCGTTAGATGCAAATGATGGTATTTCGTCAGGATCAAAATATGCCTGTTCAGTCCACAGAGCCTCTTTTTCCTTTTTTGAGCAGAGCACACGGTAGCCTCCGATTTATCCCTTTATCCTTGTAATCTCTTCAGCTTATCTGGCCTCTCTGAGTGCAAGCAGGGAGGAGGCTTCAGCTCTCCCTGCAGTGGTGCTCAGCTCCCCCCCCTCCCTTCATAATTTAAGTTCTCCCTACTCCCTAGGAAAGAAGATTAAAACAAAGGCCCTGCTGAAAGATGATACGGATTTTCACTGCAGACGGGTATTCCCCACTGCTGTGAGGAAGGCATGGGTATGTGCAAGGCATTCAGGACACATCACTCACAACAGCTTATAGACAGAACAGATTTTATTTTATTTTTTCTTGCACTGATGCTCACCAGCATGCGGAAAGCGACCTCGATGGCCTGCTGCAATCCCGACACTCCCTGACAGCAGCCTGCTCCCCTACTATGCAGCAACAAGAAAGCGCTTTCTTCCTCTTACTTTTGTTTGCGTTAATGCAACTGCTGAGGCTGCAGCTGGGATCAGGGTCCCATTACATCAGCCATCACATAAGCACATCGTAGGACTACATCCCTGCTCCAGCGAGCTTATCGACAAAGACACAGCCAGACAAAATGACCATAACTGCAGATCAGTCAGTGAGAAAGCCAGAGCAAGATCCAGAGTGCTTAGCTCTCAGTTTCCCTGCCTCCAACTCAACCTCCAAGTGCCACTTTGGATGAAAGTTCCTCAGCTGTAAAGTTAAAGGCAAAACTTTCTACCTGTCAACAGAACAGCATGACGGTCTTCTAGCAAGAAGAGACATGGTCTTTACAGGTTCCTAGCAATTCATACTGTAGTCCAAAAAACTACTTATAGTAATCCAGGAGCCAGGTTTCAGGGAAGGGGTACGCACCAGGGTTCCTGTGGGAGACCACATCTTCGCATTTCATGAGATGCGTGCATTTAAATTTCACAGCTTTTTCTATGAATTTTAAATGTGATTTTAAACAAGTAGAAAACAAATTAATGTTTTTTCTACTTTGTAAGGAGTTTGTATTAATTATCAGTCATCTAAATCCAATGCCAATACCAAACAAAACGGTAGTCACAGACAGTACTTGTTGATTTGAAGCTCAGGGTGCAAACCTGTACCCATGTTGCTGGAAAAGGTTACAGCTCACTGACCCAACTCTATCAGCTCACAATCTACCCCTTGCTGCATATTCCCAGTCACTCAGATCAGCCAGCAAAACTTTTCAGACGATCACTGCCTGACTCAGAGCAAAATGAATGATCTTGAAAGCGTGGTCCAGCCTAGCCTGGTTTACCCTGACTCAAGCCTATGGGGCAGAATTCATTTTCCCAGGGAAGGGACAGGCAGCTGAGGGCCATAAAAACTTCCACCACCTTAGTTCGATCCAGAGGCCACCCGCACACAGCTGGAGTCAGCAGAGGTGGAGCAGCATGGTTGCCCCGGGTGTATCAGCTCCTGGAGCATGCTGCTCTGTTGACCCCCTCTAAGTGCCATAGGATTGCTCAGAGAAGGAGTTTGCTCATATTATCCCCAAGCCAAACTGTCTGAAAACACACTAAGCAAATTCCTGCCCAAAAAAATGGCTGAAGATGGCACTGATGATTTATCAGGCTGATTTCATAGAGGGTAAAGCAGATTGTGCCAAAAGTTTAAAATGAACTATTAAATCATTTGAATTCAACAAATTAAAAAGGTACATCAAAATCTGAGTCCCTCTGTTCAGAATTCCTATTTTTGGGTGAGATATCTGCATCTTCTATTACAGACTGAACACTGACAGACAGCAATTTTTCTTCTACTCATACAAATTAAAACTTCATTTGGCATTTATTTAAAGGAGCTGCATTTGACTCATTTCTTATAAATATCATTTTGTCATATTTTGATGGGATAAATCTACAAATACATTATCCAAACAATAGTTACATGCCATTGCATCTTTATTGCCTGCTCCGTCTGAAGTCTGCTTGCTCAGTGCTTACACTGGAGATTTAGGCAGTGGCAAATGCTCTGCTTTTGGGCTTGAGCCCGTTCTAAAAACTTTGAACAAAGCAGCCCTTGAGGCCACGTACTTCTTAAAGAGTTTAAAAAGCCCAACGGGCCTCCTAACTTACTCTGCAACAAGTCATATCCCATGAAGAAACTCACTTCTGTACAACACAAAAACAGGAGTAGATTAAAGAAAAGGGAAGAAAAAAAAGCAAGGTCCCCTGCTGCTCTGTCTGGCCAGAATCATGTCTTTTACTGCCCATATCCTCTAAAGAAACGATGCTCTCATGATATATTACCCTAATACATCACCAAGTGACAGTTTTCTCATGATACTGTATCCTCAAAGATGTGATGCATGCCAGAAGCAGCAACAGGAGATCTCAGCTGGGGGAGGGAAGAGGGAGGTTTTGGGGGTTTTTTGTTTTCCTCCAAATTTTTAATCTACAAATTGGGGTTTTTTTAACATTATTTTGTAAGGAAAATCCCTGTCAATCCCAGCTTCATAATCCAAAGGACTCGTAGAAATTTCGCAGTGGTAGCACAGTTTTTAAACTGGAAAGCACCAAAAAAACACCCCTCTTCATTTAATTAAAGCAAGCTTGAAATAGGACCAAAACGCTTGAGGAACAACAACAAAATAAAAATAGTAGCCCAAAAGAAAGCAACAAGAGTCTGTTTTCTATTATAAAATTATTTAGGCAAGAGGCCTCCAGACACTGCTGTTTTAATGAACTTGTAAGTAAACTGAGTGCTGACCCCGCATTTGTTTTCTTACGTGATCTTGCCTGTGCTACACAGTGGTATTAGGGGAAAAAAAAAAAAAGTCACAGCAGTCTGCAGAGAGAAGGGGCAGCCCCCAGCGTGTCAGCCTGCACAGAGAAGAGTGGGAAGAGACAAGGACCAAGAGGATTTCAGCCAGCACTGCTTGAGGGGGGCAAGAGCTTTTGGGGTCTTTTAAAGCTGCCTTCAGCTCATAGGGGCTACTCCTTTTTGATGCAACTGCTGCACTGCACTAGTAACATCTCAGAGGGGCAGCTGGAAATCCTAATTCATGGACATCTCATTGCAGCAGTCATCCTCAAGCAGGCTTCACCCAGTTGGTGCCAGCAAGAGAAAGCTCAAGGCCACGACAGAATTTAGTCAGAAAACCTTATGCCACAATGACATTTTATTTGACACATCTCACTTCTGTGTGTCATATCTACTCCAGCTTCTGACTGATGCAAAGCTTCCATCAGATGCCAAGAAAGAAGGTGGAATAAGCTTTCCTTTGTTGTGATCAACCGCATTGACAAACTAAGTTTAGGTTGTGACTTTCGAAACTTCAGCCAACGCTGTAGCTACTAGGAGCAAAAGTGTATTTTGACTTGTAAACTAAGCAAAAGCGATATGGAAGTCATTGAGAGGAAACTAAAAGCCAAAGCTGTCAAAGTCACTTTCACAGTCCTTGAGCTGACTTTGACCATATTTTGTGGCCTGGCCCTCGCTGCTTTTGGGTGAGATGTAGCAGCTCTCATTCACAGCAGTGATCACTTAGCCACATGACAATACCACTGCAGTCAATGAAACCACCCGCGCAAGTTCAGAGGTTTGAGCCGAGCTCTTCAGCACAGACACATACACAATGCCCTATGTACCGGGTAGACCCAGTTAATTAAAGAGTTATTTTTAAATGTTGCTCTGGAAAGAAGTTTTCTGTCCAAAATAAGAAACTAATATTGCACAACCACTTTCTGCTTGAAAAATCCAGTGGTTAAAACATGGTTTTGCATAATCATAGCCCTGCAGGGACAGTTCTCACTTCTGAAAAGCGAATGCCCTTCTTTCTGTTTTGCACATGTACAAACAAACAGATTCTGGTACGTCCAAAGCTCGTGAATCTCAACTATAATAATACATTGAATAGAAACCATACAAGCAGATTGTTCCTCAGCCTGTGTTCCCTTCGCTCCTTCCTTTCCCCTGCCCCACTTGCACTGCTGGAAGTAAAAAAAATACCTGTTTCTGACAAGTAAATGAGGCTGACATTAGAGCGAAGCTGTAAGGTGAATGGGGTATGTGCAAGCCATTTGTCATCTTGACAAAGTGATTTTTGGTCACCAGTGGGACACTTTAAAGACATCTGAACGGTTGGCCTTGACCACCAGCGTTTCTCACGGCTTACAAAGGGACCCATGGGACTGAGAACACAACCTGCTTTTGGAAGTGACTCCTGCAGTGGTACCTCTTGATAGATGTAAAGGCAGTGTGATGTATCAAGTGCCATTAAGATCTTTGCTAGCAGGTTATATTTACATAAGTATGGAGCGCAGATAGCATCTTGTTAACTGAATTAATGAGACTCAAATGTCAGGAAAGGGATTATGCCTGGCTGGAAGTCCACAGTGCTTGCAAGGCAGCCAGAGATGATTTCATTGTGTGGGACAGCACTGTTCTCTTTGAAGAGCAAGAACACAGGCAGCAACACTGCTACCCAGGCAGACGGGGGAAACCACAGGGGAGTCGGAAAGATGGTCTGAAATCCAAAGGTTTCACACCTTTAGCATAAGAAGGGCTCTTTATGATGAGAGACTCAAGTGCCATGTAAAAATGGGAACCTGGGGCTGAACTGAAAAAAAAAAACCTAAAAAGTATCTACCTGAGGTCTTAGAAACGTAATATTTTATTAACTGTACCTTCCTTTGCAATAAGAGACAGCTCTCATTGCCAAGTCACAAGCCAGTCTGGGTTGGAGGAGGAACAGCGTTTCATCCAGCCTGTCCACAGCGCTGCGTTTTGCATGGGCAATTGAAACGCACCTCGCTAGCCTAGAGAAGAGCAGGAAATTTCCTGACCGAGATGAGATCACTAATTTCGGCATCAACAACTTTTGATGTACTTTACAATAAACTGCTTTTCTCCCACAGCCTCCAGCTATTAAGCTATATGATGTAAGAGGAGATGCTCCTGTCGCCCAGGTCAGAGCAGTGAGCCCTGAAGGCCCTTACTTGGGCCCAAAACAGAGAAGGGGATTTAGGGTACAGCCTTGTACTCAGCAGCAGCTCCTGTCAGCTCTCTGCTCAGCGTGTTGGCTGTAAGAAATTCCTCTTCTAAGCTGTCTTCTCAATGGAGGAGATAAGACGGTTAGCATGGACTCCTTGAGCCAACAGCCCAACCTAAGCACTATCCATTGGGTTAACCTAAATCCTTTGATGGTAACAGTACCTTTTGGCCACAGTCACAAGTTGTCCACAAACACACAGTAGTAATACTGTCTCCAGAAGATGCTTAAAATCCTTTTAGACTTCTGATTCCAGACTCATATGTAGCTTTCCTGGAGTCACTTCACATCCACATTCTCTCAACTAAAGCTCCCTCTCACCAGTAGTTTTTGTGTATGTAAGAGGTAATGCCTAGCGAACAGGCTGGAGCTGCCTACCCATCTCTCCTTTGGATGCCTTCCAGCAAACCTCCCTTTTGCTGTAGGTGATTTGATTTATTTTTCCCTTTTTGGCTCCAACCTTTGTATGTTTCCATACGTGGACTCTTTGTATTATGCCAAGAAACCCGATGACATCAAAGATAGCCGCTTTATACTAAAATGATTCCATACAGGTTTAGACACCGAATATGTACCTTTCTTGTAACAAGAAGTACACAAACCCACTAAATTTCTTATTACCATGGCCTAAAATTCTAAATATTTTTTTAAGTTCCCGCTACAGATCGATTTTTGGGTCAAATAGTTTTTGCTTGAGGATCAGAAACCTTGCCAAGTTAAATCGGACATATACAAACATTTTTCCAGAAGCTATACAAATTACACACTACTTCTATTTCCTCTGTGTTTTCATGTTAAACAAGCTCTGGTTCAGTATCAGCGCACTGTGCTGCATCCTAAATGGCGACATCAGCAAGTTCCTCCAGAAATGCTTAATGTGTTTACACCATAGACAAACTATGCCTCCAGCATACTTCTGTTAAAAAGATTTCTTACACTACTGCACCGTCAACATTTTCATGTATAATGATTTTAATTGTCCAGCATTTTTTATCCACTGCTTTTACAAACAACCCATCCACCAACCCTTGGTTTACAGACTAGAAAGTTTGCATGCTCTGCATTCTGCCTGCCAACATGATTTTATTCATTTGTTTTAATCAAAAGCATTTGCCAGACTGAATCACCAGTCCACCTAACCAAGTTAACTGTATTCAGGTGGGGGGAGTCAAGTTCTAAATATGAAAATGATCTGCTGTGCACAGCCACGTACAGGAAAAAAAAATACATTCTCTGTCACAAGCAAATGATCAACAGTCTCCCTGTAGTAAAAGAGCCAACTGCTCTTATCAGTATTTTAGGTCCCACAGGCAATCCTTCAGCTAATAGCATTATCTCAAGCCCAGCCACCCTGCCCAGCTTCTTCCTGCCCCAGTGATTTCCAAGCGGCACAAGCTAGAGGTGTTTCATGAACAGGCACATTCAGATCATAACCACTACGCAGCCTTAGAGCAGTGGTTTACCAGCTCTTACCCCTCTCTCCCCAGCCCTGCCTCGACCGCACATCACTACCCAGACAGAAAAAAGGAGGGGACAACCTTAGGACAGTCGAGGTCTGTTATTCTTCAGACACTAATAAATCATAAGACAAACCAAAAAACCAGATGCAAACATATGACTCTGGCCACCAGAACACCTTTGATGGTGCCAAATGTTGGGGTAAATCCAATTCCCATTGAAGCCACTAAATATAATTGAATATAAAGATGTCAGGAACTGCAACAAAAAACAAAAGAAGAAGAAAAAACACAAAACACAATACTTTTAGCCTATGAGCTGTCAGAAATCTGATTTTCCTGGCCAGGGTTCTAGGACACATTGGTTTACATTCCCCTGTGTGAGGAGTGTGGAGCTGCTCCTTCCACAACTCAAGCGAGACCTTTAGCTACACGAGAGGAGGTGAGCTACACCACGTACCATGTCGTATGGAGAAAGGGGCAAAGAATGAAGCCTGAGGTTAGCACTGAGCATCTTAACAGCCTGGGGCTGAGTGACACCTGGTTTCTGGTTTTCAGTATGAAGTAGAAATGACAGTCTTCAACTTCTTAAGTCTGGTGCAGCTCTGGACATCAAAGTCACCACAGTGCCTGGCACAGAGAAACTTAGAACTGAAATGGAACTGTCTGTGTGGTGGAGGAATTTGCACTAAATACCTGGTGAGCAAGAAGTTTAAATGCTGCGGGTTGGAGCGTATGTATACACAACGCAGAGTCACCACCACGCAACTGACTGCAGATGTCCTGTGTGAATGAGACCTGCTCGGGAGGTCTGCAAAATGCAGTGTAACTATGTGAGCACAGCTCTAAGGCAGAGTTAAAGATCTGATTCAGTCTTCAACACTGAAGCTTTGTGAAAAGGTTTGCTTAAAACAGAGACTCATTAAAACTGGGGGTCAATTTGTCAGAGAAAAGCATCAGATATTTTGCATCATTTTTCTAAATGACATTTTATCACACGTCCATCCTTTGTAAACTAGATCTCCAATTCTAAACGCTATTGAATAAGTACTGCCTTTTGTCTTAGCACTTTACAGCACAAACATATAATGCTGCCCTCTCCAAAAAATCTGATACCATACAGAAAGTGAAAACTACAGCCAGGAGGTTGATGTGTAGAACAGATAAGGAAAGAAGCAAAGAGGATGCAAATCATAGATAATGCATGAAGACATTATTTTTTCAGAGTGGTAGTCCTAGTTTAACAGCCCATTTTGAATCACTATCTAGAGCAAGTGGATTCCAGGCACAGGGAAGGGGAAGGCAGGAAAAAAATCCTAATAAATAAATGGAAAAGACAGGGTGGGGGAGCGGGGAGGAATATGTGAAATCCAGGTCTCAAAGAGCACACAAGGCCAGCTCCTGGGATGGCAAGAAGAGATGGGTTCCATGACATACTTGGACCCAGAGCTCAACACTTGATTCAGTTGGATGCAAAACGGTGCACAGAGCTCAGTCTGACAAATGGTCAGACGAGGAATTTTTTAGCTGCAGCTTAATGCACAAGATGAAGAGGCCAAGAGGCCTCAGAGGAAGTAATTACAGCAGTTATTAGGTACAATATGAGCAAGTACCGGTACGATAGTCATTTTAATAGTAGTATTACAGGTAAAAGCTTTTATACAATATTGTTTTTTCTTCACAATGGCCTTTTATTTGACCATAAGCTCAATATAAAAAGGTTGCATTTTCATTTGATTTTTTGGTTGTTGCTTCATATTTTTCTCCCCTCAAAAATCTCTATTAAAACATGATGGGGAAATAAAACCAGATATTTGGTGGGGAAAAAATATCTATTTTTATATAGCAGCACAAAGCAGAAGTACTGACACCGTGAACCATTCACTTACAGGACCATAATTCTTAAAAAGACCATTAACAACTCAATGGAAGAAACTTGAAAGCTAATAAAAACTATATACAGGTAACTGTATGCTTTTAAAATGCCATTTTGATATTGGACCAGCTCTTTAATAGTGTTTTTCTTATTGGCAATAAAAAAGCGCCTTAACTTAGACTGATCCATTTTGCACTTATTGTAGACACATTCCAAAGACATTTGCAACTTATATTACATTTTTCCATTTAGTTTATGGCATTTTTGTGCCCTTCATATTTTTCCACATATTATTTATACATTTTAAATATGTTCTTTTGTATTTGAGTTCTCTGATCCTTCAATTATGCCAAAGAGAATCTCATTTCCTTACTTGATGGATTGGATCTTCATCATTGTTACAGTGACATATCACCAGCTCACTTCCAGGGGGGGTTTGCCAAGACCTATAATCAGTTCAGCACTGTATGCATGTGTATGTTTGCTCAATGCAGCTGACTCTGCGTTAGAAATGTGCAAGTAGTGAACTCTTCACTATCCCATGTGGCCTGAGAACAACATGAAACAGCTTCTTCAAGCCTGCAGGCTTCATCATAAGCTGTCACACATGACTGTGCACCACATCTCTAAACTAAATGTCACGATAAAGCGTAGCAAACTGAAGGCGAACACACCTGCGTAGGGATGTGCCACACTCTTGAGGCAGTGCAGGGGTGTGAAGCAAAGTGCAGAAAGTGGACTTCAGAAGGTCCATAGATGGCACAGGCACAACACCCAGCTGTACAATCGGTACTTATTCCTCAGAGGAGAAAATTAGATTAGATGTTGCACGTGGTACTACCTGGCCAGGATGTCCATATCTGCGTATGGAACTAAACTGATTTAAACGTTATGACAACACTGCTTTTAGAAACTTAGAAGATCAAGCTAGAGTAACCATCATCTACCATGGATGGTTTGAATTTCATTTTCAGACAGGCCAAATTCTTGTCTTACAGGTGTTCCATGAATTAAGAACAAGTACAACTGAACCTACCTGAATCATCCTTCAGGAGAGTCTACCAAAGCAATCACCTCCGCAACAAGTATTTTACCAGCTCTGGGCTCTTGATTCAATTCACTTCTCACTTGCAAAACCATCTTCTCACACACACACATTGTATTTTGCTCTCCACAGCAAAGTACACGGGACACCCAGCTGCAGCAGACACGGAGTTATGACTGGCTGTTGTTGTCTGGGTTTGGTTCTGGGGTACAGGGTATTGGGGTTTTTACTTAAGAGGTGGTATATACTTCTGTATCTTTTTAAAATTGAATGAAAACTAATAAAGCTTTCATCATGTTGGAGCATGTTTGTGTTCCAGGACCCTTCATACACCGATCAAAACAACATTCTCTTTTGCAGTAATATGGGGGTGAAAACTACCAGTGCACTACTGTATCATAGGCTTTTTTGTCTCTTTGTTTGTTATTTCTGTGGGTGAAGAGAAAGCTTATTATATTATACGGCAATAAAGATCAAGAATATTTAAATTGAAAGAAGATGCAGTCTTGGTAGATTCTGTAGTTGATGTATGTAAACTATTGAAATTAAATTAAATAAAATAGGTATGAAAGAATTGTTTGATTTTTTTTTTTTTTTAATATGCACTACTCCACTAAAAGTCATCTGGGCTGCATTATACCTTGATGCAACAACAATTGAATCCTGATGTACTAAAACACTGCCATCTTCACTGAACATGTGTCAAACACTTGCTCTCAGGCTAGCTACGCCCTTTCAACGTGCGTATTGTGCTGCAGAAATCAACTATGCCATAGGTAAAGAATCCTGACAAATCTAGTAGCTTTCTTGCTTTAGCCTGCAATGAGGAGATGGGGCTTTTTTTTTGGGGGGGGTGATGACACACCCAGGGTACATTATTAGGGTTATTTCTTCCATTGTTTGGTTTGCTTGCACTTGGTTTCACTGTTCTGTTGGTTCAAGTTAGGTAGAATGCTAGATCTTATAACAGCAAATGTAATATAATTTTTTATGAGCAAAGGTCAAATTCTACATTGCACATTTGGATTTAAAAGCGGAAACTCAAACTACGGAATGATGTTTCATGCTGAATAAAACTTATGCCAAGCAAAGCTCTGATTTCTAGTTTCCTGAACTCCTGTCTCCAAACTTTTCTCAGGTTTCCAACACTTGGTTACACATTCTGGCTCACATTTATTTCCTTCTGTTCTGGATTTAGGCGATAAAAGGTTGAGACATATGATTACCACTCCTCAGGTGCAGTTGGCAAATTTGAGGCGCAGGCACAAGGGAAGTGGGGAGGAAAAAGGTGGGGGGAATGGCACCAGTTTAGATGTGGTTTGTCAAGATCACTACTGACTTTTATCAGCTGTTTCTTGACACAACTCACTTTGTTGTAAAGTATTTTGGAAAAATTTAAAAAAAAAAAGACCTTTTCTCCCCGCAAAGAGCACACAAAAAAATAAACCCCTTCATTCTCCAGAAAATACAATTAAAAAGAAAAAAAAAAGATCCTGCAAAGTGAAGGCCACTGTTAGCTGAGGTATACTTATCTATTCCCTTGCAGTTCCTGGCTTCTCACCTGTCCCTTTCAGCCGGCATTTTCGGTACGTTCATTTTAAAACTACATACACTGCTGGCCAATAGATAGGTTATTCTTGGATCTCTGCTTGCTTTTGGCAAGGTGCTCAGGGTCCATGCAGGTGGTGATAGACAAGCACGAAATGACATGGCTCTCCTCACCGCCACTGGCACCACCACCTGTCATCGTTGTCACTGCTGAGCTCATCTCACCTTCAAAAAACTCAGCACTCAGAAGTTTAATTCAAGCTAAGTTAATTCTGCGGGGCTTTTACATTCTCATCCTATAATCACACACAGGTTCTCGTTTCACTTATTTCCTACGGATTGTAGCATTTTTATGTCTTTTCCACGCGTGTGCTGAAGTATATATTTCTCGAAAGCAAACGCCATAATATCAGGTGTGAGCCTACTTCTATTTTGAGTTTTAGATACCTTCCAGCCAAAAAGCTGTACCAACAAAAACTCTTGCTGCACTTGATCATTTACTGTACTTGTACCAGAGTTGAACTTAAATATTCCATGCCTATTTTATATGCTGACACCCATATAAAAGAAATCTAACGAAAAGGCTCCCAATATTCTGTTAACAGCATTTTCCTCCTGACATTTCAAAATCCTCACCATATATCTGTACTACAAAAAGTCCAAATCTTACCAAAATCTGGTAAGCTTTCACACATATGAAGTTTTCTTTCTACTAGCAGAAATTCACCCATGCCTTCACTACCCTCAGCCTAAAACTTTCACATCTGAAATATAAAGATCTGACCCTGTCATACATGACGTATTTGAGTTCCTCAAGCTGCACAAGATATGTGAAATGCTCCTATGGATTGAAATAAACTAATTTTTCCACACACGTGTGAGAATATGTTTAGAAGAAAATTTTTGCATTAGGTAGTGTAGCCATAATCGTTTGTGGATGTAAAGCATTTAATAGCTAGAATAAAAGAATCTATTTCTCAAACTGAATCACTATAATTCCATCACACCATCAAGATTATATACTTTTACCTATAATCATCATGTCAATTCAGACAAGTTCTTCAAAACCCCAACTTTTTTCAGTCATCTTCATTACCCACAGTTTTAGTACTTTGATTTTCAGAAAAAAGCAGGACATGAAATTTTCTTACTATTGACCACTAAACATAAAATAATTTCACAACTATATGATCTCCAACTCATTTTTTTTTTTTTACTGTCAAGGGTCACATCATTATCTGAAATAAGAGCTTCCCTTTTTTTGACAATATTTTTTCTTCACAGAGTTGGTTTACTCATTCCTTGTGACTGCCCATCACATCCAGCACTTCCTTTCAGTTGTTCACCTTCCTCTGATACAGAGTTTGCTGCAGCTGAGAGCATTTTCCACCCCTTCCATCAGAGAAGACTTTAGCTATAAAGACTTGCATGGTTGCAATGGGCTAGTCAACCATGTCATACCACACTGGCACCTCTCAGGTAGCCCTACGTGCACTTTTTACGTGATCTAGCTCCAGAACAGATTCCCAGTGCAACTTCTGTATTTCTATTTTGCCCATTAGCTCTCAGTACTAAGGATGTCAGTGCTTTCTCCAGTTTTTATGTTTAACAGCATATAAGGTAAATGCAGGGGAAAGCAGATACTTTCAGTTGCCTTCAGCCTGCTTTTTGCTACTCCGGTATCTCAAACCCTATGGAAAGCCAGGTGGCATGGTAGCTCCCCAGAGACAGTGTGTCTCCTTGGAGGTGTGGAACCACAGACATCCAACGTGGAAGCGGGCTGAAGACCAAAGCACACCAGCTCTAACAGCATTTTGCAAACAGCAATGGCAAGTGATAAACCACAGTTCTCAAAAAATCTGAATCATGAAGGCAGCTTGAATTTAGCTTTGTCCATCCATACATCAGAAGAAGTATGGGAGAGCAGACACCAAAAACCTGGCATCTGCAAAGCCTGCTCCTTGTCAGAGAGACAAAGAGAGAATGAGTGTGTTCATACTGCGACTATACCACCCACATCCACTTGTAAAGTGAAAGCGCGTGAGGTGAGAAGGGATGGCTTTGTAGTCAAACCATTAGACCAGGAGTAAGGAGACCTGAGCTTTCATCACAGTCCTACAAGAAATTCCTTGTGAGTAAACCACAATCTTTCTTTGATGTTTTTTCTCTAAAAAAAAAAAAAAAGAAACTAAATGGCCACTTCTTGCAGTCAGCTGTAGTTAATGATCAGTTTGAGATCAAATCCATCCATGGTTATTAAGTGCTTACAGATTATTAGCTGGACAGCAATATACCATTGCTAAAGCGTTGTAATTGTAAAAAAAAAAAAAGCTCACATTGAAACTATTGTCTTGCAGATGTTAAAAATGACCATTTTTGTGTGCATTATTAAGACCATAAAGTAGAGACATATAAATTACAGATTAGGGAACTCCAGATTTTAGCCATAGTGACTTGTTCAGGTGGTAGCTCTTGCACACAGAGCTACAGTGCACCTTTACAGACACACTCTTAGCCTTACCTGTTTCGTTATATTACGGGCAAGCATCAGTGCTGCTCCATGCATTCCACCACATTTCATTTCGACAAAGAAGGAAGTCCAGAACAGAGTTATCTCGTGGTGGGTGCAGTGCCTTTTTTTTTTTTAGAAAAGCATTACCTATACTTTAGCAGTGAATTATTTACTATGTACTATGTATGAAAGCGCCAGCACATGGCCCCCAGTCTGAATTCCCGTATCACCGCAACATATCTTTCCACATGTTACAGCAGATGCTCAAGAATGAACTCATCTTTTTTGGTAGCGAGACTTGGCTGTCTCTAGGAGATCCCCACCAGTGTCCCTTCTGTATCCAAGATTCAGGGTTTTGTGTTACCAATATCTCTAAAGCAGGAGCTAGATGCTTTATTAAAGCAGCACCCCCCACAAGTACGTGTCAGCTCTATCTGCCTTGTTTCTGTCCATGTTCCTATCATGCAAATCAGTCTGCCTTGTCACTGTTAATCAATGAGAAAAGACAACTTTTGGTTTTGGTCTTCCTATCAAGACTTATCAGTGGTGTATAAGGAATCGCATTTGTAATTGCTCTTTGCAGTCTTTGCTGCATTATTGCAACTTACAACCTACGAGTTTCCAGTTTTTACCACATTTACTCTTAGAGTACTACCCCTTGCTTTGCCCTCCCATCTGATGTAGCCCCTTAAGAGAAAGGTGGAGACTGCTCTGCTTATGCTGCCTGCCTCTTTCTACCTTCCTAGGATGCATCCCTGTGCTCCGCCAGGGACAGCCTGCAGAGTCACTTCTGTCAAACACTCGATGATTCAGTTCCAGCATTTCAGTTCTGTCTCCTCTCATTCATGAGATGGAGAAAGTCCTGGAAGGGAGTTATTTAGATATTCCTCCTCTTCCCAGAGCTGTTCAGATTTCTGTAACATGTGCAGTTATTTATGGCAGCTTGCAGTCGTGGAAATATATCACCGCTATGGGGAGACCTGCTATAATTCCCATTCAGTATTTCAGTTACTCGCTTTACCGGTGACTTTACACAAGTGCCCTCTGTTGAGTTTTCTATCCTCTTCTGGACAGCGCTTGCTTCCTTCCTGAAACAGCTGATTAAGCTCTCTTTTTAGTTGCTCACTTCTTATGATATGAACATCCATCAGGTTTGCCCTTGAAGAGTACGATCAGTCTTCCAGAGAAAGTTCCTCACTGAATCACTATTAAACAATCAATATTTCTAGTTGGATGTAAGGAAACCTGGTTCTCTCTTCCCTCCTGGTCACAAAACACCACATTGTTTCTTTCGCTTCTGCTCTTCGCATACCTCTTAAAATTGATCTTTTCCCTTGTGGCAGGCCTGAACAAAGATTTCAGCAGCGGGCTGTCCAATAAGTCATTGCTTTGGATGCTGCACAGCGTTGAAGTCAGTATCTCCAGACCGGTTTCCTCCTCCTCTACCAGGTCTCCCAGTTTCCAACTCAAGAAACAGAGATCACGTTTATCCTTCGGCAGAAATAAAACAGAGCGTATCCAGTGCAGGTAGGTGCAGAGACTCGCTAGGCATCTGTACTCTTAATAAAACGTAGCACCCTCCTTGCATAGAAGGGAGCCAAACGCCCTCAGCTGCCATTTCACTAACGTAAGCCCTACAAACCGCAGAGATTTAGAGTTCTTACATCCAATGTTTTTTGCAGTTCTTCATGTTCATGCACTAAAAGGGTGCTCATTGATTTAATAAAGCCAAGGTCTAGAGAGATCTATAAATATAAGTATTTTACCCTGATGCATTATTGCCCTGATGCCCAAGACTGAACTTCTGCTCCTTCACAGATAAATTGCTTCCTCACTGGTTAACACCAGCTTCCATTAGCAAGAGTGGTGGCAGACATATTTGGGAAGGTGATCCATGATAAAACACAGCTTCGTCTCTTTTTTTGTTTTCCCTTTGATTTCTTTACTCACCACATCCCATGCTCCTCCTTTCCCCATCCCCCTCGACTCAGAAGAATCAATAACTTTATCACTATTAGCTAAAAAGTTATCGAGTCTCACTTAAACTCTGTTGAACTCAGTGCAGCAATACGCATCAGCCTCGGGGGGCTCTGAGAACAGATTCCTACAGTTGCCAAAATTGCCTTCTATGAGGCAGTCTGAAACAATTCTTTAAGTCTTTTATAGACTTATAATAATGCTGGCTAATATTAATAATATTAATAGTAATAAAAGGAGGAGGAGGGAGGGTTTCTTGATATTTCACTCCTAAAGTAGAACACATTCTGCACATTCGGCTACACTATAACTTCCAAAACGTAAAATGTAGTGCTTTCTGGTGTATACTTTTCTTTGCATTCAACAGCAAAGTAAGGTTTATGGCTTTCTTTAAAATACACCATAGGAAGTTTTATTTAGAACAACTATTTTTTTGGTCTCTCCTAAGCCTTAGCTTGTCCAGCTGAATTGCTCCCAAAACTCTGAAGCAGAGGTAGAAGGAAAAGGAATGTTTCTCCCCAAAATGTGTATCAGCTAGTGACATTATTAACCACTGAATTCCCAGCACAGAAGGCAGCAGCATCCTTGGAACAAAGCGCTCTGATGAAAGCATTACTTGTGCTTTCACTGTTGTCTTACTGCAGCATGCGTAGCCACGTCGTGGCCTCCACCTTGCCCCCTCATGCAGCTCCTCAGTCACCGGCGTGTGAAACTAAGCACGTGGGGGCTCGCAGCAGCAGCATTTCCAAACCCTCCCTTTCACCCTCTTTGCTGAGCCACACGCACAGATGTTCGTGTGCGCCCCTGACTTTGGGAAAACAGTTCTCCCTCCAAATTCACGTGGTAAATGCGGTTTCACAATGTCATATTAAAGTCATGTACAACTTTGTGTCCCAGAGTTTTAAAGTAAAAGAAATGATTGCCAGATCATGGATTGGATTACTTTCCATTAGCTCAGCTCTGAGATAACCTTCTGTTACATAAAGGCGACAGAGGCACCCAAGATTTGATTATGTGCAATATTCCCCTCTCTGAGCAGTTACACCTAGTACAGGCCTGAACGTTCTCGTTTTCTGAAATCCAAACTTACCAGGCAAACACACATTATACAAGGGTTGTCTGTGATAAATGGTATCTGCAGAATTTCCCCTTCATTTTCGCATTTTGCAACGGATCCTGAAACAGAAATAAAAATTTAAAAATATTGACGTGTTTCAATCCCCCCATAGCTGGTTTTGGAAACTGTCCTCATCACGCTCATGTTTAACCCCTGCTCCATGCCTAGCCTTCCATTTTAAATCTTGCCTTAATTTGCCCGTGAGGATGTTCAGCGTTCCTGTAAGACTCCAAAGGGAACTGGGAAATGACTGGCCTTTTATTGCCGCACAGACCCAGACTTTCTTTGTGCCCCAGTTATAGCAGAGAAGGACGCTTTTCCTCTTCTCAGATGACGTGTGGAGAATAACGAGTACTCCGTGCAAAGCAGGATACGTCTATAACGATAGATCCAGAGCTCACTGAAATCAGCAGAAAGCTGTCCATTACGCTCCAAGGACTTGGACCAGGAGTGCAGCACGAGCCCTAAACTGAGCATCCTCTTAATGCACGACAGCCGATTGGCAAACGAGCCAAAATTAGCAGGCTGAGTGTCAAACAGAATCAAATTAGAAATCCCTTTATGGCCCTCACGCTGGTTAGCTGGTACTGTGTCATCTTGGAATCGCTTCTCAAAATCTAATGGCTCCTTGCTTGCACTAGAAATTGATTCAAGCGTTTCCCTCCGGGCACCAGGTACCAGGAAAATGCAGCCCCCTGAGGGAAAGCGGGGGGGAAAAGTGTGGAAAAAAGGAAAATAGAAAAAAAGGAAAGGTAGAAAAAAAGGAAAGGTAAAAAAAAGGGGGGGG
>VWZZ01007920.1:171011-217690 GCA_013399095.1 Psophia crepitans | reverse complement strand
CGAGCCGGGAGAGGGAAGGAGGGAAAGGCGGGAGGGTGCGGCTGGGAGCGGGGGAGACGGAGGTTGCCTCCCGTCTACCTCCGTCCCCTGCCGCCCCCTCTCTCGCGGCAGCCGCAGCACAAACTACCGGAGTCCGCCGCTTCCCAGGGCCGCTGCCCCCCGAAGGGACTTTCTCCGGCCCTGCCCGCCCAGCCCCTGGGCTGCCTCTCCGGCTGGGGGCAGCCCGGGGGGCTCGGCGGGGTTCGGGCTCCCCCCGCCTCCCCGCCCGGGGGCTGGGGAGCAGCAGGGTGACAGCCACCGCGGCCGCGCTCTCCTCCCCCGAGCCTGACCTGCCTGCGGGTCCCTGGGTTCGTGGCTCCCCGGTGGGCTGCAGCCTCCGCAGCTCCTCCTCAACACTTCCCACTTGCAGGTCCCCGCTTTGCTGTCCCTAGGTGTAACACACAGGCAGCATTAGCTGCAGGCACACAAATACAGGTATGGTCCGACCGGGATGGCACTTGTGGTGCGTGGCAGGAGGTTCTTCTGTGACGGATCTTCCCAAGCCAGTTTTACAAAACATTTTCCTTTCAACTGCGGTGTTTCATTTGGGGAAATTAATGCTCTCTGAAATAAACTAGTCTGACGACAAGCTGAAAAATGTTTTCAGATTTATACACATTCTTTCTTTCTTTCTTGGGGGGGGGGAGTGGATGTGAGCTGCTAGTTCAGAAAATCTTACAGCAGTGGCAAATCAGGTGCATGGCAGGCTGGTACGTATGGCACTACCAACACATTTCACTTCCCAGTAAGATGCAAGACAATTAGCTTTGCATGTTCATTTTAAGAATAAAACCCAAACCCCAAGGCCTCTGAAAGCCTGCATCTTTGCTCTAAAAACTAAGATACATACACCTCAACTCCAACACAATTTGTGACCCACCTTTAGGGTAGGAAGCAAAAGTCCTAAAGTAGCTAAAATTGCACCAACAATAGGGATTATGGAAAACTGATCCTGGTAAACTTGTAGACACCACTAGCGAAATGCCTTCATATGAGAAAAGAAAGGCTACTTTTTTTCTGATCTCCCGACCTCAGTCTGTACAGGTTGAAGGTGCATAGGCAAATCCGATAACTTAGATGCCATTAGAAGAGTTTTATATCCCCTAAAAATACAAGCAGGATTTAAAATTTGCTCCACATTGAGTAGAATATATAACAAGCTCAGTATATAAATCTAATGTGCGTAAACTGGATATAATTTTTTGCTGGGAAATATTGCCTTCATAATTCCATGCATTTTAAACATAGATGAGCCTGTAGAGGTACGTATTATTATGCACTACTCCAGAAGAGATTTTCACATGTCCAAATGTTTTTTCCATTGGAAAGATGTACTGAATCTTTTGGCAAACTGGGTTTTTCTTACTCTTCTATCTGTAATCAGTGGCTATGTTTCCCTTTTCTAGTTCCAGTACAGGCACAGCCCTCCTAAAGCAGCAGCCATAGGAAAAAAAATAAAATAAAAAATCTAACCTAATAATTTCTCAAGTGACAACTACCACAGGAGAGTACTTATATCATTGTGCGCATTGAACCTTCTCCTCCTGATGGTCTAAAATGCATTAAATATTTACATCACCCAGTGTGAGAAACATACAAATCACAACGAGGGCATCGAATAACAATTCAGGCATCCAAAGAACAGCAGGGAACTTGCTAAAATACTCTGAAAATGCAAAAAAGTTTCATCTCCTTTATAAAATAAAGACAAGAGATGACAGCAACTGAACTTCACGCCCAGTCCCTACCATAACTCATTCAGTTAACGAGAATATGTAATGAAATCATACCTAAGGCAGGGCAGTTATGGAGCAATACACAGAGATTTGTTACAGTTTCTCTGTGGAAAAAAAAAGAAGTGGGATCATCACTAAAGCATCTTCAACACACTTATTAGGCCTAAAACTTACCTCTGAAGCAACATCTTCAGGATCAAAAAATGGTCCATGGGGTGAGCAAACTGGGTCCATCTCTCTTGTGGTAGCACCAGTGTTGGGATGAGGAATTTGCCAGTCTTCCTTGCTTGAAACACCTGCTGAAATGGAACACATCCTCCCCATACAGTGCCTACACCACGCTTCACAAACTGTCAGCTGCCCAGCAGAAGAGCCTGCTGAGGGCTGGTGCTGTCTCCAAGGCCTAGGTGCCCTGGTTCCCTATCTCCCTTCTCATCAGGGAAGAGGGGAGATGCTTGATGGTAGCAGCATCCTTTGTTTTCCCCTGATACTGATAGCCTGGGAAGAAAATACGCCATCTTAATCCTTAGTTTCAGTGCTACAGATATGGTATTTGTCTCAGCTTTTTACTTCTCCCTTACCCTATCTCCCAAGTCTACCTTGTCAGAGGTCAGCATCCGTTCTGGTTATAATGCCACATTAAGCATAGTTTCAAAAGTTTCTTTCCCTTTGCATCCCTGTTCGAAGAGGTACTTATTTTTACCAAGCAACGTTCAAAGCTATGGCAATTTTAGCAAAATCAGAGGGTCACACAGAAAACCGTGTCCTGCTATTGGACATGCACAGAGACTCTTGTTATATCCCAGCAGCTAAAACAAAAGTCACATCATCAAAAACCTTACCTCATTTGTATAACCATTACACTGTATCAGTTGCTACTGAAAGGATACGTTCGTTAGTCCTGTTTGTTGGTCAGCCTGGGCTCATCCAGCTTGGCAGAGTGGTAGCTGCTCACAAATACCACTTTGTATGTAATTCAGCTCCTTCTCCGGTGATGTTTTCCCAGCAGTCAGCCATAAAACAATGTCACCCTTTAGCTGGTCATAATAAAGGTTCAACTTAGCATCCACCTAAAAAGAAAAAGCAGCTTTATGGTTAATGATAGGAACAGCGAAGATGACAGTAGTGATCACATTCAGATCTATCTTCATGATTATCTGTTTTACTGGCAAGTAAAAATTTCTAGAAAGCCCATTCTTCGTGGGCTAGAGAATTCTTCCAGAAGCAGAGGAAGGCACTGAATCACTAGATTTCACATGTATTTCCCTTTCTTTAGGTAATTCACTCTTCTAGGTCTTGGGCATAGGCCTTCCTAAGGGTCCCTTACCACACAAGAAAGCATGCAACAAACATGCTACGCAGGAACGTGTATACGCTGGCACTAGGAGTGTCCCTGCTTTTGCTGTTTTTACATTGCTGTGTGCTATTTTAACACAGTTTCTTTGTATTTATGAGGCATCTCAAAATACAGAAGAAAATATGTCTGTGATAAACACTGTACTGAAGGCTTTGTGAATTGGCACAACTCACTTTTTCCAGTTCTGTTTTGCTAAATGACTATGCATTCCCAAGGCACCGAAGGTGGTTTGCATTACACAGTTCTATTGCTATTAACATTATACTAAAGAGAAAGAATTCTCATTCTAATAACTGAGATAACCAAAAAGGTCACACACCTCTGCTGTAGTTGGAGGCATGGGTCTGATAAGCTTCAGCCCCGCAAATTCTTGCAGAGACACCTGTAATTTGGGAAAGTGTTTTATTATCGTTGTGCATCATCAGCCCACAGCAACCAGGAAGCTCCGTAGCAACTCACAGAATCGTGCTGGAGACATCGCACTTTCATGCAGGAGACAGGATGGGAGTTACTCTACTGTTCATCCTGCGGTGGCTGATCAGGTCTTCACAGTTCAGTCATACTGAGCTGGACCATAACCTTTTAAATGCTTACGCATGTTCATTCATTTCTGTGCTTAATTGTATTTTAAAGTTAAGAGCATTTACCAGTGTGAAAAAATCGTATTTCTCGCATGGCCCCTTTTCCTCCAGAAGATAATGTTGATAAACCTCAAGACTGGCTGGAGTATATCAAAGAAGTGCTCCTGACAAAGCTGCCCTACTGCAAAATATTCAGAAAACTAAATGGATGTAAATGAGGTCTAGAGACCACACTAAGAGGTTTTAAAACTGTAACAGAATTAAAAATGGCATATGGTCAAAGTCCTTAAATAAAAGGAAAGTACAAGAAAGTATCTAAAAGTTACAGTGAGACTTACTTGAATAAATGTTTATAAATTTGATCAAACAACTCATCGTTTTGACAGTTTTCCATAAACCCCTGGAATATGCAAAGCATTTAATTTATTTGTGGCAAGATAAAGATAACGAGTAACATTTTAAAAGTTTATTAACATAGAATGTCCTGGCACAGTCAAACTTGCATACTTCTATTGTTTAAATTATATTTTCTAAGAACTCAAAAAAAGTTAGCCTTACAAAAAGGAGTTTCTCATTGTAAAAGTCTTCAAAATGATCCTCATCATCCATATTCATACAAATGCAAACCAAACGCACAGAGAATAAACTAAACTGGATATAAATGCCACCAGTACCTCAAACAGAAAAATACTTGTGCGCGATAGAAAATATCGCTCCGATACAGAGACAACGGACTGCTGTAGTAGGCCATATAAAATATGCTAAAACAACAACAACAAAAAGTAAATTATAACAGAAATGCTGATGTCATCTTAACTATGGGATTCCCAGCAGAAGCTACTCAAGGGGCCATAGGCCAAGCAAACAGAATGAAGTGGCACATGCTCGTATTTGTTACTTCGCTGCTGTAAATAGTTTGTCTTCCAGAGATAATAAAAGTTATTTTGAGTGAGTTATGTGTTTTTGTGTGAGGTTTACCCTTGGACATCTGCTGTGTCTGATAAAGGATAAGAGCTAATGAAATCACATGAAGAGTGAGTGACACACGAGGTGGTACTTTGTTTTCAATTTGTGAGACAGTCCAAAACCTGCATTTTGCCTGGCTGCTACCCTAGCTAAGAAATGCAACGAACAAGAAGAACTGAGAAATATTTTATAAAGATGGATGACTGCAGATGAGGATGGACCCTCTCAGTCCTACAGACAGCAGCTCTGCACGTGCAGAAATTCTTGATCCCACCCCCCTGCCCCCCCAACAAAAAAAGACAAGACAGATTTTCCCTCCAGCGAGGATCCGGCTCAAACGCAGCTGCACCTACCAAGCACAGAAAGGCAAAAGCTCGTGTTTTCACTAAACGTCAGGTTTCCAACAGCATGCATCCTCTCACATAATCACTTGACCTACTCAGGCTCTACCTTGTGAGTTCATTCCTCCTGCTGCTGTTCCTCTTTTACAGCAAAATTTCTCCCAGGACCTTTTTTTTTTTTAAAAATAACAACTAAAGGCTAAAAAACCTCCGAGTTGAGGCTTGAGGAATGAAATACATCAAGTCAGAGCCTCCTCTCGTTCACATGGGTGCCCTCATTCACACTCAAATGAGTGAGAAGAGACTAAGGGCCATTAATTTTAAGTCATCTATAATAAAAAGTTACAGCTTGTCGACAATGGTAGGCAAAAAATAGAGAGAAGCTGCTGTGTGGGGCAGTTGCTGGCAGGTGGCAGTGTTGGGAGACCAGAGCCTGCCGCCGGCAGCCGCACAGCAGGGATGAAGCTGGAGCTGCTTCCACACTTAACCTGAAGGGCAGATGTGGTTAGATCCATCTAATCCATAGGTGCTGATGTGTTGCCCCTACACGAGAAAAACGCTCTCTTGGTTGGCTCTCAGAATGCGTTTTTTCTTTTCATCCGTCTGGCTTTGGCTGTTCAGGACATTTACTGTCCGTGCAATTAATACAACGTACCTTATTTTACCTGGAAGCAAAACAAAAGGCAGTTTTACAAAGAAACCCCATTTATGGTTATTTTGCAGATACAAAGCTTAAGCCATTTACTGATTACCTTTTATCTTAAGAAACTTGGCTATGCAACATTACAGCTCACAGAGGTAAGAAATCCTTCCTGATATTTCTTCTCGGCTTCTGATTTAAATGAAGCACACTCAATTAAGCATTAATACCCATTTGTCCTACTGACTGACAGCACCACACATAGAGCAATGAGCTGACAATCATAAGCAGCCTTTTTCAGCTCCAGCCATCAGGATGCATTCAGATGATATACGTGAGCAAATCAGGGTAATCCTGCTCCGATCTGTTGAAACCTCTGCTACTTAAGCTGTTCCATAATGAGTAATACAGCCACGATTAAAGAAACAATACTACAAGATTTAATAATTATACTGAACTGCCTACCAATCTGACTAATTAAAACCTGGATATTCTGCATGTGCTTAAACCCAAAAAAGCAGAAATAGGCAAGTATACTAGCAACAACGAACTAGAAGTTTGTTAAAAGCCTGTCTCATTTTGCTATTGATTCACCCAGGTCAGATTAATCTCAGACCTTCACCAAAAACAAAACACACAGCCACTTGGGGAAGAGAGAAAAATGTGCTTCCAGAAGACAGTGTAATTCAGTGTAATTCATCTACCTGCCTCTCTGCTATCTAAGGCTCTTTCAGGGAGGAGACAAGAGCATCATTAAATGTGCCAGAGGTGGGCTTTCAGTGCCATTACACAGAGCTGCAGGGGGTTTCAAAATAATCCCCACGTTTTCTGACAGTAGCATACCTCTAAATACATCATTTAGAAGCATGAGGTGAACACAGACAGGGAATAGTATTTACTTTGGGAAAGTATCAGTCACATGTCTTGTATATATTAGCAGGTTAAACCCAAGAGAGTCAGCTGAATTACTTGTGACAAAAAAACCCACCAATTAATCAACAGTTTTAAGGCTTCACCAAATTTTAAATATGTATTTGCATGTGGTGTATGCTATTTATTTTAGGTATCTCTAAACGTAAACTTAAAGTCTCAAGGTAGTGGCTGGAAGGCATTCTGACATACAAAACGATGTCTTGTGAGATGCTGGTTGGGGATAAACTATTTTCAGAGCAGCATTTCTGGATTTGGGGTTTGAATTGAGCTAATTTGAAGAACAACGCAGAGCCATCTCTTTATCAAGTAATTTAAAATTCTAACTGGCTTTAATATTCTTATGTTTTGATCAAATTGAAGTCAGCCTGTATAGCCGTAGCGTAGCTTGTATCAGTATGGAAGTTGGATAAATAAGATAGCTATTTTTAAACAGACAGTGCTGGAAGTACTTTGGAAACTGCTCACCGTGCTAATAGACCACATAATTTAGACCTTCCACAGGAAACATTCACACATCAGAGTAGCCCCGATGAGGTCAGTAAAAATAATCACATCGTGGGCAGAAGGCTCTCCTAAATGCACTTTTTGCAGCAGGTCCCCAGAGGAAACCAGGGTAACTCCATTCAAAAGCGGGGTGACTACAGTGTTAGGGTGCCCCTGCGTTCAGGTTCACTCTATGTAGGGTTACCCAAGGATCAGGTCTCTTTTCCGGAGGGGGCTGCATCTCCTGGGACCCTCAGGAGGAGGAATTTGGGTCTGCAGCCCTCTGAAAGTGCAGCACTGAGTGCTGTGCACACAGCCAGCCACACCTCCAGGCCAGGGGGACGTGACTGTGGTCCCAGAAGAAACCGAGGACACCCCACCCCACTTAGCCCTCACATTCAAATTGGCACCAGACCTAAATTAATCCACAAACTCAGGGTCTCCCAGGCCTTCCTTGGGAGGCAATGCTTTCGTGGACGCTAGACAGAAAGAAACCCAAAAATCCAACTGGAAACCTTTGGGAGAAAAGGCGTGAGACTGCCCCTGTACTTCCAGACCGTGCCAAGCGAGCTGCGTGACTTGGCTGCCCGCTGGCGTTGCTTGGACGGCTTACCTGGGACATGCATGGCGTGCAGCACCTGCGGGATGGAGACCACCACCCTCCCCTAAGAGGTCATCCAGGATGGCATTTCTTAACTTTCACAGTTAACTTACTTGGATGGACTTGTTTTGAAGCATGTGTTTCCCTTCATAAATGTTCATAGTAAGAAAGAAAAATATCAAATAATAAATCAAGAACTGATGGTTTTGCCGCCCCACAGGGGAGCTGCTTTCAGTTCTGTTGTGCCAGAGGTAATGAAAGCAACTGGACAATTACTGCATTTCTGTGCATCTTAATTTAAAAATAAAAAAAATCATCCCCACACTCCAAATGATGATGAATTGACATCTGAACAATCCACAAAATGAGAATATAGGCCATCTATTAGAGAAAGTGACACTGTGAGCACTAGCCAGTGCTCACAACGGTTCCATGCTTTGCTTTTGGATCCACTCCAACTGGATGAATAGACAGCACAATTCCCAAAATGCAGGAATTTTGCTGCTATGAAGCACTCAGAGGACAAGAATCAAGCCGCAGCTTTGTAATGATAGGATTTCAAAAAATGGTCATTTATTTTAAAATAGACTCTGTGGTTTGTAAAGCTGTTTCTGCAAAGCACACAGAGGATAAAACGCATATACTTGCGGAGGCTTTCGGCTGCTGGCCCAAGTGCGGAAGAGGATTAAGACAAGACAGTTTGAATTTACTTGATGCAAACTAGAAGAAACAAGGAAGAAAAGATGGCTCTGAAAGCTGTACTTCGTTTTCTCCTAGAAAAGGTGTCCTGCAAATTAAATATTTTTTTAACAGCTAGCAGGATCCAGCCAGACTGCAAAGGCATGGGCATGGGAGAAGCCGGACAATAATAGCTCTATTCACCCACAACCAAACTCTCCAAATTTGGAGTCTCACTTTCTGGGTTCCCAGATTGAGCCACAGACCTCAAGTTTAATTCGGGTATCTAAAAAATGAGCACAATCCAAATTACCAGTTGGTTTTGGTAATACAGGCCTAAGTGAGGGAAAGGACAGGGACTGAGCCAAGCCGAGCAGAGTGGTACATTAACCCAAAGATATCCTTGTGGGTAGACAGTGAAGATGAAGACAGACGTGGGAGCCTGTAGGGAGAGGCAAAAAACTTATCATTTACTTTTTACCATCTGGTGCTGTAGTTTGCAAAGGGGGGAACCAGATGACACCTCTGACGTGAGCCAGGAGGAGGCACAGAGCTGGACGAATCCGTGGCAAGTCCTGAGGGATGCTGGCAGAGCCTGACTGCAGGCACGGCCTGTGCCGGAGCCGTGTGCTGGGGCAGGAGATTCACCCTTGAGAAGCAAAACTGAGCGTCCCCGTTTCTGCCCTGTTCAGGAGCGCAGGGGAGCCTGAGCATGTGTGGGGAAGAGGAAAAGGCTCTGGGGCTGCCCAGGCAGACCGTCAGAGCCTCCACTACCCCAGTTTCAGTTTGTCCTAGCTGAACCAAACCCACAGTCTTCTCAGCACAGAAGCCACATGACTAACAGCCTAGCCCTGAGTAACAACGAAGTAGGCACAAGAAATTAAGGAGGAGAAGGTTGCTCCTCTTGCTTATACCCTCTGGCTGTTTTATTTTCCTGAGCACAAATCTCCTCTGGCCACTCTGGTGAGTAAGTTTAGCATTTTGGAACCTGCTCCACCACACCCGCTGGATGCTGAATCAGTGAGGGTTACACAACTCCGCTGTTTACAGCCGGTTTGATCTACTTACCTCTGCTGTGACGCTCGCTTTGCTCGCAGCAGTGCACGGCTGGTTTTGAAGGAGAGGTACCTATCGACGGGGTAAAAGTGATACAGAGAAGGAATAAATTTGTCTTTAAATTTGGTGACTGTGGGAGCACCTACAAATTTACAGTAGCAAGGCAATGAGCAGAGAGGGAGAAAGAGAGGAGGGCGTTCCAATTAGAAGTCAACGTGGAAGTGACTTGATAACAAACTTCTACGCAAAAAGTCACAGTGCACGCAGGTTTCCATAAAAGTTATCACAAAACCTTCCCCATCTCTACTATAGCAACCCAAATAAACAAACAGGTAAATGCCCAAACTTCCCTCCTAGCTTAGCCACAGGGGGATAGACGTGCCCGCTGGTGTGAGACCTAAAAAGCCGGGTTCAGATTTGTCTACTGGGTATCTCCAAATGACAGAGAGGTGGAAGAGCATTTGTAGATATTGTTTTTCTGGCCAGTGCAATAATCCTGAACAAGTAGGACTGGGCTGTATTTTTGTGTGATCAAAACTGTCAAGCTGAATGTAGGAAGCTCACCAGGCTTAGCAATTAGGTCCTCTCTCGGCATGCTGTAGATCGGAAGCCAAAAAACCAGGTTTGAAAAAAATGGTCTAAATGAGAAGCAAGAAAGGTTAAATGTACGAACTCTGTTACTCATTGGGATTTATTTGCTCAGTTCTAATTTTAACTTTGGTTAGCCCAATAAAAGGTATCACATCACCGTCTGGGTAGCTGTTGTACAAAAAACAATGCAGCTACCAACTTTCCTCCGTTGGATGACATACTTGGGCAGTAGCCCTTTAAAAAAAGCTTCAACTTCTTTAGAGCACATTTGGTTTTCCATTCATTATTTTCCTGATGCTGAAAGTAATATTATTCATCCCAGAGAAGAATAGCTACATTGTATTTTAAAGGTTTAACCAAAACGCTCACTTTGCTACAAGTTTTCCTTCTTTCAGGATTTTAAAACACACCTACCAAGTGGCTGCTGGGTAAAATCATCAATTTATGGTCAATGGGACCTGGTAAAAAAAAAAGAAGCAGCAAAAAGGAAAATAAATTAATTACACTATTACAAGAGTGACTACTATCTACAAAAATGTGGATGACAAGGAGGACTAAAAGCAAAGGAAGGCCTCTTCCCATAAGATGAGCTAACGAATGCTGAATGTAATGACTTTTTAAAAAGAGACAAAACCAGAAAAATAAAATCAATTTTTAATATGCTAAGTGTGTACTGTCCACAATCTGTAACCACCTACACATTCACAACTCCACCTTGTTTTTGCCAACCTCACCTGCAGCGATTATACTGAAGACCACCCTTTACCTTCTCCAGTCCTGGCTGCCCACAGTGAGGAAGTATCATCCGCTTCTGCTCAGAACTTGCTCTCCTGTGACTCTCGATCTGATCAGCAGTGCTGTGGGACTAGATAGGTACAACTGCCACAGGAAGGATAAATCATGAGCCATTCTGAAAGATCAGTCATATTGTCCATGTTCTTTGATTGGCTGGCCACAGAAACATTCCTTTTCAGTCTCCTTTTACTGATGGCAAGCTGGTTGCTATCACTGCATCCACCCTGCTGCCTGACCACCAAACACACCCCAATGTACTAATCCTGGGGGCACAGGTGAGGCAGGATTCCTCTTCTCTGGAGAACACATTTCTCTGTGGTCCCTAGCATGGGAGCTTTAGGACTGGGACTCCAGCTCTTCAGATCTCCCCTTTCTCCTACCAGGCCTTCTAGTCATGGCCAAAAGTGGCAAATCCTTACAGTTGAAATCCTGTTGCCCAGAGCAATAGGCAAATTACTCCCCTCACAAAGTCACACACCTCCCGACTGCTTTGGGACTTGCACCCTGAAGCCTGCAAAGCAGCTGTCCAGTGTCATGATGAAAGGTAAGTGTTGTATGACCATGGAATATCTAGTTAATGCTGGAACGTGGCACTTAAATATGCTGCCAAGAGAAACTCTCTTTGCTTCTACTGTATCAGAAGCAATCACACCACGTTAATCAAGCTTTATTCTCACCAGTCACAGTCATTGCCCGAGCAGAAAGAAGACACTACGCATCCAGACAGCTGGAAAAAGCAGTTCCTGTTATATATGTAGCAACTTGACTGTTCTCCAATATTTATGGATCCCAACTGCCTCCACTTCATTATACCATCACGGGAAGAAAAAGTACAATAATCCCCTTTATGTCTCTTGTAATTGAATCTAACCATGATTATAATATATTGTGGGCACTTGAAGTAACTATTAATTATTGAATGCTTGTTTCATAATGAATTGGAATATCATCTGTTATAGACCAATGTCTTTATATATCTTCTAACACTTCCAAGATGCTGTGGAACCAGTCTATCCTTTAAAATTAATAAAGTAATAAAATCAACACAATAAAAACTTGTTTCTTTCCCAAACACACTGTAGACTTTGCAATCTGGTCTCATCAGTTTTAGCAAAGTAAGGAGGATGGGTCCAAGCCATCCTTGGATCAAAACCCTTGTTGTTTCCTAAGGTTGTCTAAAAATAGCACCTATGCTACATTCATTAACAATGATAAAATGTCTCGGTATAATGCGAGGAGACTGGAGGTGCCAATTTTTGAAGAGTACATGAAATTCAGGAAACAGTAATAATAATAATAATGACAACATCAATTTAAAGAAACCATGGCAAGTTTTTAAAAGATAGAGGACCAAGCTTTCTGTTGATCAAATGCCAAATTAAGTAAGTGCATTCTTCTTAATAGAACGTGTCCTGGAAATGCTTCCCTCCCAGCCTCTCTCGGTTGGGGAGCTGAAGGGAGGCACGCTGTCCACTGCTTGATTTCCTAAACTATTTAATAGTACTGCTTTTGGTGTTGAAAAGCTGCTATACATCATCCTGAGAGTGACTTCATCTCACAAGTGGCTGAAGTAACATGTATAAAATGCTCTGGGGTTTTATTTTGCTCGGGTCTATTTCACACGCAGCATCACTCTCTACAGAGAAGCGATTGCTTCTGGGGTGGAATGCAGCAGCTATTTAATTAATACTGACTAGCTAACCCTCATGCATATTGTATTTTGGGAATAGTAACTTTTGGAGCAACCCTAATAATTTATTACATCATCTAGCTAGGAGTTAAATAGTGCTTACACGTCATCTTATTATAACATGCAGTCTCCAGTAGAAGAGTATGGATGCTCTCCTGTCAAAATCAATGGCAAAATACTCAGCTGAATTCAATGAAAGTAGATTTGTGCCTCTAATCAGGTTACAGTAATAACTCAGGATGACTGACCTGCCTTCAAGATTTCTGATCAGGCAACAGCTTACACAATCAGAACAGCTTTTATCTTGCTTCTGCCACTGAATACACTGTCAGTCTGCACCCAGCCAGAGCTGTGGCAGAGAGTGAGCTATGATCTGCTATGATCATTCCCACTTAGGAAGCACTCCAAGTCTCTATTCTGCTTATAAAGATGAATCAAAATATCTTATCAAACACTGTTATCATTTTGCTCTGGAGTCTTAACTTGTTTTGCCAAAAAAAAAATTTCCAAAAGAAATACTTTTATAGTGAGAGTGTAGTGTTAAAGGGGTGCCATCGAATGAGTGAATAATGCAATATGCGCACGCTATATCAAAAGGAAAATACTACTATTAGAGCTAACATCAATTTATATGCTGTAGCCTGAGGGTGTGGATCTTTTCCAGGGCTCCTGGTTACTTTTGCAATTTCTGCCTGCTATAAAAACCTGATTTTGCTCAATCCTTTCATCTTAAAAATGAGGATGGATCCTGAAATCTTCAATACAGCAAGTTCATCTGCAAGCACGGATGCCTCACACACACATCATAAATCTGAGCACATAATGCATGCAAAGGAAACATCTATCTACAATGAGCCCATATGAAAATATAATGGTATTTTACTTTCTACTTTTACTGCATTCGACAACATGAAACTCTTAGAAAATACCACAGTATTTAAAAATAACAATTACACTCAGTTCAATGTGCTTGCATGTTGCATGTGTTCGTAGTCCTTCCTACAGCAGATGTAAAGACACAGTAATCAGGACATGCTGTTAAAGAACAGCAGGTCAAATCAATTAACTGGGTTATGCTTCCATCCCATGATTAACTAAATCACTTGCTCATTTAATGCTAACAAAAGTGCTAGGTGTCTCTGCTGTGATCTGCTGGTCTCCTGGATAAAGCGTATTTCCCCAAATTAGCAGCTTCTATACAGCAAACAGCTGCATCTTGCAAAGGAGAAGGACAGAAACAGTAATTCCTGATACTATTGAACATTACAAGAACTCATAAGGCAGGAGATGGACAAGTAGAGAGGAGTTTCAGACTCTAAACCAAGCAATGTTTTTCAGTCTTTATATAAATATCAAACTTGTGTTGAACTTGGTCTACTGGAACATTAGAATAAATTCTCATAGAAGCAATGCGTTCAAAAACATTTCTAGCCTGGGTCACTTTTGCTCATTATAAGCCAAGCCCCATAGACCCCGAGTGACTTGTCCTCTCACTTATTCCAACAGAACCTGAGCGCATTCTGTCCCCTCAACAGGATCGAGGCTTGTGAACCAGCAGAAAGCTATGCAAACTCTACCTCTGAGCTGCAAACTCACCTGCAAAATGCATATGGAGATACCACATCAATACTGGAGGAACCGTATGCTACAAGGGAGAAAATGAACAAAGCAGCAGTTGTCAAGGGGTGACAACAAACAAGGCTATGGGAAACTCAACGTTAATTTCAAATAAAGAACCAATACAGAAGCTTAGTTTCAGGAGTATGTCTCATATTTTATAGCACCTTTGCAGCACTTTTTTTTTAATAGATTATTTATAAACAGGATATTCTGATATGAAGGAAAGATATTTATTCAATATGATGCATACCCTGTAATTTTTTAATGCTGGAAAGACTTCACATAGAAATACAATCTCTGCTCAGCAAACTTCAGTTTATTGCAGTAAATTACTCTTTTTAAGCAAGACAAGAATATTCAAACTTATCTCTAATGCTCTCTGTAGTAAATGTTGAAAAGAAAAAGACAAGACACTATAAAGTGAAACCCAGCCCCTTAAAAGTAAAGAAATGTTTTTCTATGTCATAGTTTAATAATAGGTGGATAGAAGAATCAGTCTAGGGCTGGAAACCACAGTCCTAAGTTTGAACACAGCATTCTATTCAAAGCCCAAAAGATCAGCAGAGCCCAGACCTTCAGGTTTTGGTCACCAGAGCAGTAATTGTTTTAATCTGTTTTTCTAAACTGCAACAGCAGAAAAACAAAATGAAAGAAAAAGTCCTTGGATAATATTCAGAAATAACTCTCAGAAATAATATTCGGAGAATAAACTCTAAAAGTATTTACCTGTTTCACAGAAAAAAAAGTATATCTTTTACGTTAAGACTGATTTTAGAAAATGCATTTCAAAGTGCTATAGCACAGATACAATAAAGTCGCCATGACACTCTGCGTGGTTTACAAAATGTCACAAAATTCCTTTTAGATCTATGCATACAAAATTATTTTCAACAAAATGATCATTTAAAGTTCATTTTTATCTGTAAGCCACCTAAACATATAGAATTCTCCTCAAAAAACTAAACATGCAGACAGTCTGCATATTTAAACTGACGAGAACAGCTGACCAGACATTACTCTAAAATCCTGTTCAGAATAGTTTGATTGGCCAGCAACATCTGTCTTGGCCTGAGAAATATCATTGATGAGAACCAAACATTTGGTCCTCCCAAACTATCAATGTTTCCTTACATTTTTCAGCTGGCCAACTCTCCAACTTCAAAACTTCCTGTAATTGGCCTGATTTTTTTCCAGCCAAAAAGAACTTTCTGAAAAATTCAAACTACATTTGAGAACTTCTAAAAATTACTTTACAATATTTCCTCTTAGCCTGCTGTGCAAATGACTACACTTCAATGACTTCCTTCCTCTGAATTAGATGGACTATTTGGCATTGCGGGAAACTAAGTAATTTTTACTCAACTGAACTTTTAAATGCTGATGATACTATCAAATACTTCAATTTAGTGCAATATACAAAGAGGTCATATATTACTACTATAGACAGTTCTACCTTCCTCCCCCTCCCATCTTTATTACCAATATGTTTTCCCCTTCCTGTAAAACTAGTCTCATGAGACCTCATTTTACAAAGCACAGAGCAGAAAAGGCAAATAAGAGTGTTTCTGAGCCTTACATCTTACAATGACAAAAAAAATAACTTAAACAAGAGTGGATTGTATAATTGACCTGAGTGCCTACTCACTTTTAACTCTAAACTCTCAATGAAGCCAGGCAGCTCTGAGCACTGGGATCACATTCAATAAAGGTAATTATGATGAGTAATGTATTTCACAGAAGTCTCATGGTAGTGTGCTTCCCAGCTATATTATACGCCTATAGATTAGGATCTTTTGGTCCAAGATTCTACCCTTTATGGTACAGGCTTTCAGTAGTAACTACAGTTGATTTTTCTAGATTACCTAGTAGGTGCTAACAAGAGAACAAAAGAAGATTTGAGATCTATGTTAAAGTTTAAGCCTAATAGCTACAGTAATTGATTAGTTCTCCATGGATTTTCTTTGGTCATTGAGGTGTGTACGGAGACTACAGGAGATTATTTTATTGTGTAATTTTCGCAGCGCAGCAGGGGTATCTTGACAATGGGTTGGATACCACCCTTCTGACAAAAACCACGGGGGAGGGATCAGAGTGAAGAAATCTCAGCCAGCAGAATCACTCCATAACAAGCAGGGGGTTGGATTTTTCCTTCCTGGGAATGAAGCAAGATTTCTGGTCCCACATCTTGTAGATATCTGAGGTTTCCCAGGGGACAGAGTCATTTTTATTGGGAGTTGCTGCTCAGTTCCATCCTAGAGGTATCAGAAGCCTTACCCAGGTCCCTGGCCCCTTAGCTCTATTTAATATGTTGAAAGAGGCTCCATGGAACATGGTTGTATCATGTATACTGAGCCAGAGTAGGGTCAGAAGGTTAAGCAGCAGATACACAAGTGGCGCAAAGCTGGTTTTGTTTTGGGGAGTGTATGCAAAGAGGTTGAAAGGAGATGATGAAGGTTGATGGCTTAAGACATCCTGAAAAATAATGTCTCCTTTTTCATCCACAGATCAAGCTAGCACAGACCACAGCAACTGTCACAGTCTCTGCTGAAACAGCACAAAAGTGAGTTGAAGGGACCTCTTCAACAGGTAGAACAGGAGTTGGAGAACCCCTGTTGTGGAAACCAACAGGAGCATTTGATACAGAGATGGCTTATGCAATTGCATCCACCAGAAACCAGAGACTAGCAGTGGGTTTTGTATCTGGCATCCAAAAGATTGCAACCTGCACTTTGGTATGAACGAGCAACAGCCAGGAGAGGCCTCGTTCAAATGCCTGCTTTAGCACTTGAGCCAGGTCTCAGTTATTTTCAGTTCCGAGTACCTTTTTTTTGATATCTCAGCTGACTCTGAGAAATCCAGACACAAGCCTGATGCTTCCAAACCCTTGGCCAAGGTCCTCTTCAAAGGTCACCTCAGTTGTTGGGTGTTGTAATTCAGGCACCTTGCACAGACCTGATTTTCACAAGACAAATACTCAGCACTTTCTAAAAACTCAACCCTCAAAGCACCCTCCCCCAACTGGGTTAATAAAAATTAAGGCATTCAAAAATTGCAAGTTACTTTTGAAAATCTTACCCATAACTAGAACAGACTGATTGACAAGAAAAACAGAAATCATGGGTAACCATAAAAAGATCCATGTGTTGCTGTGCTCAAGGTACTTACAGCATAAACTTTATTCGTGTTCATAGTGACATAGTTAATGGCAAAAGGGTTTGCCCTTCATGTCCAGTAACCATATTTTACTCTATATCTCTAGAGAGCAGGAGACTGTATAAGCAATGAGAGAGGGGAAGAAAAATTGATGGATTACCAGTTTTTCTTCTGGTGGTGAATTTCAGCTGTCTGGAATTGTGGATGTTAGTACAGGAAGAAATGAGATAGCTATCTTTTGTCAAAACTGTGAAATAACAAATGTTAATATAATCTCAAAGGGAGGTACAGTTCAGAATATCTTTAAAAAAAAGGTAAAACATATCCTGAAACAAAGGTTGCTTTTAACTATGTGTAAACAGTCTTTGATCAATCAACTGAATCCTTAGATAGGGCTGATATATCACGGAACATAACACAACACCCCTACGACAGTTGGGTAAGTGCTTAAACTTTGCTCACAGAAAGGATGCTAGAAGTTGGGCGGGAGACCCAACCAAAATTAATAGAACGAAACTTTTTTTTGTATAAATTAGCACAGTCCTCTCCTTCTGGAAGCTGCAATCAGTACAGAGAGTAAAATGGATTGGTACTGCCGCATTATAGATGCATTTGACATCAGATAGAAATTCTTCCTGAGGCTTGTCTTCAGATTTCATGGCTTTTCTGCTTCCTCTGCTGCATCCTCAGACAAACCTATAAAGCAGAAAGAAGATGGTTAAAAAATTCAGTGTACTTGGCAACTGCATGCACTACATTGCTGATTCTATCAGTTTGTAAAAAACTCGGTTATAGCTGGAGGAAACAATTTATTACATGTAAAACAGGATAAAAATGCATGACTTGCAAATTCAAGCACTCACAAGTTTAGAAAATATAAAAATTTAAGACAATAAGGGCAATTTCACATCAGCTCTTTTATGCGTATAATAGATGATGCAGTCTAAGTTATAAAATCACGGAATACCTTTACATCAGAAAAAAAGAAGTCAGAGAACAACTGGACATATGATCTGAGACACATTTACTGCAATCTACTTGCATTTGCCTGTCTCTTTTTCTAGGTAGAGCTGGCAATACAGATTGCAAAAAAATAGAAAATTAAGCTCCATAAACTCATTGACAAGGTTGAGGGTATTTGTTTGGGTTTTTTTAATACAAACTAACACTTTGCACAAGGGGAAAATAGCAAAACCCCTGTACTGAAGATAACTTCTGCCTTAAATCAAGAGTATGAGTCTCCTATTTTCCAAAATCAGTTTGAGAGATGAATCCAACTTAGATCAGATATTAATCTGTGCAACAATGAACCTGTCAGAAGTGGAAAAGTGGGTAGAAACTCATAAAAGTTGCTTGGAATATCTAGGGAGAAAAAGAACCATGGAGTAATCACATAAATTTGTGTACGCCTATACTTGCATGACCTTAAACTAAAGTGATTATTTAACCCAGTAGTTTCTTACATTTCCACTCTTAGTTTAGTTGAAAATGATTTAACTTAAATCCTTTTCTAATGAACGTAAAGCAACCCAAAATAAATTGGCATCATCTCCAAATGATATATGAATAGTCACAAAAAATCACACACAGCTTTTATGAGTTTTGTTTTACAGTTTGTTTTTTCCTTACAGCCACATCTGAAGAAGGCTGAAAAGCCCACACATACAGTGAAGTGAAATGATCCAACAGGCCAGCAGAATAAAATTTGAGCATCCAGGCCTTCTAAACCCAAGCCATCAGTCACCTGTAAGCCCAGCTGCCTTCACAAACATGTTCACACAGAATTTGGCACCAACAATCTACATAATTTTCAAAGAATACGCTTTCATTTAGTTCCATGCAATTTGAAATGAACAAAACCATCTAGATTTCTTTTTCAGTTTTTATTTTATACCATCAGTGTTTTTTGCTGCTTGGGGATTTCAATATTTACAGTGGTTTTCATGGTTGATGGTACTAAACTGAATAATTTTTACCTCAGGCCTTGAGACTGAAGAAAAGCATCATCGAAGCTAACAGAGGAGATCCAGGATAAAATCACCAAGATACAAAAGACTAAAGCAGTAAAAGTTCAGCAACAGCAGGAAGCCCAGGCCTCCAAGGGGCTACTGAAATTTCTACACCACCCCTTTTTTTCTTTTTTTTTAAAAAAATAAGGACAATTAAAAATACCTTGTTAAGAGCTGACTTGAGTTTACAAAGGTCAGCCCTCCAACGGTAGTTCTTTTGTTCAAAACTCTTACCACATAGCGCACATGCTGGGATGCCAAAGGGACCAGCAGCAGGTCCCATCTTGTTTCATTAATGATCTAGGGAATGGAGGTAGGCAGCATGAAATGTGCAGATTATAAGAAACCATGATCAGCTACAAATGCTGGAGAGGAGAAAGAAATATTGCTCTAGGACTAAGAGATTAACAAGGCTGAGAGAAGATACAAGGAGATATCACTTGAAATACGTTACGAATAACAGTCTTAACACAGATACTTGCTGAGGAAAGCCCTGCAGAAGTAGCATAGTGGAAAAAGCTGTCAGACACATGCATTTGCAGCGAAATACTCCTTGTAGCTCAATGCAGTGTAGAAGCCACAGTTAATACTGTTCCTGACTATATAGTTTTATTGAGATCACATCTGGAGCTCTTTATAGCTCTGTACTACATAAAAAGATACTGGATAATATCTTACTTTCCCACCATAATCAAGCAACAGAGTTTGCAAGAATTATGAAACTGGTTTCTGCACTGTCTTACATAAGCTGGACACGCACATAGTTTGGATCAGAAACAGCAAAAAGGTGGTATGATGAAGGGTCAAGCTCTTTGCACCAGAAGAAAACAGCCACAGATATACCAGAGATCAAGAGGCACTAACCTGTACAATAGCACTGCCCATTAAGTTGCACACTTGGGACATGTGACACTGCACTGTGCCCTCAACTTCAAAACATTTGAGCACCGGCTAGAGAACATCCAAGAGGCATAACTGCACAGAAATCAGGGAAGGGACATTTACAAAAATATCAAGGGGAAAAAAAATCTTGAGGAAAAGGCTGTAATATCCTAATGCATCTTTTTCCTTTATTAGGCTGAAAACATGTTTAAAATGAAAACATGATTGTAATTATAATAACAACACAAAAAAATTTGAGCCATAAAATGGCACCCAAGGTGCTGCTTTCAAAACCTGTTATTTCCATGACATTGACTTCTTACAAATAACCCTTGTGTCTATGTCTACAAACTGCCATGCCAAAACAGGCAATGTGAACGGTTACTTTCAAGCTCATGAAACACAGTGGATCCACTAAGACTAATGCGTTAACTGCAATTATGGGCTGGCAGAATTGAAGTAATATAGCAGGATTTACCTCAATTTCATACAGCTTTGCCCAACAGCACCATATGCAGCTATAGGGAACCTGGAATACTTACTTATGCATGGATCAAAGAACTACCACATGTGTAAACTGTGGGATAGGTGAGCTGTCAGGTGACGTTCAGATTGCAGCTATTTTTATTGTGTGACTCCAAAATGGGAGCATGAAAACATGGCTTACAATACTCAGCCTTCCCACCTCTACCCTGTATTTTTTCAACATGCAGTATTTATTAGTCATCTAGGAGAACAACATAAATTTCACATTGATATAACTGGCACATGCTATATCATAGTAGGTGAGACGATTAACATCAGAGAGGTTCATCATCAGTATACTCTGACAAGCTTAGGCAGATCCTAAGAAATACAAGGTATAAAATTAAAGATTCTGTAGATTAAGACTCCTTTACCTCATTTCATCAGGACAAAAAAAAAAACAACAAAAACAAAACAAAACCTTACTTCCATCTTCATATCCCCCATTATGAAGTTCTCAATGTTTCATTTTACAGACCATCCAAAAATCCTATCAGTATAATACTGATCTGAGCACACACTTAGAAAAATGTATATTAAAAGGTTTATATCTCTATTTATCAACACGGTTATGAACTAGGAAGCTGCTATTGGAAATGACTGTGAGAAATTTTAAGTCCTCTGCAGTAGGCACCCCCAGGAGATTTTAGAGGTAAGTTTTCAAAGTGGAGTTAAAACATATGATTAAATTAATGTCCTGATGAGTAACATGAGATTGCATATATCTAAGGTCAAAAACAGATTCCACCTCTAGCCACTTAAATCCCTCAAATTGTTTTGTGTATTTGTCAATCAGAGCACATTAGCACCCTCATGAAAGCAGCTTCTATAAACAAAGACAGAGAATATCTCAGTTGTGTTAATTTGCCTCTTGAAGAGCATCACTTAATGCATACCCATCACTGAGTCACAGACAGTTCATTTGTAGATCAAAATGTATTTTTGAGTCTTGAAAACTGAAAGTTCAAAGAAAATCAGCTACAGTGACAGAAGCACCAAAGACAGCTAAAAAACCCCAACTTGGAATTATTATTCATGCAGCTAGAGGAAAAAAAAAACAACCAAAACAAAAAAGACACCAACCAACCAACAAAAAAACAGCCCAAAATATTTAAAGGGAAGGATGATATTTGAGCATGATGGCAGAAGGGAGGAGAAAGAATCATTTTCTTTAGTCATAAATTGTTCACACTGAGCACAATGGCATAAGGTTTAAAGACGTTCAGGTTAAACAATTAGGCAATGGAAGAAACTACCCAGGGAGGTGGCTGAGTCAAGGATATGAGAGGTTTGAAAAGATAGGGTAGGTGAAACCCTAGTGGGGATTAGTGAAGAGGAAGATACACAGGCTTTGAACTGGATGACCTAAAGGATCTTCTCCAATCCTATCATTTATGCTGCTATGATTCATCTTAAGGAGAACATTTTGGACTCTTATGAATTACTGGCTGAGTTTCCTGGATACTATTGTACATTAGTCTACTCTGAAGCATGCATAAAACTAAGTCAAAGTTGGCTTTGAAGTGTTTGATCTACAGTATTCAACACTTCCCAGTCTCTTTTCCATACAATGACTCAGAAAAAGGGCTCTTATAACAAGACAACAAAAGTTATTTTCAGTTCAGATTAAGTTAGAGAAGGGAGGGACCACTTTATTCAGCTATTCCCACCTAAAAGAAAAGGGGAAAAAACCACCCCATCTCATGGCCTGATGGTTAATACTGCTATTTCGAGAGCTGACATAAAACAGTCTTAGAACAAACTACAGCTTTAAGTAACTGCTTTTCATAAAACTTTGGATCCAAAATTAAAAGTTCCGGATGACCAAAGTTAATAACACTTTTTGCTTTTTTTAGTAACAAAAGACAACAGATTATTCCCAGCACCTTCAAGTCACATTTCTGAAAATCACAATAATTTTCTTTTTAAGACCTCCATCTATTTACTGCTAATAGTTTTCATTATCATTATAAACTGTTTGAGGAAATACATACAGCTTTCTTTTTCTTAGCATATAATCTTTATTCCATGAACACAATCCAAAGGGTTTTTCAGAAAGTTTAAGAAAGTAACAATATCTTGCTTATCCCAAGCACACTGACACAGTTTAACTTGGAGTGCGAAAGGGATTCGTGTAAAATCATCAACTCGAACGTGGTACAGAAGATTCATCATCATGATGGACAAGCTACAAACTTTCTTACACTTCTTTAACGGGAGAAACTAGACTTCATCGGTACTCTGTATCACTTTTTATGGAACAATAAACTGAGAGTGAGTGTTACCACTGCCTCCCAAGTCACCAGTAAGTCACTGATGACTGTATACATAATTTAGAAGTGATCAGAGTTTTGTATCTGAAAGGGAAGTGATGGCAGCTGAATGAGTGGGAAGAATGGAGTGACTCATTCATTAAAGAATTGTGTAAATCAAATAAATTTGCTTTTCATTTAGGAAGTAGTGTGACTGATAGCAAGGACTTCATTCAGTGAACTTTTCTTTGTCCTAAGGGACCATATACATCACAGGATAGATAATGTGAAACAACACTTTCCATCTCTCTTAAATATACCCCCTACTAACAGCAACTAACACAAGTCCAACCTATATTAAGTTATCTAGATTTTCTGAAGTTATCTAAGTTTCTAAACCACCACAAAACCGCAAGGGTAGAAGGGGCAGCTCTTACCTTGGGGAGGTAAGAGGTAAGGTCTTTGCCTTACAAAACCTTGCTAAAAATTCTCCTTTTGTCATTCTGACTTAATAATGACGTGTAATAGCAGTGTAACACAATGGAGATAGCAAGGAGGTAACAAGAACAAAGGTAACATTTATCAAGTGTCCATATATTTTATCAGTTTTGTAATTAACTTTTGAACATCTTACAAAGTTCTTGCACATTCGCACCCCTAGGCAGTAGCCCTCAATGACATGCAGACATGGACTAGTGGCAGGTCAGGACAACTGTGAAAAGGGACGTGTTAGGAAAAGTTACAGTGTCCCTTCCAAGGCAATTTCTTTGCTTTGGTTCTTTGTTTTCCAAAGTGCAATAACTAAATATCTCTACCACTAATTTTATCCTGATAATTAATAACATGCCCTGTGCTTGTTTTGTATAATACCGTTGTTTGCAGCCTTCATTACATTTATGGTGTACACACCCACGCACATGTACCTATACACCCTACTACAAAATTTTCTGTGGAGAGTCCCAACACCTAAAAAGCGTTAGAGTTGCCACCAGTGGGTCCAAGGATGAAGAAGTGGATTGTATTACTGCCCACCTGTTTTGGGAAAGGTAAGGAGGTATGCAACAGTTCACAGTTCCTGGGATTATTAAGTACTCAAGCTTTAAATAGTAGAGTTCAGACTGCTAAATTTATAATGCTGCAAAGCCTCTATCCTTTCTTTAGCTCTTTCTTCTGTTTCGTATTTAGAAAACACCTAAGACATATGAAATGTTTCCAATACAAAATTACCAGATTTGAACATTAGAAAAAACATCCAGTGACATGACCAAAAATTCCCAAGGCACACAGCTGCTTCTTTGAATGAGCCTGGTCACATACACATATACACACACACTGTGTGTGTTTATTCCACTCTGCGGGAATAAACACATTCTGTAAGAAACAGAAAGGAGCTGCCAAAACACTGAATCTAGCTTACATTTATAGATACCAAGGACAGAAGAAAAAGAGGAATGGGATGCTGGTTAGTTTGAGGTGATGTAGAGCTCTGTAAGCAGCACTATAGTATTCTAAGCTCAATTCGGGAACCAAAAAACACCTGTCAAAAATAAAAAAATTACTGCAGAGCAAACTGAATATGCTTGCAGGAAGACATGCTGCTTGAAAAAGCAGTTATCTATCTGAAACGAAGTCACTGATCATTAGTGTGGGAAATGTAATTTCAGTTAAGCAAAAATTTGGGATGAAAAAAGCCTATTTTCTCCAAGTACCTGGCTTGTCACAATCATCTATCAAATACTGGACATTTTTCTAGGACAGCTTGCATTTTTTTTGAGAAATTGTTGTTTTCGTTTAGAAACAATCACAAGAAGAAGTCACAAATTACACATTTTAGCTGGAACATATATTTCTTGCCAGGAAGTAAATCCCTAAAAATGAGTTTGCTTTTCAGTGGCCAAACCTTCTTTCTTTCTAATTAGCCATCAGTCTTTGTTAGGGCACTAAATTAATTCAGTGGCTTCTAAGGCAGATACGCACAATAAAAATCTGAAACTTAACTAATAATGGCCACACAAATGTCAATGCTTCAATTTATTATTCGTCATGCTTATATCTTTCCATTCACTGCAACTCAAAAATCCTACTAAGCTTTTCAGAAATGTTGACTCTTTAATAACTTGCTGTCAGACAAAAAAAAGAAAAAATATATATATATCTGGGCCATGTACATTGAGATTAGACAGATGATAATATATTAAAAAGACGGTCTTTTTGGTGTAGGTGTAACTCTTCGCCTTTTCCTGGGGAGAAGTAATGCCATAGTAATCAGTATTCTGCTTGATTCATTGTGCTGTTTTGTTGACTTCCTAGACAGACACACCAGCCAGCTGACTATTAACAAATCTTTTATCTCCCCAGACAAGCAATCACCATGACAGATAGGCAAAACTCCAGGGGGAGGTTAGCTTTAGGGCAAGATTTTCCACCGTTTTCATATGAATGGCAGTGAATCCTGCTCCTGGAGACAGCCACCCAGCATCTGCCCACAGGAATATCTAAGATCCTTCACAGATATATGAGAGATATATGTATTTATGTATATATTACAGTCATTTTCTACTCCTATAGGCTGGCTGCAGCTCATAATTGCCATACGAAGACCTACAACCTCCCTGCTAGTATAACTTCAAACATTCCTCATCCATCTATGTAACTTCAGCTAATACTGAGCAAACTTTTCAGCTGAAATGGTTTTCCTTAGCAAATTACAAATGTAGGTCAAACAAATCATCATCCAAATTTGTGCTGAATTTGTCAAATCAATTTGGCTAAAAAGAACCCCAAAACAAATAATTACAATGTTTTTTATATTTTCAAAATATTTCGAATTCTTATTTAACACTAAAGTACTGCAAATAAACTTTCTTGAATGTAATGGGGTTTTGTTTTTAAAATAAGTTAGCAGATACAAAGTCCAAGTGAAATACTTCATTTGAGAACAAAAAGAGAAACCCGAATCAATCATTGGAGGTTGTCCCAAAATAACAAATTTTCTAATATTTTTTTGCTTCAAGTCAGAAACTTAAAAAACCCCAGTTACTCAAAGAACTCTACTCTTGTTAGTGTGTACTGGTATCTTAAGTCAAAATAGTGCAGTTACCCTTTTAATACATGTGATATAATTGTCAGAAGGAAGCTTTCAATAAATTTATCATAGGCGGTTTTATCCAACACCAGCTTCAGTAAAACATAGAATAAAAAATATATTAGGTTTATAGGGGGGGAAAAAAAAAAATCACCTTTTTATGAATAATGTCTGATACAGACTTACATTTAGGGCCTTGTCCTGTGTTTCTTGTGCAAGTTTAACTTCATACATAAACATCAGTTTCTCCGGTAGAGATTTCCAACATTTTTTTTATAGCCTGCGGTACACATAAGCCCATGGCTCCTCAGTACCAGAAAGATACAACAAAATAGAAGAAATTCCAAATGGAACAGCATAAATAATTATGTCATTTTGTGGAAAACACAAAAGAGGGGAGGGAGAGAAATAAAACAGCCAAGGGCAAAGCAACATTGGGAATTTAGTGCAATGAAGAGGTACAAAAGAAGTTCAAGAAGATGAAGTCAAGGAAAGGAATATTCAAGGCTTCTTTTAACGCCATGTATTATCCCAAGGGTGGTGGAAGCCACATGTCTTATGACATTTGCAAATTAGTACCACAATGAGAACAGCAATCTGGTGGTGTCAGCGAGATGGTCAAGCTGATATAACAGGAGTTTTCCACTTCTAACTCCTGTTATCATACAACAGATCTGAGGTGCTACAAATTCCTAAGTGTTTTGTAATATTCACAGAAACAGCAGCTTTTGCTTACCATCAAGTATTCAGCAACTGAATACTCTTCAATGTGTTGCTCCTTTTAGCAATGGAACACTACAGTGCAAATAATAAAATCATATTCAAGATTTCCATGGATTCTTCTGGAAAGAACATACAACATGATTTTACCATTTGATGTCATTTTTCCTTTGGAGTCTTGTGGGAAAAAGACATTGGTAGAGAGGCAGGTTTGAGGAAAAATGTATTAAAAAAAAAAAACTAAAGGAAAAAGGATACTTTTGTGTAATACTTTCCAATATTGAATTTCACACATTCCTTTTAAGCTACAGCATAAGAGAAAAATGCTCTAAGAGATTTTTTTCAAACGCGATCTTTTGATAAGTCTAAGTGTTGGCTTAAAAGCAAAAGAACAAAATAAAAAGAGCCTGTATTAAAGTAACAGATGAAATTTCTTCTAAATGGACACATAACTCCTTTGTATTGCTCTTCAAAAATCTGTATCTGCTTGGTTTATTTTGCTTTGGTTGGAATTTTTGGGTTGGTTTTTTTGTTTGTTTGTTTTTAATTATGTTGCTTATTAATCTTATCTTTGCAAATGCCAAGTACGTTTTTGGGGGGATAAAGGGGTAATGTATGAGCAGTTCATATTATTTATCTGATATGTATTGTAAGCTGTCTTAGTATCTCTCTGTACCAAAGACCTGTCATGTAATGCTCCTTATATTTCCATGACTTTTCCCTGACATTAGTTTTGTCTCATGTAGATGGAAGTACATTTACCCTCTGCTACGCCCCTAGATATTTCCAGACACAATTCCACCTTAGTAGCTATAATGGCAATTTGAGTACTCACAACAAAAATAGTAAAGCTACTCATATTTGATTATCCAGTTAAGAATTCCTTAAGGCCCAAATCTGTGCATTTCTGAACAATGACTGGAAAAGTTCTGGGGCCTCCAACCGCACACCAAAATCAGCAGAGAACCAGAGGGAGGGCAGCACTTTTCAGGACCGAGGCTTTTCGCACCTCCAGAAATAGTAGAAACCAACATGCCTGCATCAGTTTTAAATGTATTATGGATTTTCTCATGGGCTCAGGAAGCAATAAAAACTAAGCATAGTCAGACTGCAGGAGAGCAATAGAGCTTTCATCATTCTGTGATTCTATGCTTTTCTGTGACTTTAGGGAAAACGCGCTCAACTTTTATAGACAGGCAATTCGGTATTACAAATTTTCAGGAGACGTCACTGCTATGGGATTCCCACAACAAATGCAGGCTATGTTCAAATTACTGTTTTCTACAAGGAGACTGCTCAAAATAAATGTGTCATGTAAATCTCCTGCTTTAATTACAGCGTAATACAACTAACTGTCCAAGATCACAGGCTTCTTACTGAACTTGACACTAACAATGCTAGGAAGAGCAAATTATTTCATTCTGGTGGTCATGTAATATTAAGACTATTTCCTCATTGACTAATAAGATAAGTGCCTGAACAAAGCTAAGAAACCACAGACAGACATGCTAAATCGGGGTGGGGGGGGCAGAATCTAATGAGGTAAACAATTTCCACAAAATACACTGTGAGAAGGAGACCCTTTATTGCGCAATGTTTCAATTTATCAATCACTTTGCAGTTCTTTCCAAGTAACATCAGCAGCTTAAAACATTTAAGAACAAAATGCCAAATCCCAACAGAGTTAAAGGGTATGCCACAAAAAGTTTAAAAAAAAATAAAAAAATCTTTGGTTTAAGGTCAGGTACTGTGAACACTTACTGTGCTTTATGCACAAGTAATTCCACTGAACTTAAGGAGTCCTACAAGAATTCTCAAGCATGTAAATGCTTGCAGAAGTAGAGCCTAATTTTCTTACTATATGTTCTTAAGCTGCTAACTGATTTTCTAATCTGAGTAGCACAATATTATCAATTACCTGTCATCAGTTAATGCGAACAAATAAACTCTCTTGAAGTATGAAAGTCAGGTTTCTCAGACTACACAACTGTGTATATATAGTAGAGAAGGAGCTGTCTTTGGAGCTGCTTTACTTCTACTCTGCCTTGCATCCACCTGAGACAGCCTAAACACAGTTCAGTCATGCTTGAAGATAACCTATCTGACAGAGGAACCTCACGGGCTTCTTAATGCTCTGATTCAACTTAATGTTGTTCTTCCATACTTGATGCATGCAAGGTCCACAAACCTGTGCTTGAAGACAGTATTGAGGCCATCATTACCTGTCTTTGTTTATGTAAACAATAATGTATGCCTCCCCAAGAAGGTGGACCTCTGGGTTTTCACAAGCCACCCTGAAGTAAGTGGTAGTCCTCCTCAACAACATAAATCTGCTCCTACTTAACAGCTTATAGGACAGAGCTTTAAGACTCAGACTTACTAGTTCAGAGAGTAGCCAACTCCTCGTGCAGGATACTTAATCAGCTCCAATTCCAGTTCAGAAAACCATCTCCAATCACGTAAGCATATGACCAATTGAGATCAGTGGAACCGAACGCCCATATAGATGTTCAAGTTACCAATATAACCTGGGTGCTTGCACAAGCACTGTCTTAACAAAGAATCTAAGTATATAACCTTAAACGCTTTCCTAAGTAATAACCCAGAATTCTCTGATGCTATGATGCATTGTTTCTACCTATACGTCAAAAGTGGTGATATCAATGCATTTAGTATTTCAATGTTATTTCAAATGTAAATTTGCTAGAATATTGGTTTTAGAAAAATCTTTGAAATATGACAGTGGTTTTGTGTGTAATTCTTTTCCTTTCCTCTATCCCTCGTCATTTTTGCAATGACCTCTGAAACTGTCATAAAAGAACTGTGGTGAAACAGAAAATAAAATATCTACATTCATGTTCTGGATGTAATATAAAATGCTAATGAACAATGCTCATTTAGTAACAAAAAGGAAATCAGTTGGATATTTTTAATCTTTTGCATTGGACTGTGCACATGACGTGCAAGTAATGTTGGTACAGGATTTTTGTGAAAGGTTTTAAGTCTAAAAAGAACCTGGTGACATCACCCAAGGAAATACCTAATCATATATTACATTTAACTCAATACAATTTTGTTTAAAACTTTCTTCAGAAACAGATGCTTTTCTGTCTCCTAAGTGTTCTCAAAGGAGTCTCTGCTTTTACACATGGCATTTCTGATCTCTCACTGTGAAAGAGCTTTACATCAAACTTCACACAGGGCTCCAAAAGCTCCACTAGAGCCCCTCAAGGTGATAGTTTGGGCAACAATGTAAAGAGAGAGATTCTGTTGCAGCAAAAGCAAAATCTAAATACAGTAGATGGAGATCTATCAAAATGTAGACATAGTCCCATTGTGCCTGCCCATTATCTGCTTCTTCTAGGATCTTGCAACAAGCTGGATGCTATTGCTTCTCTCCCAGTGTGCATGCAGTTTAGAGGTCTTGTTGCTGCAGTCAGGGATTTTGTTGGAAGAAAGGCCATATGTATCACATGTAACACATTTTGAAAGAAGCTGTGAGTTAAGGTATAGAACATTTTTGCTTTTAACCCTTACTTGGAATACTGTGTAAGAGTTTTCCATTCTGTCATCCATGAAGTCATGGTCTACAGCCCATGAACCACATTAAACAGGAAAATAAACATCATCCTCACAATATTTTCAGCTAAAGGTACGAAGATATGATCATCTGCAGGAAATGGGCCAGCAGAAATACAAGATTGTGAAAGTGTGAAAACCACTCATTCAATGGTGTATGAAGATGAAAAGCAGAGGATCAAATTTTAGTCTTACCAATATTAGTTTAAACTACAGATGAGGAACAAGAAAACAGAAAAACAACAAACCCAAAGTGTAACAAAGTTTCAAATATACTACCCTTCTCTCATGCCTTTTGGAAGGCAGTAAACCAGAAGCACTTCTGAAACAGGTCCAGGTATTAGCATCTCATTTAATGGGTTGCAGTAAGCACTACCAAGTAGCTCAAGACAGACAGCTCCTTTAAGCATGGTGGAATAGCCTCCTGGCTCACACTTAACATGGCCAGATCTCCACCCACACAGGAGAATTCAAATTGTGCTGTCAGAAATAGTATTTGCCTGAAGGATTCCATACGCATTACCAGACTGAGTCCCGTACAGTACCTTGGAAAAGGATGGCTAGTCATTTTAACAAGTTACAGATTCAAAAAATAAATGGGTTATTCTCATATCTATCAAACATCGTGTACAGGATGACAAATTAAATGACTTCATGTCTATAAAACTAAACTGGAATATATTGAGACACCTATCTTCAGAGATGCTGCGACATCACTTCCCATTCAAACCAAGACTGTTTTGAATGACTTCCTAAAAATGCTTTTAATACTTCTTTACCTTCCAAATTCCAGGATCAAAATGTTCTCTTCCTTTATTCTTTCTCTTAAATCTGATCTAGAAATCCCTTTATATGATGCCATCTTCACACGACAACACCGAGATCTGGCACATTTCAAGCCTCATCTGCCTTTCAAGGCTTTTCCAGGACAGACGGAAATATATAAGGAGGATGATAAAGTCTGAATATAGTTTGAAAAAAAACACTTATCTTTGTGAAATCTTTCTGTGTCCTTTTGACACATTGAGCTCTGGACTGGACTTGATGACACTTGAAAGTCTTTTGACACACTGAGCTCTATGGTTGGACTGAATGATTTTAAAGGCCTTTTCCAACCTAAATGATTCTATGATTAGTGAAATCTATCTAAAACTTTGGGTGGAGACTTCTGTAAATGCGAATAAATAATTTTATTTAACTTAATTAGCTGATGGAAATAATACAAGGCTCTACCATATTTGTCTTAAAGGCACCTTAATGCACTCATTTGTCCACAAAGCACACCGTCTACTTTGTTAATCAATGGGTATTGAAATCATGACAGGAACTGGCACTGAACTTCAGGGTGGGAAGAAAAAGTGACCTGCAAAGCTCAATGGGATTATGAGTCAACTGAAGTCATGAGTCAACAGCAGCCTGTTGCTGATTGACTCTGCCTCACCAGTAGGTGTTACTTCAGCCATTATTGCAGATTGCTGTATGGCTGCAGGGATACGCATGCCTGCCAAGGTACATAAAAAATATCCAAACCAAACTAAAATCTGCCAGATTCTGAAAATATCATGTAACACCCTGCTCCGTATCTGCAACAGCATCCAGAGTAATGTTTGGGAGAGCTGACCAGGACCACACCTATCCCTATGTCTGCAATACAGCCTGAAGGTTTTTCATTGATGGCCATTCCACTTAATCATTCAAAGCAATGCTTGGTCATTTGATTGCTGTGATTTAACACAGTAATAACAATAATCCAGACTATGCTTAAACCACTCAGAGTACTTCCAAAACTGTTTATTAGCATTGGCTTCTGCTTTACTAGCTATTTTCAACACCCTTAATACTGAAGTTCCTCCTTCGGCACCTCTGAGAAGGCCAAGACTACATGAAAAAGGAGGCCTTATTTTTTGTTTGACGGAGTATTTGATAACTGCACTTAACTTCACAATTTATTTATTTAACCTAAGCTCAGGCTAAAGCCATCTAAAATGCTCTGTGTATGGTAACTTTAAGTCCAAGACAGAACTGCATACAGAACAGTCTTTTTCATCTCTCTCTCAAAACAAAATTAAATAGCTCCTACTCATCCCACGAGTCAACTGCAAGGCCATCATTTAATAATTCCATACTTTTACTGCAATCATAGTCTGAAAATTCAGAGTACTGAGTCTGAGCAGAGCACCAGACATATCAGACTGAGGATTTCTGTCATGCTTTCACTAAATCTTATCTTTGAGTTAGTACTTTCCAACTGGTAACCACACTGTTTCTGAAGACCATCAGAATGGGAAGCTCATCACTGGCAGTCTATTGTATCATATTCTTCCAACATAAATAACACTTTCCGTAGACTGGAATGACTTCTTTCTTAATGTATCAATTTCATCCATCTTAACATAAGAATTCACAGGAACTGAATCCATTGTTTAAGACCTACACCCCAACACAAGTCCAGTCACTAAGACTGGACAAAGAAAAGGGCACTTGCCCTTAAAAGCAGGTTTTGTTCAACAGGCAAAGCAAAAGAGCAATATACAACATAAAGATTTGTCTATCAAACAAAATCTCACATTTCTCTTCTGAAAAATGTTATCAGACTTTTTAATGAACACACTAATATTTTTACCAGTTTCTTTAAAACTTACACAACTTTTGCCTACACAAATACGGTACATGAAAGGCAGACGTATGCAGCTTTTCATCTATACACAATATGAAAGAACAGCACTTCTCTATGAGACTTTTTTACTGTAAATGCAATGCTTATAAAAGCAGTGCAATTGAAAGCAGGTGGGACGCAGTACAAGGGTTTCTCATCGTTCTAAGCGTACAGTTCGGCTCACTCAAATAATAAAACCTCTATGCTTATTCAGTCTTGTACTTCTCTTAAAGCTAGGTCACTCAATTGTGCCAAATAATGTGTTGTCCAACTTGGACTAAACTGAGAACACTAAGCTCATTTTCCTAGTGAACTGTGCTGTACTTATACGATTTCTACATTACAAACAGACATTATCTATAAGAAAAAAGAAATTACAACTTTCTAAAGTCAGCACTGTTTCAAATTTCTTATATTGCTGGTGAAATCTTAAAGGATAGTATACTTGAGATTAAAACTTAAAAAGAACGTTACTACTATGATGTGAATATACCCACATGATCATATATAATTAGGTAATTGTGTACATACATACACTAATTCTGCCAAATTCTGCACCATTGCTATTATTTATATTTGATCTGATAGCTGAAAGACACTCCTTAGATCATTTTGCTTAAAACTGTAAACAGTAGATAGCATCATCTTTTACACTCATTAAAGATTAACAAGTTGTTAACAAAACTTTTACCACATTCATTTTTTGCTAACTTAAAAGAAGATAAAAGGGCAACTTGCATCTCATTATGTATAACTGTAACAATGAGAAAGAAAAACAAAGATGATAAAGCAGTGGTTTTACATGGTAAATCTGTCAATAGCTGAACTGCTGAGATAAAATAAAGGTTATAAATCAACTTGAAATAGTTGGAATTATTAAAAAAATTAGGTAACTTTTTTGTGTGTTTCATTCTTCCCACCTCACATTATCTATTTTTATAGTAATCTTTTAAATTTGGCTCATGGTTGGTATAAAACACTAAACTGAGGAGTGACAGTAAGAACAGCTGTTTTTTTTCTTTGAAATCTGACTTGCCAAGGAGTGGAACTGTCACCCAAATTTACAAAGGCAGTTCTTCTGAGATCTGTACTAAACTTTGACGTGCCACGAGGTCAGAATAATGAGATCAGAATTTTTTAAGTCTGATTGTCAGCACTTGTTCTAGACAAATATATATACTCTGAACTGTGCAAAGGCTGTGACTGCAACTCAGTTCTGGGAGTAGAACGCAATTTTGTGGAAAATGTTGGCATTTGCCATAGGTTTTGATACTCGGCTCTATCAAAACATGGAAATATAAAAAAGAATGAAATTTTTCATGACAAAACAAGTTGTGGGTATGAAGAACAACAAAAATGACAAAGTTGCATTTCCTATCCTGACTCCTCTTCCAGATTTCTGCAGATTTACATACTCCCCCTCTCACAGTTTGTCCAGCTAAACCCACCTATGTCCCCTCTCACCTCACAGTACATTGTTACCCTTCACATCTACTAATTTCCTCCTGAGCAAGAGCCACAAATTAGGCTGGTTTTGAGGTAAGGGTGTACTTACTCAAGATCACATTAAATGCAACAGGTAACTTAAATTCCTGTTTAAGCCTTCCCCTTATAATGTGAACCTTTCCTTTACACCCAACTTGACAACTTCAAAAGTTGTATGAAATTTGTATGACATGATATATATTTTTGAGGCATTTCTCTCTCTTTAAAATGCATCAGAAACTGGCCAAGGGGGTTCAACAAAGGTGAAGAGAGAAGAACAAGAGACAGCCATTATGATTACATAAGGTTTCAAGGCATTTTTGTTAGATATGAAGTAACCAAACATAACTGGACATTTTGAAATTATAATTTTGGGAGAATTCATTTCAGCAAATCCAAATGTCCCATTTCGGTACATCCAAGTGCTTCATGTCAAACAAAAATAGGTGCACTTTCAGCTTGGTTTCCTGCAATCCACCTGTGTCTCAAAGACTTTCACTGAAGTTGTGTGAAAACCTTTACATACACTAACTCGCCACAGAGGGAAAAAACTTGCATTGTTGATTTTCTCTGGATAAGAGTAGCTTTAGATGAGAAATTTTTGAGAATCAAAAAAACACTCAAAATCAAAAGCCCATACCCTGACATTTAATTATATACTCTACTAGCAAAACAGTCTACAAGGAAGCACTTTTCAGTTCAAAGCTTGTATTAAATTTAAAAAAATAACCCTATGATTTATACCACCAGTTAGCTTTATAAAATGACACATGTTAAAAAGCAAACATGATTAAAAAAAGCAGAGTGAATTTAATACCTCTAAAAATGCCTTCCTGACTGTAAATGTTCTGTAGAAAGATGGTACAGAAAGCTGAAGCATGTGAAGAGATAAAGAAAATGCCCTTTAAGTGGAGATACCTGATTTTACCCTTGGGTGTCTGTGGAACAGAGCATGAGGCTCATTAACACAAGCTCTGTCCTGCATAGGTGTCATCAACGTGCTGGCAGGACCCCAGCAGATACCTCCATGCACGTGTACAAACTCAGTGCCAGTGCTGGAGTCTTCACTGTGTGTTCTGAGCACAGCTCTGCCAGCCCACGTGAGAGGTCACTAGGAGAGATGTGACCTTTTTGGCCATGGGCCTCTCTCAGGGCATAAGGAAGATTTCCATGAAACTAGTGGAAACCAATTTCTGTGGGATGCTGGCCACGGAATAAAGGAGAGGATAGGAATTCATGCAGCAAACGCTTCTCAGTAAGGGTTTGCAAAAAAAAGTGCTCATTTTTAAAAGGAAATAATCAAGTTTGGGGTTTTGTAGTTTTTATGCTTTGGGGTTTTTTTTTTCTCTCTACATATAGTTCTGGATGAAGAGCCTCATCCTCACAAGCATAAGAACGATGGGACATTCTTTCAGCTGGTACCACACAACCCTAAAGTGCGCCACCAAAGTCACTCTTTAACGGATCAGCAGGGAAAGGAAGAGGTGGTTATGCATCTGGTACACGCACACCAAACACAGAGTACCTCTGTGCCGGGGAAATTCTCCATTGGGAGCCTACAAAAAAGCTGTTGGAGCTAAACCGAGCAGAACTTGACTATTTTAAAGGAATACTGGGTATTATTAAGCAACCTCTAGAATGCTGCTCCTCACGGGGGCACACCACTTAAGAAAACACAGCATGGTAACATGAAAACATATGCCAGCAACCTTCACTGTTCACAGATTTTAAAGAACAGAAGGGCTTAGACTATGACGATCTCAATACAGTCATCTAGTCGGATGCCTGGAATAATACAGAATATAGAATTTCACCCAATAATCTACTCAACAAACGCTTAACTTCAGGTTGAGGGTTTTGATGTAAAAACTTCAGTGAAGAATGAATCACATCTGTAAGAAAGTTATTCCTCTCTGCCCAAAATTTGTCCTTTATTTCTAGGTCCAAATTTTTCTTGCGTCTGCTTCCAGCCACGTACATGTGCAATACATCGGCTCTAAAATCATTATCTGGTTTTGTTCATGTCTACTTTACATCAAACAAAACACAAAAGAAAGGAAAAAAATAGCTGTAATATGCACATTACAGAGCACTTAATCTCATGTCTAGTGTCATACAAAGTACGAGATAATGATCTTGAAGATAACACACATTGTCTACTGGAATTGTCATTGCTTGGATAGCGAGTTCAATTTGCCAGTACTAGAAGGATTAAGTCTAGGTAAAGTACATTTCCTAGCAAACTATGCCCAACACGGATATTTTCCCCATTTGTCAGGAAGCACTTATGGAATGACAGAGACAGAAATGACACTCACTACACTCTGCACTTTGCAGTTTCAGCAGATTTTTCTCTACAGGATACGTAATAGTCTGGTGGACTTTTCACTTTTTTTTTTTTTCAAAGTATGTTTGAAAGCCAGATGACTTGACGTACACAAAAAGCTTTGCTTTAATAAGTTATTCTACTGACAGATAATCTTCTGTATAAAATAACAGTACTATTTTTAAAAAAAACCAAATTTGGTTCTCTGACCATAACTATAGAATAGGAGCTCGGTCCTGTGTTGTGTCAGTCACTGGAAGAGTGGAGTGGAGATGCTGAGGGTCTTAGCAAACTGACTCTGTGTTTTATAAAACTAAAAACTTGTACTCCACACACTGAAACTTTTACCAGAAAGGTCCCAACTGATTAGGAAACCAATGTTTTCTTCAGAAAAAGGCACTGGAAGACATATTTCCCCAGAAGCCTTCGGCTTTAGTGTCGTAATGCAGTAATGATGGCAGAATGAAGTTCTTGTTAAGAAGGAGTCATACTTTATCAATAAAGAAGAAATGGCGAAGCTCAGACAAGCAGTGTGAAGAGAGATGAAGACAAACTGGACATTTGTTCAGTGTTCTAGAAATGCCATTTGAGCACATGGGGTAGGAAAGCAAGTACTATGGGAATACAGTTACACCAAGGTGCATCAGTAGTGTAAGAGGGAAAGGGAAGACCACAGTTTTATGCTGTTTCTGAACCAGGGACGGTTCTCTATCACCTCCGATGGAGGACACCGACCAAAGACTGTAGCTGTGACAAAGACTTTAGCCAGGTTTGCAAGATTAAATGGCACACAGGAACAGAGCAATGCAAGCCAAAACAAAGCTCTCTGTGGGACACTGGTCAAGCTGAGGTAGCAGTATTCACAGCATAAACACAAAATTTCAGAAAAATATAATTTTACCATGTTCATCAACAAACCAAGAACAATACCAGGAACACAGTTACATCCATGTCTACGTCATCTTTTACTAAAACCTCAAACCCTAAAGCCATTCCTGGCAGCTGCTCTGCAGAACGTAGTATTACTAGACTGAAGACAGAAGCTTTGTAATTTAGACATACACAGACACTGGTACCAGGTCCCCTGCCTGAGTCATCCAGCCGAGAATCAACAGGCTACTGTTGTGTTGTTTCTAACCACTTCCTGACTATAGTTTAGCTATTTAGTCTCTCACCACCTGGTTTGTATTTGATTTGTGAAAAATAAGAATAAACAGTCTCCCTCAAGGAATAAGAATATTGCACAGTATGCAGTTTGTGACCAAAGAGGCTAGGAGCTGAGGCAATACATCCTCTGGTACCTAAGCCACAGGTCAGACTAGTTGCCAGCTAAGCCGATATTTCTGGTTTGAAGCATCTGCTAAACTCTCTCAAACAATAAGAAAGATTTGTTCCATCACTGAAACAGAAAACCAAATTTAAGAACGGCTGTGTAAATAAAGTGGAAAGTTACTCAAAACCAATGACCCAGAGGACAGGTATTACTGGAATACAAAGAAAATTAACCTGTGAAGAGGTCTTAAAGTTTGAAGCTATAATTCTACTGATTTCCTTCAATATGAATGTATACACAGAAATAAAAATGGCTCTGAAACACAAAATCTAAAGAACTGATTTTTTTTGTATGTTTCTCTGTGAATAGAACTAATTTGTATGTTTTAGTTCATATAATTGTATATAATACTGTAATATTATAAATACTTTGTAAATAAATCAATCCATTGTAACATTTTATGGATATCATAATTATAATTTTCCCACTTCTAATTAGCTTTGGGATTAGTTCTTCCTACACAATTAAGCTTCAGGCTTTAAGTAAAATCTATATTCTGAATGCCTGCTTGAAGTTGCTCACTTAGCATGTTTGCTTAAAAATATGACTTGTCCATCAAGCAAATATGAATAACAGCATTTCAAAACCCTGTGTAGAACTTAAATTCTCAAGTGAGTTCATGGTTACTACGCAAATCTCACTGAAATTTGATTAACATTATGTTCCTTAGCTCTTTTTTAGCATGGTGATGTGAATCTGAAAAGAATCAAATAGGCACTTACCATCTATCTCCAGAAAGTATATACGCAAGCACAGTTCATTCCCCTTGCAAGCTGTATAGTTAATGCTCAGCGCTGGCAGTAGGGCAGAGTAGAAAGAGAAAGAAATGCTTCTGCTGACCATCTTATAGAATCATAGAATGGTTTGGGTTGGAAGGGACCTCAAAGACCACCTAGTTCCAACCCCCCTGCCATGGACAGGGACACCTGACACTGCACCAGGTTGCCCAAAGCCCCATCTAACCTGGCTTTGAACTCTTCCAGGGATGGGGCCTCCACAGCTTCTCTGGGCAACCTGTTCCAGTGCCTCACCACCCTCACGGGAAACAATTTCTTCCTAACATCTAATCTAAATCTCCCCTCTTTTAGTTTAAACCCATTCCCCTTGTCCTATCACTCCCTGCCCTTGTAAACAGTCCCTTTCCAGCTTTCCTGTAGGTCCCCTTTAGGTACTGGAAGGCTGCAATTAGGTCTCCCTGGAGCCTTCTCTTCTCCAGGCTGAACAAGCCCAACACCCTCAGCTTGTCCTCAGAGGAGAGGTGCTCCAGCCCTCCCATCAACTTTGTGGCCCTTCTCTGGACTTGCTCCAGCTCATATTTTGTTATGCCCCAAGCCAGCTGCACATCACGCCTGGTTCCCTAACTACTGATTCCAATTTCCAGTCTATTCTCTGGCAAGGATCACACTTATTTTCACACTGAATAACAGAATTGTAGTAATAGTATTTGTAATAATATTATCTGTTGAGTTGCAATTGTACATGTTCGTAAATTGCCAGTGCCATGGCACTAAATCAGGGAAGAACATACATCTAAGCTTAAATTTAAGGATATAAGTATTTTTATGTACTTCTGTGTCAGTAATCCCAAGTTTAGAGCTAAGCATGATCTAATTTTTTAGAATAAACAGGTTAACTCCTGCTTCTCATTTCATTCTGTACCTTGCGTTCTGTCTAAAAACAAACCTTTCTTTACTTTTAAGAAAATATTATTTCAATAAGTACCTAGATAAAAGCATATAAAATGGCATATAAAAACTACCTTAGCCCAAGAGCCACCTTTTGATAGCAAAGCAAAGTAGATACTTTGGTAGTGTGCATAAAGCAGTGGGCAAATGCAAAGCAGTGTCCACCTTCTAGCACTCCACAGCTGCAAAGTTTCCTGAGCTAGAGATCAGTTTTTACACATTTGTGGCTAGTAGTTCTCAACTGACTTTTCTTTCATAAATTCATCTAATCATTGAAGCAATTTGTACCTTGGGTTTCCACAACATCTTGTGGAAAGGTGTTCTACAATATAGAAATGTACCCTTCTACCCCACGTAGAAGGGTATCCCCTTCATTTTTTTGAAACCTGGTGCCTGGTATTTCACTCAGTGGCCCTAATTTTAGTATTTTGAGAACCAGTGAACTATCCCTCCTGACCTCCTCCACACCTTTCAAGTTTTTCTATGTGTCTATCATATCATGTCATGCCTCATTCACCTTCTATCTAGCTTCTATCTTTAGCTTAATTTTTGCCCTTTGGATCTATTTCCTCCCTCTTCTTTGCCTTTGTTATCCATATGGACTATGACCAGCATCTCACCTCTCTGTTTTCTAATAGATCCTCATAAGTGGCTCGATAAGTTTATCACCTCTGCACATACCAATTTCCTACCTCAAGTAGGAATTTATCCCTCTTTGGTAAAGTTGTCACAGCTGAATAAAATTAGTTGGGGTTTTTTGTGTTGTTTTCCCCCCCCCTCCCCCAGTCAGACTCTGTTCCAAAAGGACTTCTAGTCACGTACTCTTCCCTCTGGCAGAAGGCCTGGGAGGAGATAGCATAGGTACTGACACCACTTCTGTTTGTGAAAGGCCCCACTGTTCAAGCAGGTGAGAGATATCTGACACTGAAATGGCTAGATTGGCTTCTTGCACCCTTCCAGGCACCATGCCTCCATGGTGCTGCTCCTCAGGTGCCAAATTCCTGCCAACAGAATGTCCTCATTCACAACTGTCACAAGTACAAACAGGATTCACTAAATAAAAGGGATTCATAACTGAACCTAATCCCCAAACTGTGACAGAAGCCATTTGAGTAATCCCTTATCTATCAGGGCTGTGTTCCACTTCCTCTGCACATTCCCCACCAAAAAGGGCAGAGATGAGCAGAGTGGTGTAGTTGTGGGAAGCTGCTGGCATGGAAGGAAGCTCCAGCTGAGCTTATAATGGAAACCACCTGCCCCTTGGTTATGACAGAACAGAATTTCTCATTATAATCCCTCTATACTACTTACTTACAAGACAGGAGATTTTCAATGTCATGTTTAAAGAGTGAAGGCAGTTTAGAAAGTTAAACGTATATTAAGAAGGTTAAAAAAAAAGATTACTACTTTTTAATTGGTACGCTCAGCACCTTGGTGGGTTAGTAAAACAAAACATATTGATGAGACACAAAATGTGATTAAAAAAAACAGAAACAGAAAGTAAGAGTTATTACAGCAATTTCTTTGCATCTCAAGATAACATCGTCATTGCAGATAGTGGGAAAGAAATTCCTTCTGCTTTCAATAGCTAATGTGTTGCTGACCTATGAATGTCTCAGCTTAGGTTCCCAAAGCAAGTACTGAGCACCACTGGCATGAATCCCTTTCCCTCTCTCCACCTTAGTTATATTTTCTAACTTGGGTAGAAGTCATGCAGGGCATGTCGAAAGTTTAGGTTCCATAAACTGCTACTCTTCAAAGCAAAATAGCCATAAACAAGTATGTTTGCATTCTACAGCACTGAAAAAGTAACAATGGACAAATGCTTTGTTGTGTGTCTAAGACTTTGGTAAAAGTTGATGGTAAAAGTTGATTCAATGCATTAGTTCAGTTTTGAAGGAAAAAGCTAAATCAGCTATCAGAAATAGCACCCCATTTTTTTTTTTTTCTCACCATAACGTAATTTGAAGAGGAACACTGTACCTTGTTCTATGGTTCCATCAGATCTTACAAACATAGCTGGGATGGAACAGTGCGGTACTTGCTTCCAAAGAAAAAAAGGTGTCAGTCCCCAACTGATGACAGAGCAGATGTTATGCTCCACTCCTTAAATCAGTATTAAACTATAAAGGCACAAAAGTAACAAAGACTGTGTTTATTAGAGGGGACACTTCATTGAATTGAGCATCTCAGTACTATGAGCGAAGTCATCGTTAGACAAAGAATGATTAGGGGGGACCTAAAAGCAAATCCCTAGCCCCTTGCCATCATCGAAAAGACGGTGGAATTTGACATACAAACTAAGAAGAAAAAGTGACAAACAAGCAGATACGCTGCCTAACAAGATGCACCCTGCAGTCTCAGTGGGATACAGTACTTCCTTCACGCTCTCTCCTGAACTGTTTTGTAGTGTTGCTATGTACTATTAAATACTTATCGCATTCCACCCCAGGGGTGGCTCTTTTTCAGTGCTGGGTGAAGTGATCCTTATTTAAACATTACTTAGGTCACAGGAGTGCTGTGAAACTTAATTAAATTAATGCCTGTAAAGTGCTTTGAGGTTCTCAGATGAAAGGTGCTATAGAAATCTGAAGTACTATTAGTGTTTCTAAGGATGGGTGAAGCAATTTGGATAAACCAAAAACCTACATAAATCTTCCCTCAAAGCAAGAATTTTTGCTGGTTTAGTTAACTTTTTTAATTTTTGTTTTAATTTTTAAGGCCTTCACAATACCTGACTTCACCTTCAATTTGAATTGCCATTTTACAACTACACCACACAAAGCATACTAATGCCTCACTTGCGTTCTGCCTCTTAGCTTTACCTCTGCTTAAAAAGGCACTCTCAATATTTCAAACCTCACTGCTCTCGAAGGTCATAACCATCTTTTTATCCATGATTCATTACACAGACAACTTTAGTAGACAAAAAAATAACCAGGTGTTGGATCTTCAGTGAATCTACAGTTATGGAATTAGCAATCAACAGTTATCGGAGAGTTAGCTCCAGTCTCTAACTACATTGAGCAACAAGAAAAAGCTGAAATGAAAATGCAAAGTGTAAGTACCATCATCTTGATACTAGATGCAGGATAAATAACAGCTTTTGGAGAAAAAACAATAGCTTGGAGTGATGGGATTTTCCCCTCAGTCTCCAAGACTGCCTTTAGAATAATACAGTTGTTTATGTGACCAAACTAAGACACTCAGAGATCTTCTTTCTTAAAAAAAAAAACAACAAAAAAACAAAACAACAAAAAAAGAGTATAAGCAAAGTACTCTGTTACCATGCAGAAGGCAGCTCTTCTACATGACATGTAGCTGAAGAGTCCTTAAGAAATGCATTTCTAAAAAGTGTGAACATAGAGCATTATTAAAATCATGTTACAACATGTAAAACATATCAAACAGAAGGTAATTAAATCCCAGAAAACTCATGAAAAAATGCTTGTTCTTACAAAATTTCCAGCTTAGTTTCCAAATCAAAAGAATATGAATAAATATCCTAAACAGAAAAACTGTCAGAATGGAGCTTTCAATTTTTTTGGGATTTGCCCCTCACCATTTATTTCCTTTGCAGCCTGGAACTGAGGGGAGGAATTCTGCAACTCTGTCACCTGCAAGAGAGTACCGAGGGATGCGGGTACATAATACGGTACGGATACTTCACTTCAGTACCACTTTATTCAATGCAGACCAAGAGGAATTTTTATTGATCCAGTGCACTTTGGGGGTTTGGCATCTAGTTACAGGTCGTATAACACTACTTTGAGAGACCATTTTTAACCTTGAGTATGCATGACTGCTTATGACTACTTTCATGTTATGAGGTAACTATACGGGAAAAGAGAAGGCTGTGGTCAAAAGGAAGGAAGTCCCAATCTCTGCCCTATATATATATCCCCTGTAATTGCCATCTGCATATAAAATTATGTGCTTGGTTTGACTAAAAACACATAGAATACACATGTTCTTTTGAGAGAACACAGTTAACATCAACCAAAATAATACCTCGCAAGAAGCAAGAGAGCATAACGCATCAAATGCTGCCCAAATATGAAACTGCAATTCAGCGAGCAAATAAACATCCCATCAACCTAGACACAGATCAAAACACAGTGCGTTCTACTTGAATGCAACAGTAAAGGTGAAATCTGGTGACTGTACTTGAGCATATACACCAAAAAACCTATATGCTGCAACTTTTCTGGTAAACTGGCTCTTCCAGAGTCTGGTGCACATTTTCTTTTCCTGTGCTGCCTGCCACCATGGGTCGGGAACCATGCATAGAGAGATTTCCATTCATTCAGAGAAGCCAAAAACCCACCTTGGGACACGCCCCTCACTTAAGTCTGTACATGTTCGCTACATTTGCTTTCAAATATCTGTTCATCTCTTTTCTGGAAACTATATCAGTTGCTTCTTTGTTGTATTCTCTCTGGAAGCTGTAGATATTAATAACCATCTTTGTAAAACAGCAATTCCTCCCCAATTCCTTGCATACATGGTATTTCTCAAGTTTTGTCCATAACTCCTTGTTTTCTGCCCCAGATTCTAGTTCAAAAAACCCTTTAGAGACACTTTTAATTCCCCATAAAGTTACACACATTTTAAGTGGAATCCCTCCTACTTCAGCAGGATGCCCCTCTTTCCCAAAGAACTCAGACCTAGTTATTTTGCGTATCCAAAATGCCTGTCATACTGCATTATTCTAGCTGTCCTTTGCTCTGCTATAACTTTTCTTTCTGTAATTTTCCCTCTTTTAAAATAACATAAATTCCTTACACAGACCTAAAATTATTTCCCACAGCTATTCCTGAAATTATAAACAGTGGTTTTTTGCAGTTTAATACAAACAGTATTTATACGCCTTTCATCCAAAAAGCTTGAAGAACTTAACACTTGATGTTGAGTTTTACCATATCTCTGTGAACTGCCTCTTTATTTACAGCTCTCTTCCCTCTGGGCAAGTAAGACTATATCCACATTACAGAACCAGAATCTGATGCAGCAGGGACCAGAAAAGCCTATGGGCGTCGCTTCACCCTTGGCTGAAGCTCACCTAAGTTGGGCTGCAGCCCAGAATGAAGGCCCACCCTTCCTCCTCCTCCCTCCTCTTGGGTCCCTGAGAACAGGGCCCACAGAGCCGAATCAGGGAATGGATCCAGCTGAAAATAGACTTCTTTTGTCAGGTTGCTAAGTGTCTCTTAGCTCAGCTGACCATCCCACCATGCAGGCACTGGTGGTGTCACCTCAAGGCAGGGAAAACAGGCGGTGGAGAGGCAAACACAGCTCCCACTCCTTTCAGCAGGAGCTTGAACTTAAATATGATTCAGATAATTGTAAAACAGCAGCCGCAGCATAGAAACAGGTAAGACAACTTGCTCTAAGGAGTCACTAGTGCACAACAGTATCAAGCTTTACTCCCACCCTAATCTCTGTCTTATGTCCTGTCTCTCTCTTACTCCAGTGCTTGTTTCCGTTCCTTCCTTGTGCTGGTGCTGAGGTCCATCACACTTCACAACTGAATCAACACACAACTCCACACAAAGCTAAACCGGCAAAAACTGTACAAACATTTGGGTTTTTCTGCTGGTTTAGTGAACAAAGTGCTAGCACATGGGCAAGGCAGGGGGGTGGGCTCCAGCGCTGGGGGAGGACAAAGAATGAAGAATCATCTCATCTTCCCAGCAAGGAGTGACCCTAGACCAGGGAGCATGAACCCAGAAATATGTACTACCCACCTAGTGCTGGGCTCACAAACGCTTCACACCGTTATGTCAAACAGCTTTAAAGACCTTTTGTCTTGCTAACTGTTTGCCAGTATTGGTTGACTTCCTACTTTCTTTCTCAATCACTTAGTTCTTAATATCTTACAATTCACCTATTAAGCTCTGTTGAGTGTTTACCGACTCCCACATTTCCCAGTTGTCCAAACTCTGAATCATGCTGTTTCCTGTGTATTAATCCCCTTCATCTTCCATTACTGTTTTACATTTCACCCAAATTCTTCAAAACATTTCTCATAGTAACATTTCTCAATACTGTCCTCCTCTTAATTTTCTTCTCCACTAGAAGTGGAACTTTCCCAGACTTACTTTCTACTTACAAACATGTGTTTCCTTAACATATGTCTGAATTGTCTGTCTTCCACTTTGAGTTAGCTCTCAGCAGATTTGTTTTATTTACTCTGCTGGGAAAGAAAGGCCATCTCTTCCCAAATCCAAGCACAGGCAGTAGTTGTGCAGTACCCATTGACGTCAGCTGACAGGAAACAAAATCCCATCCTCAGAGCATTAACATGTACAAGTCAATAGAGACCTTATGTCTACCCACAGTTACATTTAGTGCAACAAAGAGCTACCACAGTACCAGTTATCTCCATTATCAAGCATGTTATATGCATCATGCTATACGTTTTCAACTGGATTTCATCTTTTCACCTTCTGTCTGCTGGCTCTCCATCTTTTATATACATATATAAACATTTTTTTCACATATACATATATATACACATAACATATATTCCTGCAGTACAGGAAAGACATGGAGCTACTGGAGCAAGTCCAGAGGAGGGCCACAAAGATGATCAGAGGGCTGGAGCACCTCTCCTATGAGGACAGGCTGAGGAAGTTGGGGTTGTTCAGCCTGGAGAAGAGAAGGCTCCAGGGAGACCTTACAGCAGTCTGCCAGTACCTGGGGGGGTGGGTGTGGGGGGGTGTGTGTGTGTCTGGGGGTGTGTGTGTATGTACAGGAAAGACAGAGAGCAACTGTTTGTCAGGGAGTGTAGTGATAGGATCAGGGGCGAGGGCTTTAAAGTAGAAGAGGGGAGATTTAGATTGGACATTAGGAAGAAATTCTTCCCTGTGAGGGTGGTGAGGC
>VWZZ01007920.1:155938-169988 GCA_013399095.1 Psophia crepitans | reverse complement strand
CCCTGCCCATGGCAGGGGAGTTGCAACCAGATGATCTTTGAATTCCCTTCCAACCCTAATAATTCTATGATATTTATAATTAGATTGTGTTAATAGACAATGTTGAATGAAAAACCATATTAAAAGAGACAGAACAGGACCTTGGCAATATCCTCAGTAGAAGAACCTGATCCTATGAGGTTCTGTGTGCCCAGAAGTTCAATGCTATTTATGCAGTGAGGGTAACAACTGAGCAGCAAACAAACGTACCGGTTTCAACAACAGCACATCACCACTGATCTGAACAAATTTTATGTGCCAGGCTATACAGCTCTGGTCCCATCACTCTCTAGAGACTCAATTTACAGGAATGCTTTCCCAAAACGCAGTAGCGCCTACATGGCACAATCACACACACAAAAGCAGTTGTGAAAAACCCTCAAGCATTGCTCCAGCCACAAGAACCTATGGTCGCACTTAACTTTAAACTCTTGACCAGTCCTAAACCATTAATGAGAATTACATGATTACCCAGACATAGGCTTTTGCAGACCTCTTCACAGAATGAGATATACTTTTCTTTAAAATTAAAAGAAGAAAACGTTTTTTACTTTTAATGCAAGGACACAATATACTTTGTAATTTTAGGACTTATTTTTAATATCAAGGCACATTTAGTTTACTGTGCTTTCTTACACAAATGGTCACGCAAAGATTAAAACTCTCAAGGAGAATATGGTCCCTACCTTCAGCTTAAGAAGCCTCCAAAATCCAATTTTAATACATTGTCACTAACAGGACAAATTGGCTATTCTGTCAACAAACACCACCAAGAAGTCGACTAGTCTTGTGACGAGATGGGCACAGATGAAATGTGATGAATATGCAGCCGATGAAGGAAATGTATAGTGAAAACTATTCAGGATGGTACTCAGTCTGCTAGCAGAGGGCTCTGCCTTGCCAGCTGCCAGAGCTCAAACAAAGCCTTTGATGAAATCACAACTACCCCTGTCTCAGTTTCACAAAAAAAAGAGAGACTGTGGACAGTTTAATTATCACAGAACCATTACCATCAGCGGCAGTTTCATAATCTTGAAATGCTGCCATTCTCAAAAGCCATTTGCCTGAAAAAAAATCCTTAAAACACAAGAGACCGTCATACTGTCCAAACAATAGAACAATTCTTATACAATCAGACGCCATAACTAATTATTCAAAACAACGAAAAACAACCCACACCCCCCCTTTATTTTTAAACAAGGGAACAAAAGACGTAGAATTTATCCAGAAATATTAGATTTTAAAAGGAGTAAAAATATCTAAAAATTAAAACAGATGAACACTGTAGGCTTGCCTTTCTTTCATGCCTGTACGTGCACAAAACTGATCCTGTGTTGAAGGAATGAGTACATACACTGTTCATGTTCCTAACAAATGCAATAAAAAATAATAAGTAATAAAAGCAAACTCTGTGGGAGCTTTTTCGGTCACTTTCACTTACATTTCAAAGGAGCTGCCTGCTTCATTCACACTCTATCTTATTTAGGTTAATCAGACTGTATTTTATTTTTTCGTTGGCACCTATGAAGATTGTACTGATATAGTGCCTATTAAGATAAGTGTTTCAATGTTCTTTCTTCTTGCCATTAGTCACCATTTCCTAACGCTGATATTTTGCCAGGAAGACGGAGGAAGCAGTTACAAATGCAAGTGATTAGTATGTGTGTGAGTGCCTTGACACACAGTTTTGGTCACTTACTAATACAAATACTGAGCTGGCCTAAGGGCATCTTTGTGTCATTTTCCATTAATAGAAAAATATGAACTCTTTGTAACAAGTTGCTACTAAGCATTATTTCCTTGACTTCTACTGAGTTAACTTTTCTAACATCTGATGTTTGTTATTCATTTTGTGCAGCATTTGGACGTTCTAAAAATCCCAGTAATCAAAGCAATATGCGCATTGGAGAATGTTCTTTTTGTTAGTCTATACCGGTCATATATCAATCATCTGACTATACAGAGACTGGAGTAAGTTCAGCTTATTTTTCTTTTATGAGACAGATCCATATGTAACAATTATATATGCAAATAGTGCCCAAACACATGGGGAAAAAAAACTACATGAAGACATAGATGGCAACATCCTCAGCCAGTTGACTTGTGTAGGGCCAGAACTACATTCCTAAAACTTTGGCTTAAGGCATCCTGTTTGAAAAGGTAAGAGGGGCCAAAATGATGGAGTTTGTGAAGAGGCAGCTCAGAGGCTGGAATAAAACCACACTGCCAAAATAGGAAGATGGGAAGAGAGGAACCGCTGCAGGAAAAGCACAAGAAGAGCTGGAAGTCTGAAAGGACAGCATGAACACAATGAAACAAGAGGACAAATGTAGGTGATTCAGGCAAAAGACAATAGTTACTGCAGACAAATAAAACCAGTGGTTGTTAGTAAAAAGGGATGGAAATGGTTATCTAGTTGTCAGAAGGGAGCCTGGACTAGCAAGGGGTTTTCAGGAGAGGTGCTGTAAGCAGGTCAGTAGCATGTTTGATCTGGGCCTGAAGTGGGCATAAAGGTTAGACTTCTCGCTTCTGATATCCCAGTTCTTGGAGGTGAGGGTAGTAGCGTGGGAATTTGAGAGGTCTGCACGGTACATACGGGGAATGGATGCAGTAAAGATAAGCAGAACCAGCCCAAGGCTTGAAAAAGTCAGCTGACAGAAGCAAACTACAGAAGAAGGAAGGCTTATACCTGGAGGCTGTGAAGACCGTGAGTAGCAACTCCTGTTTCTAACGTGGCTGACCTATATTAAGATCCAAAGAAATCCTTTGGAAGAAATCCAAAAGGATTTCTGCTGCTACAGGAGGGTCCTGGGATTTGGGGTCACCTTGTGTCTGAGAGAATGTTTCTCTGGCTGACCTGGAATGAGAACAAGGCAGAAAAGCCTTCTTTGCTTAATTCTGGCTGCTTTCTCCAGAGTCTCTTAACCAGGAGCAAAAACATACAAGACTACTTCCACAAAAATACATCAGTGAGGATCCATGAAAACGGGTTACCATGACCAAAACATGCCTTAATTGGTTTTAGCTAGATATTTTATAGCTGCATCAGAAGAAAAATGCTTCTTCCTCTGTCTTGTGTGCCTGCTTTTTTTCCCCTAACAAACAGAAAAATAACATATAAAGCCATTTGGGAAAAGGTGCACTGTGTTATGCATGTTATCTTTAAGGGACACATTAACAGCCCACGAGGAATAACTTCCAAGATGGAATTAGCTCACATCCACTTTTAAGTAAGTTCTGCACAGCCGGCAATGTGGGGAACTCAAAAGTCACTTCAATGACATCTGCCTCCATTGCCACTCCAAGTTTCAACTCTGCCCCTAGCAAAATAATCACAACTAGAGCAAAATGTTTTAAACTCTGTATAGACTTAAGGCCAGGAAAAAAAAAAAAATCCCTTCACTTTCACAGAACCAGTTAGGGAAGGGATAAATTACAAAACAAATTCTAGATGTAACTAGAGTTGAAATGAGGTGAACTAGTAAACCAGCAAGGAACCACTGGCATCCTGCAAGACATTTCCATGAAGTCTACCTTTTTCTTTTTTATTTTTTTTTTCTTAGAAGACACACAAAAAGGCTGTTTAAGCAGCATGCAAAGCCCTAACAAACCACGTTCTAAACACAGTCAAACACTCAAAGTCTCAGTGGCTGCCACCAGACAACAGGGAGAGCAGGCTGGTGTAGCAAGAGCTTATCTATACACGATGCAAAGCACTTGGATCTAGCAGCCATTGCATCAATGTCACCTGCAAGAGGCTCGGGACACTCTGCTTGGTAATTCGACTGGCTTTATGTTGTATCAGAAGGCACATGAATCTCTGTGTGCCCATGTGTATTTATGAGCACGCACAAGTGTCAGGGAAGGATACCAAAGCTTTTCTTAATCCTTTACTAAAAGCATAAGCCTTTAGCTTTCTATAGAAGCTAAAATACAGTGCAGAGAATATCTCAACCACCCTGATAACAATGAATTTATAGAACATAAAATAATGTAACATAAGTGAAATATGATTTATACTATCAGTCTTCTACAGAATTCAGATATATATATTAGCTGAACTTGGGAGGAAGAAAGATTATTTGGAAAGGTACCACATTAAACAACAGAACAAATGCATAAGAACATATGCATCTGTTATTTGGGACAGAGCACAAAACTGAAAGGAGGGAAAAACACCGCCGTACATTGTCAACAGAACAGAAATGTATTTAACACTTCTTCGATCTTATATAAATAGCAAGCTTATTCTATGAAGATTTATTACACTAATTCCACTAGATTATTTATTTTAAATGAGGTATTTAAATCAATCCACAAATAGATTGTTCCACGCCAACTTGGCTAGTTCACAGGCACTGTACAAGGATTTTAACATAGTAGCCCTTTTGGCACGGGAGGGGAAATAGTCGTGTTTTCCCTTCCCCACCAAAAAAGGCTTTTCTATTAGAAATATAAACTCAAATCCAGGGTGACAGCTCATCTCTCCCTAAATCTAGGCATGTTTTTTTAAAAAGTCTATGAAATTATAAAGAGTTAGGAATTATATACAAAATAAAAATATGACAGAAAGGGAAGCTTTCATCTCTCATGGAAGCAAAGACTGTTTTTGTTGATACATATGGAAAAAATTAGGCCCAATTATATGTTGTGCTTTGGCACGGGGGTTCCAGCTTCACCACAGGCTTATTTTTTTCACAGATATACCATTACAGCCAATTCTACCCTTGAACATTTGAACTCAAACCTTGTAACACAGGCATTTTTGTTGCTAGATTACTTGTACCCTGGATGAAATGCTCTATGTTACTGTTGTACTATATTTAGAGGTTAAAAAATGGTTATCTGTATAGACTCCAGAGAACATCTATTCAGAAAAATATAATAAGCTTAAAACATCTTAATAAAGCACACTTTATTGCAGCATAATTTCTCATTTTCTAAATTAGATTGTGAATTTCAGTCCTTGATATTGTAAGCTAAATATTCACTTGAAGTAAGTTTTTAATACAGCAAATCCATTTTATGTGATAAATCTTTACATGAAGATATTTGCCTTTGCATGTTTGTCCTGGTTTCAGCTGGGATAGAGTTAATTTTCTTTCTAGTAGCTGGTATAGTGCTGTGGTTTGGATTTAGGATAAGAATAATATTGATAACACACTGATGTTTTTAGTTCTTGCTAGGTAGTTGTAGTGTCTACAGTGAGACAAGGACTTTTCAGCTTCCCAGGCCCTGCCAGTTGCACCAGAAGCTGGTAGAGCACAGGCAGGGCAGCTGACCCAGCCTGGCCAAAGGGGTATTCCCCACCATAGAACATCATGCTCCAGATATAACTGGGGAGGCAGGATTGCTGCTTGGAAACAGGCTGGGCATTGGGGATTTTTCCACATGTGGTGAACAATTGCATTTGTGCATCATTTGTTTTATATATGTAACTGCAACAATAATTCTCTTATGTTATCTTATCTTATTAAACTGCCTTTATCTCAACCCACACATGGGTTTTTTCACCCCATTCTCCTCCACGTCCCCTTGAGGGTGGAAGGGTTGAGCCAGCAGCTCCATGGTGCTCAGTTACTGGCTGGGGTGAAACCACAACAATGTTAAAAGGTGACATGATTAATGAGAGGAACAAGTCTAGATAATCCTTCAGGCCAGATATGTTGGCTGATAAAAGAAGAAAATTTCGAGTGTCAGAACTCTTTTGCTACAACAGCCAGAAATACTAATTTACTAAAGCCTAATTTACTGCAGTCTGTGGAGTGCTTAAATATAGCTGGTCACATATTGACTAAGATAACACTGTATCTGGCACAGACAATTGGATGCTCTCTTTCCCTCGAGATTTTTCAAAGAAATAGAATATCCTTAGCCAGTGTGGAGTTGCAAGGTGTCTTCTCCAATTTCATAGATGCAGCATATGGAGGATTCATCCCTCCTTTATGAGACAACCCAGTTAATGCTTACAACCAAAACTTATGATCCATATGTAAAAAGAAATATAAATACTAACACCTGTCCTCCGAACCTCCCTCTTCCCCCCGAATTAATGTAACTGTAAATATTCAGAATCAGAAAAGCAAAGCCAAAACTTCTGAGAAAGATAAGGTGCGAAATAGGGAAAATTCAAAGACACATCTTCATGAAATATCGATAAAAACCACTATTCATGTCTGGACTAAAGATACAAGCTTCCCAAAGGTCACAGGTAAAGGTGGCCAGGCTGTCTGTAACCTGGAAGAATGAAGTGCCAGAGCAGGCAAGCTGTCAACCATCTACCTGTGGTATTTTCTAAATGCCTAGTACACCTCGATATACAATGTCACCTAACTGAAATCCTATACCAATAATTGGTTCTTCCTGTACTTAGGCAGGAATGAACATTATACACAGAAAATGTTATGAGGGACACTAAAACCAACTGTAAAGGACAAGGGAGAAACATTCAACAGAAACATACCGCATGTAGTGAATACTAATAACTTGAACTATTGTGGCTTACAGGGCAGGATACTGAAGTTTTCCCCTCGTGCAGCAAAGGCTGCCACAGGACTTGGAAAGGATTCTTTTCAAATGGATTCATCTTTGAGAACAACTACATGAGCATAACAGGAAAAATTTCTGCAGATTCAGATAGGTTTTAGATAAACCTTAAAATGACTACAAGTTCTTCAAGAATCAGCAAATTATGTATCCTACATAAAGTTTACAAATAATGGGAGGAAAACTGAAAGTGACTAAATGTATCCACCTTTATCTAATCTTTGGTGATGAAGAGACCAGAAACACTTTTTCCGAATGACTGTATAGAATACAGAATCAATTTTCTTTCTTGAAAACTATTATTGACCAAGAATGTCAACAATAGAAATCATCACTATTACTAAGCAGAATATAAGCTTAAATGGTTTATTTGAAATGAACTCCAGCAATCTTGAAAATACCAAAGATGCTTTTGTGAATACAGTACCCATTCCAGTCTTTCACAGGAAAATACAGCTACTGTTGATATCTACAATCTTGACAGTACGGATAATCACATTCTGATAAGATCGTGCTGTCTGGGCACTGCAAAATTGCATAGTTCTGGAGTCTGCTACATGCTTGTCATTACATGCATAAAGAGAAAGCTGCAAATTCTGAAACGACGCACGCTTGCTTTTAGAGCCGTACACCTATCAGGCTGATGATGGTACATTTTCTCTGGATTATCTAAATCAATTTTCTAACTAAAAACAGAGTTTGATAAACTGATTTAGGTATGAATGTTATGATAAGATTTTAGACCTGCTGTTAATAAAACAGCAGAATAAGTATTAGATGAACAGAAAAAGAAAAAACAAACACAAAGATACACTTTTAAGGTATCTATTATTTTAAATTTTCTTATATTCTGAATTTCCTATTTCCTAAAAATTAAATTAAGGAGTTTAAACTTCCATAAAATTTTGGCTACCCTAAATTAGAAATAAAAAAGTTATACTCAATAAAGTAACAACTGCATCAAGACAACATTATTAAAATTAATTGTTATTAGGCATTTGGCCTGGCACACCAAATTTTAAAGAAAACAGCAGCTGGCACTTTTGTTTGCTCTCCAGCCTTTTGAGTTGTTTTAGAATATAAAGCAAGAAAACATATATATTTTTGTGGAACTATTTTTTCACTAACAAAAAATGGGATAGCATGGTAATAAGTAAAAAAAATAATTAGTAATTCATCCTTTAAAAGTGGGCACTCACATCAGAGTAGCCACATTTTCTTAGAGCACTGATTATTGATTAAATGATATTTGAAAAAAAAAAAACCAATTAAAAAAATTAAAAATTTTATATTTCCTGGAACATTTCCTGGGATAGCTTCTCATGAATGACACTTCATTTAGTAAGAGATCAAACTTTCACACAGTACATTTACAATGCACAATGAGAATGAGATGCCATGATTGCAGAAGCCTAAGCTAGTAAATCTACATAGTGCTACAGAGTAGAATCATAGAATGGTTTGGGTTGGAAGGGACCTCAAAGACCACCTAGTTCCAACCCCCCTGCCATGGGCAGGGACACCCGACACTACACCAGGTTGCCCAAAGCCCCATCCAACCTGGCCTTGAACACTGCCAGGGATGGGGCCTCCACAGCTTCTCTGGGCAACCTGTTCCAGTGCCTCACCACCCTCACAGGGAAGAATTTCTTCCCAATGTCCAATCTAAATCTCCCCTCCTTTAGTTTAAACCCATTCCTCCTTGTCCTNGGTGGGGTCTCACAAGAGTGGAGCAGAGGGACAGAATCATCTCCCTCAAGCTGCTGGTCACTAGCTTTGATGCAGCCTAGGACATGGTTGGCTTTCTGGGCTGCCAGCGCACACTGCCGGCTCATGCTCAGCATGAACGTGTTTCATCAACCAGCACCCCAAAGTCCTTCTCCTCAGGGCTGCTCTCAGTCCATTCTCTGCCCAGCCTGTAGCTGTGCTTGAGATTGCATCGACCTATGTGCAGGACCTTGCACTTGGCCTTGTTGAACTTTGTGCATTTCGCACGGGCCCACCTCTCAAGCCCCCTCTGGATGGCATTCCTTCCATACCACGTATATTTAACAGTGGTATATTTAACACAGGGGCTATGGGAGTAGCGTGACTGTCTTCACATACCACTTTCACTTTTGGAGTAAAAGTATTTATTTTTTTCTTTATCAAAATAAAAGAAAAAAATCTTCCTGCTCTGTTCACCTGATGAAATTAGGCCTCAAATAAACCTCACAATACCGCCACAGAACTGGAGCGGTGATCCACTGACTGGATTAGCCATGTGCACCTGGGTTCATTCAGGAAAGTTTTAGTGATTAAGCAAAAAGGTTTGAAGATGAAAGCATCAAATAACATCTCCTACACCTTGTGAGGGGAGTATTTTTCGCATCCCAGCAGCACACTCTACCATCACTTTAATTCCAGGAGGAGACCCTCCACAAGGACATCCATTCAATTTTGGCTTATTTGCTTTATTTATCACTATTAAATTCACTCTCACGTTCTTAAGTGTCCCTGTATACACAAGCACTCTGGAAACAATTCACTGCAATCCTTTTCCTTTCCTCTGTCTCCACAGAGAATTACGCAGGCCACAGTTTTAAAGAAAACAGTTTATGAGTCAAAAAGACTGTTTGGGGAAATACAAAGTAGGTGACAGATTTGTAATACAATATGGAACTTGCATATGTGTATGCAGGAGCATACAGGTTAAATTATTGCCTGATGGATTTCCCACGGCAGTGAAATATAGGCAGTCATTCTGACCTTTTAAAAGGTGCCCACTGGGTACTCTGGTGCTGAAAAACAGTCATTAAAAATTATTTTCTGTACTAAACAGATGGCTCACCTTTGCAAAGGAGCTCTCAGGTGTTCGAGGGCACGGATAATAACTCCTGTATTTCCTTATATCCTGCCTGCCGGTCATGAGGTAAGGAAAAAGGAGAAATAACTGGAGTGACCCTAACTCTCGCTGTTAGACAGTCTTCTGGGTGCAGAACAGGTACATGGAATTTATGACAGCTATTAGGAGAATGATTCTGAACACTACAGAGAAACAGACATATTCTGCTCACGTGTGTTAGGTCATCTAAAGCTCTTTTAAGTCAGTGAAAGGCAATCCAAGAAAGAAATACATTTTTATTGGATGCATCTTTCTGGAGTTTTGCCTGAGTGGGATTATTTCTTTTTGGCCTGCACAGGAAGCCAAAATTTAGCATCGTTAGGGTATTTCTACTACAAAGAGAAAATTATGAGGAAGTGTTTCTTTGAAGCTATTTTTCACTAACGAGGTTATTTGCCTTTCCCTCAGGTTTGGGCTTGATCTTAGCTCACTCTTCACTCTCTCCTCAAACTGTGTTTTCACAATTGTGTGTCCCTCAATTCTCCACAGGCTCAGTTTGTTAAATCTTTCTACCCCTCTCATATATTTCCACAGAGAAAGGAAAGACTTATCAGGAGTTTTGACAGGCATATCTGTGAAGATTCAGCAACAAGGACAAGCTACAAGCCTGCCAAGGGTTCTCAATGCTCTTCAGGACAGCTGGCTTGTACCACCTCACTGCCACCACTGGTGCCACCAACACTGGAATAAAGATTCCTGGGCTGAAGTCACATTTATTTACTTTCTTAGACATACATGTAGACACTATTCAAGAAAACATGCTTTGCTGTGAGTTAATGTTAAGTAGCAAAATACGTCTGTATTTTGGCTGAAAACTGCTTTCCCCTGGCCCAGCTGACTCCACAGAAGTTTTACTGCTTCTTACGTCGAGTAAAATCTTAAACTGTGATACAATAGCAGTATCACAAAAACCCCAACAAAGCGCTGGGTTTAGGATTTAAGTTTTTTATTGGATTCAGAGAAAACATTGTTGAAGAAGTTATGCACATTCTAAGATACCAGGTTTAGGGTAAATCAAAGAGAAATATAATTATCCTAAACTCACAAAAATAAAAGTGGACACATAGCATTCACTCTGCACCCCATAGCTACAAAATGCAGCACTTGCTGTCAACAAGACGATACCTATAGTTCAGACTGAAATTACCACAGACAACAGCCCAACTTTAAGACAATTCCTGTCTTCAGAGATGTTCACTGAAAGGCAGACCCTCTCACAACAAAAAAATTGAAAATATTGCAGCAGTTTTTAGCTACTAGCCATATAGAATGATTTCACTGAAATTTACTGAAATCTGGACCTATCAAGGAAGACATTTCTGTGAGTGAGAGATTACATATGTTATTTTAAAATGAATGTTATTTATTTTAGATGTTTAGTATCAGTAATATATTTTTATACATTCTGTGTTATAAATATATCTACACACTGCACAAGAGCAACATTTTAGTCATGGATTTACTAATTCTTTGAAGCCAAAAAACTCCATTTTTTTAAGCTAACACTACCCATTTGGTGTGGCTCTGGTACAAGACTACTTAACTAATCATTTCATTTTAATGATGCAATGAAAAAACCACAAGGCTGTCCTTACAGTCCTAATTACTACTAAAGGGATCCTTTAGAATATATTCATCCTGTATTCCATAAACCATAAATTCAATTAGCAAGCTATATATTCATACTTCAATTAATATACTTTAGAGAAATTAATTCTTTATTAGAGACAGGTGTACTAAATACTTCATTCGTGTTTGTAGCAGCTGCTACCCTAATTATGATTTATTCCAGTGATTTAAGATTTTAATGTAATGTAACTTTGTGGAGTAACAAATAGAAGTGAGATTTAACAGCGCAAGTCCATTGACTGTATTTATCATTCTCAAGAAGTTAATATCAACAAGTCTATCAAATAATAATAATAATAAAAAATTATCCTTTTCTAGCCAGCAAGTGTCCAAGCTAGATGCAATAGCAGAATTTTAACCATGGTACTTTTTTGATCTCTTGGTTTATTGTCCCCACTTAAGTATTTTTCTATGTACTAAATATGCCATGTGTCCCCATGTTTTAGATTTAAGCTGTATTTAATTTTAAAAGGCTCCACACAAAAGGACCAGCTTAACCAATCTGAATAATGAAATTAGATCCTTAGGAATTTCTGAGGCAATTAAAAAAACCTATGCCCCAAATATGGAGTTTTATAGGCTTGGTCTAAATTCTTCTCTGAAGAATTGTTAAAATAATAGTCTTCCTTACAAATTTCCTCTTTCCAGGAGGAGCTTGAATATGCTGTTAAATATCAGCAGACTGATTATTAACTATAATCTTCAAGACTGACATTAACAACTACATCATTAAAGACTGACTTTCTTAAAGTAGATTTGTCTTTTCTGAGTCTTCTTTTAACCTGCCAAAGAAAGAAATCGTGGGCTCTGGTTCATTTTACCACGAGTGTATAGAAGCTGCATTATTTCACTGTCCACCAGCACAGATTTCTTTTTCTCTTACATTCTATTTATAAATGAAAACAGATGAACCCAATAAAAAGTAAGTCTACAGAATTATGGCTTCCTTTATTTTAGTGGTAAAGAAGTTTATACGTAATTGACACATAATTTTATCCAGTGGTTTAAACTTTTTCTTGAACTCGAGAAAGGAACCACTTTAAGAACCTGATGGTTTCATTTCAGTGCCATCCATCATATTTTCTGATGCTAGTACACTGCTTGATGCTCAAGACAGCTTCCCTAGTTCAGTCACGAGTCTAAAGTGCAGATCAGTACAGTGGACCAAGACAACCAGTAGCTTATCAATAATAAAGACAGGGTGGCTTAAGAAGATGGAGGCCAAATTCTCCTTTCACATTAATGATATCAGGAAATTGAATTCCCCTTAACGGCAAGCGGAACTTTGTCCTCTGTTATGCCAATACAGTATTAGCGAAACTTAGCTCTCTATACATTTCATAGTTACATGTCAAGTTTTATTTGAGGTATATATTAGAGTTTAATGTTTTGGTTTCTTGCCAGCACTCAGATAGCAAAAACTGCTTTGTGTTTTCATTTAGTTATTTCTGGGCCACACAATCAATTGTCAAACCTTTTACGTGTTTCATGGGCAACTAGTACATGCCAATTCCAAAAAGTGCCTGACAAATATACGGCAGTACCGTGCGGTTCTGAGACACTAACAAAGTAAAAGGTAAACACGAAAGGTCCCCCACGCTAGCTCCAGAAAACAGGCAAGATCTTCAGCTCACATCAAATTAGCACAAGTCCACCGACCTCAGTAGAACAGCACTGATTTTACAGGCAATGAGTTTATGGCTTTTTAGTAAAGGCACAGCTTCTTTCAAAGAGTTACACCACTACAATACACAACAACTAATAATGTTCATGTTTCATTTGTTACCAGTTTCAGTTTTATCTAGCAATTGACTTCATTACATGGCGGGGGGCAGTAGGATCCAGCTCACCTAATGGTAACTGTGAAAAAATTAGACATCCACTTTGATATAATAAAGTAGAATCCTTTTAAAGATAATGGAGAAAGGAATTCACAACCAGGTAGTAATCCATTGCCTTATTAAGACATTCATCTTGGGGTGGGATGATGTTTCATCCTACTCTACTTTTCTGCACACTCCTAATGCCTAAGTAACTAGCACTGATCACACATCCAACTTTGAAACTGTAATTGTGAAAAGCTGCTGATTTAGTTATTCCATGTTTCTTTTTCTGCAGCTTACCTGGAGCTGAAAGACAAATTAATCACAGCGCAGAATGTACGTATTCACTGATTCTTTGCCACGTTACGAACAAACGAACGCTGATCAATAGTCCGCTTTTTTTTTTTTAAACTACCTGGAATTGTACGAAGTGAAAATAGACAACAATAGACAGGATGTGTAGCACTAGCGTTTTTCAACACATCACTGAAGATAAGTCCCTTTAAGATCACAAAGCACTACTGTTTCCATCTTGAACTACAATATACTCAAAACATATAGCTGCCTTGAAATAATAAAATGGGAACAGACTAGAAATTACAATCCAGTCATTAGCTTGAAGTTCTTTCCATCACAACAAAATCATACGGAATCACTTTCCACTTTGTAATCTCTTTTGCCCTTCAGAAGAAATTAGTTTTGGAAAATTTTAACTGTATGAATACATTTGTGTGACTGAATAAAAAAAAAATTAACCACTTTTCAAGTCACTTAGGTCATTCAGCCAAAAACACACTGTTTTATAATGCACACCTTGTTGTGTGCTGTAACTTGCACAAAAATATTATTCATACAAAGTTTGTAATAACATACTTTTAGCATTATGATAATAAACATTGTTAACAAATGTTCTATAGTTGGCAAGGACATTGCTCCACCTTACACTAGCTACTAGCCTTGCAGAATAAAGTTTCACTTAAATAAAAAAATAAAATAAAATTCTAAATCCAGAAGATTTTAGAGATCTGTTTGTGAAATTCCTTGGAAATTAAAATCACCACAGAGGCAGTTAAAAGACACAAAATGAATCATAGAATCATTAAGGTTGGAAGAGACCTCAAGGATCATC
>VWZZ01007920.1:126048-155519 GCA_013399095.1 Psophia crepitans | reverse complement strand
TTGGCCGCCTTGGCCACCTGGGCACACTGCCGGCTCATGTAGAGGTGAGAAGAGCATTAAAAATGTCAGATTTTATGTTACAGATCAAATTAAGATTAGAATTCATCAAGAATTTTTCAATAGTCTTTTAAAACCAGAAAATGCAAGTTTGTCATATTCAAAAAGGGAAACAAAGGATGACAAAAATGCCTCCAGGCAGGATATTCACTTTAAAAGAGCGAATCTTCAGTTCAAGTGCTGGATTCCACTATTTTCTTGGATCCCCAGGCATTCCCTACCTATCAGTCTATTGGCTCCTCTGAGGTGGTTGACTCCCCCTCTGTAACCATTTCACTTTGGATAATTAAAATTCACTGAAGCAAGGATAGGAAGTCACAAATCTCCACTTCTTAAGAGAACTCAATGGCACAACCCTTTATGGTGGTCTTTCCCTCTTCTTAGTATTTAGTTTACTTAAAGTGAAACAATTCCAACAGGAGAGACTGAAAAACAATCATTCCAAAACTATCAGTATACCTGCTGATACAGACACATTCATCTGTGTCTTGAGAGCCACAATCACACCTCTGCTTAGATAAGTGAATAAATATCCTTTATTAAAACACAGCCACAGGCACAGGATAAATTGATTTTTCTCATTACTTTGAAACTAAAACCATCTAAAAATAAACTGAAAAGAAACAATAACTAGCATTATAGAATCTACTGAAGGCATTTAATTGAACAGGCATACCTTAATTTTGCATGGGTGAACAAATCCTGTCCCTCAGCATCTGTTCATAGGGCCGGAGCTCCAGCCCTGGTCACCTGAACTTGCTCCAGTTCATTGATTCCTTCACATATTGGAGGCCCCAGCTGGACATAGATATCTACACATGGTCTAACGGGTGCCAAGTAGAGGACGAAAATCTGTTCTCTTAACCTACAGGCTGTGCTCCTGCCCATAGGCTGCCAGATGCTAGGGGCCCATGCTCAGCAACCTTATTGCATCAACAACGGCATCACCAGCAGACATGAAGAAGTCAATATCCCACCCTACTCAGTGCTTGTCAGGCCACACCTAGAATACTGTGTTCAGTATTTTGGTCTCCTCTATACAAAAAAAAGATGTGGACAGGCTGGAAAGGGTCCAGAGAAGGGCCACAAAGATGATCAAAGGACCATGAAGCCTGCCATATGAGAAAAGGCTCAGGGGATTGGGTTTGTTCAGCCTTGAGAAAAGATGGCTTATGGGACACTTCATCACCATGTTCGAGTAATTAAAGGATGGCTACAAAGAAGATGGAGACTCCCTTTTTACAAGGAGTCACATGGAAAAGACAAGGGGTAAAAGGTGCAATTTACTGCTGGGGAGATTTTCATTGGACACAAGAGGAAAATTTTTCACAACGAGAGCAATCAGACATTGGAATAACCTCCCCAGGGAAGTGGTGGATTCCCCAACACTGGACACGTTATAATGATTCCGATGGATGGGGTGCTGGGCCATCTTTTCTAGATGGTACTTTTTTCTAGACAGAGCTTATGCCAAGAAAGGTTGGACCAGATGATCCTTGATGGTGCCTTCCAACATGGTATTCTGTGATTCTACGATGAACCTGTCCAGCCTCTGCAGGTCTTTCTCACAGGGCTGCTCCCCAGCATCACTGGAAGGGGTTAATCCTTCCCAGGTGAAACACTTTGCATTTGTCCTAGCTAAATTTAATAAACTTCCTATTGGTCCTTTCCTCCAACCTTCCTGGGCCATACTGAATGGCAGCCCTGACCTTGAGGATAACAACTGGTCACCCCAATATCATGTGGCACACACCTGATGAGAGTGCACTCCATCACCTCCTCCTGCCAGATGATACCAATATTCAGTAGTGTCAAGTGACAGACAGACTTCATTTGTGACTGGCCTCCAGACAGAGTCAGGAGACTCACTACTACCCTCTGAGCCCAACCATCTAAACAGTTACTCGCTCATCTACTTGTCCCCCACTCCAGAGCACAAGACCTCAACTTGGATACCCCTCCTTTTGAGTTGTTGTAGTGCAGAGTTATGTTCTCATTAAAAATCTTTTATTTTATTCTTCAAACTCCCAAATTGCAAATGGTATAAAGGAGATTTAAGACACAGAAGCCAAAGCGTCTTTAAGGATTTACCCGGCTAGTAGACTGTACATTATAATCTAAATCCCAAAATATGACACCTCAGTTGGATAATTAATTTTTTTAGAGTATTTCTTCAATTTCCTTCACTGCTTTTCATTTTTATAGTTTAGGTTGGATTATCTTAATAATATTGTACCAGGTTGTATTTAAAATTGCCATAGCAATTGAGTACATGTAGTTCATAGTAACCAAACTGAGCTGGGAAGAAACTAAGTCTGCCACACCAACAGCTGTTTAACTTGGTTCAGCAGATTCAGGCCATATACCTCTAATACTTAGAAGACTGTCTGGGTTGACATGCAGATTGCATTATAACAAGTTGTGCATCTGTTTTATAAGGGATTTTGTCCAAAAATGTTTAATACTTAGACTGGGATTTCCTTTCAGTTTGAATGACGTGTAAGTTTACTTTGTTTCTTTTTCAGCAAGACTATGGTATCAGCACCACGCAAACAAAGCAGCTAAATAAAATTGCAGAAAATGTCCTATTTCAGGGGAAACTTTCAGTTTGTTAAGAATCCCAAAGTGCAATGTAACATATACTATATATTTTCAACAAGAGCCTTCTATTCCCACACACACATCCCCCCAGAAGTACTGAAGGTAACATTTCTTTGAGTCTTTGGAAGGCTATCCATGATTTAATAGTTATATCAGGAATCTTAATCCCTCCTGAATTTATTTTAAGCACTCTTTTGATTAGACAATCCACACTGCATGAAAGCTCCATTTGCTTTCTTTGTTTACATGAAAAATCTTTACTGCAGTAGAAAGCAGTAAAGAAAAATTGATCCATTGAAATAAACTAGAAGATGCACTGAAAGAACATCCTTGTTTTCAGTTACACATAAGAAAAGACTTAAATTGGGGTTGATGAGGCATCTTGGAAAAGTTAACATTATTAATATTATAAAAACTGGCATTTGGTTCCTGTTGCCAGCTTTGGCAGACACAGTCAACTAGTAGTTGATCCACTTGTTGGGAGTGTAGCTTCAACCTTTTCAATGAGCCATATTAAACATATTATAATTTTAGCATAATGAAAGTATGACCTTTGTTTCTGTACTTAACTCAGTCACTATGCACTTAAGAACGGTGTAAGACTCCAAAAAAAACCAAACAAATAGGCCAATGGATTTCTTTGGAAAATTGAAATATTTTACTGCCCTCATGGTTTTAGAGAGTGACTACCTTCTTTCTGGCACAACCTATGGTAAGGCAAAATGAAGAAAAAGACCCTGATCTCCTGATTCCATTGAGAATAATTGCTTTTTCTTTTTTATATACGTATTTGGGTGGTTCTTTTGCTCAGACACTAATAAGAAAATAATCTTAAAAACCAAAAAGAATGATGTTGAGAGGGCCTATGATCCCATCAGCGACTAAAAGCAAGGTCAGAAGCACAACCACAAAAGTCATGAGCATTCTGGTGGTTTTTGCAAAGAGCATCTTCAAAGGGGGAGGGAGGTGAATTGGTCAAGAAGCTACAACAGTCGTTCTCAAGCAAATTAGAGCTGGCTGAAACTAGAAATAGGGCCATAAGAGAACAAATTCCTTGGGAAAGAAAAAGCATCCCTGTGTATTCCTTGGGCACCTTTGTTAAGACAATTAGTTCAGCTACAAAAAGTCTATGAAACACGGAAGTCCCTGAGTCTTATCCAAACACAAAGAATTCCTCTTCAGAAAACTCCAGCTCCTCCACGTAATCAATTTTTCAGTATAGAAAGAAACTACAGATGGTTACAGAACAGACCTTCAGCATAGCTCTGGCTGTCAGGAACAAGCTGAAATCCCAGGACAAATAAAGTACCCTGAAAACTTTCAGAATGTCAGCTAAGACAGAAACAAGATTCAACTGCTACTATTACTCTTTGTATTCTAGCCACATCTTTAAAAATCTGCCTAGCCCTCTGCAGCATTTGGAAAGTATTTAGCCAACAAGTAGAAATTCATTACTATGAACACTGATACTCACTTCATCTCATGTCATTAATATAACTGGCCTGTGGGATTCGCTGCCACAAGGGTTTAACGGAATTTCCAGAAACATTAGTCTGCCTATAATCTAAATATTGAAAACTATGTGAAGATTAAGATTCATCAAGGGGATTACCCTTCTGTGTAAGGCTGCTGAAAGGGTAAAGGCTCCTTTGATCAAACACCCGGTCAGATTCTTTGTATTCTGCTGCTAGCATGAATCCTCCGTGACTGCTTCAGTCTCATCTTCTGCCATCCAACCTCTACTCCTTTTTATAATTCATGTATCATTTGGCTGCACTTTACAGTAGATGATGAATCATATCTTGTTCTCTCTCACCACATCACATCCAGGTTACCGGGAAAAAAGATTAGTCAGGAGTGTAGACCACAGCATTAAAAGAATAAGTGTCTCAGATTTTTTTTGTCAGAAACATTACAGGAAAGCCAGAGATGGGAAGGTCACATTAGGAAAACAAGCTTATTTGACAAAATATAAACACCAGCTCTAAGTCAGAGGGCTTTGAACATTGTATAACAAGTATTGTAAATCTCAGATGGCACCCTACATGCAAGCAGTTCTGTAAGTATTCATCCTAATTATTCAATCTGAAATACTGGAAAATCCTGCACAGATGCACTTAGATGCACTAAAGTCACAACAGCATAAAACCAGCAATATAATCAATAAAACAAGACAGGAGCCTCTAGGCTTGTCTCCACATACTCAGATTGAAAACAGTGCAGTTACAGTCTGAACGCTGCAACAGTGATGGCTAAGTCACTCACCCCAGCCTGTACCTTCATAAAGAGGTGATAATTTCAGTACTCAACAATGCTCCACAAAGGAAGTTCCAAAAATACCACCACGGGCTCGTACATCACTGCCTAACACAGGATGTGCTTAATGCTTGTCAATGTACCTACCTTCCATTAACACCTTCCTTTAATGAATCATGTGCTTGCAAATTGAGATGTTAGTGTCAGAAAAATATCTTGAAATGTTCTAAGATGGTTTAAATTATTACTATAATTGGCATCTCCCTAAACTACATTCACTTTTCCCAGAGCTAACTGTGAGCATCAGATGTGATTTAGAAGTCCTACTTTCTGCACAGAGGTATGAAAAATATAACATTTTTCTGTGACTTTAGCTGGCTTTCTGGTTTGGTTCCAAAAAAGTTTGTGCTCTGGCTAAGACGAGTCACAGCACTTTCCTCTGCCAGGATCCTGCGGCATATTCAGCACCTTCAATTCCTACCAAGTTGACAGCACTCTGACCTTCAACTTCATGTCACTCCCAGCAAAATATTTAGGAGGTTTGGGAGTAGTTGCTGTTTATTTCCTTTCTTGTGAAAATGATAATGCCAAGTCACTGTGTTTGGTTTGCAGCCCCAGATGTTATCAAGGACTTCCTGAAATTTTTCCATTGTGTTGTTTTGCCTTATTTGAAGAATACAAACAGAAATTCTGTCTTGAAGGTGAACAGCTCTGCTGTGAAATCTCTGATCCCTTCCAGCAATTTCTGTAAAAAGTTAAACATTCATATTTGCTTTTCTAAAGTCACTCACTAGCCTTTCCGTAAGGAAAAATAAATCATCTTCACTAATGACCACTAATCATCATATTGGGTTAAAAACAATTTCTCAAGTCCATTTTTCCTTTGATTTTTGTCTTTGGGGAATTGGTTCCAGTTACTACATCGCACACCCCTCCCTTGGCTAACCAGCATTGGCTGAGGGTGATTTATCCAACTGCCATTACCTAGGTAATTTGCCATGTATCATTACACTGTTGACCAGTGATTTGGGAGTCCCAGCAGTATCCCTGGGATGTAAAACTAGTGAGAACTTACCATATGAAAGCTGGAATTATTATACTGCTCCTCTCTGAGCTATTTAAGCTACTTTTAGGAGACCCTGGAGCTTGCTCCTTAAAGTGCAGTATTTATTTTCCATGACAGTTACAGACTTAAAAGCTCAGGGCCTGATCCAAAGGCTTGTGTAGTCAATGGCAAACTTTCTACCCATTTCCTTAGCATCAAGGCTTCACACGGCATTTGCAAAAGTTACAGCCACAATAGGACGCTGTTTTAAAGACATTAATGATAGTTCATAAGGGGTGAGCCTTTACACTTACCTCTACTGCTGCTAACAACTGGAGAGAGGAAGAATATGCCACACAGCCATTGTATTGCCGACTCACAAACAAGTACTTAGGAAGCAAGAAGTCCCTTGACTTCAAGTCCTCAAGTTTACAGTTTGGAAACAGTCTGGCCTCTTGTTCTCTCTCTCTCTCTCACACACACAGGATTCATTTGGGGGGGATAGCTTTAAAAAAAAAAAGTATTCTATAGATCTGCTCTGTGAACAGCTATTTGAACATAGAAATACCTGAGTTTCAATGGCAGATTATAATGTCCTTTCCCTTCTAGTTCTTCAGGATTTTTGGATGGAGTCATTTCTATATGAAGTTTGGAAGTATCAGCTCTGACTTCCTACTCAGAATTCTTACCCAGTTAAAAAAAAAAAACAACCAAAAAAACCAGAATGCAACAAAAACATAAAACCAAAACCAGTAACACATGTACCCAGACCAGTCTGGGGGGGCGGGGAGGGGGGAAGCGTATGGCTTCTGCAAATTATCCTAATCTGCAAATTAAGGATTTTAAAACAAATACAACCAACATGCAAATATTTTACTCTCTGATACAGGAAATTTTAAAGCAGCACTAGACATGTTTTATACCATAATGATTGTGAACGTAATTTTTCTATAGCACAGAGGCAGTTCACAGAGCCCTGAACCTGTGATACAACCATTGGGTTTGCTTCATATTTAAAATCTCATGTTGGACATTTAAAACACCTGTTTTTCTGAAAGTTCTTAGCAACAAGGAAGGAACAAAATCCAAAACCAAGATCATAATATGGCTAAAAGAGTCCTCAGTTTTCCTTTAATATTAAAGTTGTTTTCAGCTTCATGAGCCAAAGAAAGTTTGTCCCATTACCAAAAGGAAATGAACATGCACCTTGAAATGACTGTGACTATTCAGAGCACAGATTGTCATTAGAGTTGGTGCTTTCAGTAGCTAGAACTGAGCAATGACCTATACTGAAAGCTATCAAAATAATACAACATGACTAATAATCTCAAAGATTGCGATTCATTAACTATAACAAAAATTAGTCTGTTTTAAAAATATTAAGTAGCATTTCTATTTCTCTTTCTCAGAAATGGTACAAACAATTCCTTTTAAGACCAAGCATAAAAAGTTCTATCTTTTTTTCTAATATAGTTATATAATGCAACTTGAAAAACTAAAAGTACTTTTACAGCTAAAGAAAAAAAGAGAACAGCAATAAAAACTTATCAAAAGGCAGCCTGCCTTTCCCTCCACCCAGAGATCAGAACGTCAAAAACAGGAAAGAAAGAATAAAAAAAAGAAAAAAGGACAGAGTAAGATTAAGTATGAATTTTACATAATATTACATACATGTGGATTTATATTTTTCATGTAACAGAAGGAAAGGGACCTCCTGAAACATTTATACTGTCTATTTCCAGACCACACATCGTTCTGGCCTTCCTCTTGACTCTGACTAGCCGTAGGATCTTTCAACTTGAATATCCTTGTTTCACACCTGCCTTACAACAGCGATATGTTTAAGTTATTACATTGTGCACATGTTCATATAACATGCCAGGAGTTAATGTTTCTGGTCTGTAAAGAAAACAATGGCTTCCTATTACCAGTTAACCAGTATATCGTGCATATGAGTGGACTACAGTACAACTGCTGGGAAATTATATGCACCACATACACTTCTTTGACCAGTGCCAATATTTTCCCCTGTGTCTAAATTTTACACTCTAGTTGTACAAAATTATTCTGAGGATTCCTCTACCTTATTCGTTCCACAAACCAGATCTAAGCAAACCTTCGGCACAGCAGCTGCAGACAATCCTCTTTGGAGAATTCCACAAAAAGGTCAACTATGCTTGTTAAGATATTTAAGGTGTCTGTTCTATTTAAATCAAGTTAAAAAAAAAGAAAAACTGAATTGAGTCTAGTAGGAGAGAACAATTCCACACAAATGAAAAACATGTGGAAATGTTCAATAGGTCAACTATGTAAAAACGTGTTATATACTGTGTTTATAGGTATTTTATTCAGGGACAAGGCTGGCATTAGGGTTTTATTGATATCCTGTTGAAAAGCATGTTAATCTAAGGGCTACAAACCCCTTTTCTCTGCATTTTAATGCAGACCACATAATAGCATAGTAACATACAATTATTTTCAAAACATATTAACTTGCACTTAATTTACATTATATTTTGACTGTAAATCACTTTTGGTTTTGTATCCAGTTTTATTTGCAGGTGGTTTGCCCATATATGCCATTCCCCTCCATAAGCCATACGAACATTTCTGAACTTCAAAGTTGAGATCATAGAGCCAAAATTTAGAATCCTCTATTATCTATATTATACTGCAGGCTCATCTTCAGTCAAAAACATTTTACCGCAACTAATTAAACCATCTAATCCCAATAACATAGTGTCCGATTTCATTGTGTCTGGGTACATCAAAAATTCGGCTGAAAGCAACTAGGCTAAATCTAAAAATGAAAGTCCAAAGGAAGAAAAGCCATCACATAGCAAAGAACTTGAGGGTACACAAGAAACAACCATACCCAGAAAACAACTTAAGAAAGGGGGAAATTTGTGCCTGTAAATAATCTTTGCTTTCAGTGAAATGAATGATATCATTGTGAATAATATCCGATTTAGGCATGGTGGTGTATTGTGGCCTCTAGTTCTTGCTTCATTATGAGGTGGTTTTAACCACCCTGCGCTCAATGGACTTGTCGAGGAGCTTCAGTCACCTTCTGAAATCCTATTCAACCTTTTTGAGATCTGATTAGACTTTGGACTTTTTAAATCACGTATCTGAAAGCAATCCACATTTACATAGTTCTGAAACTGTATCAATGCAGCACATTATATTTATGTTTGCCTCTAGAAGTCCTACCAGTTCTGTACAGAGCAGAGTAACCAGTTAAGTACTGCTAGGCACCAGTTTGGTACTAAATGGAACCAGTTAGGAAGCTTGGTACGACACATAGTATTCACTTTAAACTGTCTCCTTGGTAACTGCCCTTATCCAGCCATACCACTAATGCTGGATTTAAGGAACTAGAAGTCCTACAGGGAACGCACGAGCCACTATGGCAGGAAGCTGTTAGCTGCTGGGCTCACGACTCAGAAATCTGCTTTCCATTTACACCTGCTCCAGCCAGAGGCTGTAGACCAGAAACAAACCTTTGATTAAAGTTGGGAGGTGCAATAGTAAGTGTGATTGTAGAATACGGGAAAACATCTGTGGGTTATGTCCTTTCTCAGAGATTACTTATTTAAGAAGCAAGCATGGATACTGGATTTATTTTATTTTTCTTTTTTTTAAATCAACAGGCATGCACAGCACAGTCAGATTTAATGAGATACCTGTAATACAAATGATGTTATAGACTGATATTTTCTATCTATACTTCTACCCATAATAAATATATTTCATACATAAAACTAGGTTAAAAACCTAAAATATAAACCTATTAACTAGAGAAATAATATTGCATATTTTTGTTTTCCATTTACTAGTTTTGGACTTCGAACAAAGTTTTTATTTAAATACCAAAAAAAACCCAACCAAGTGAAAATAAAAGCTTCTTTCATCACAGGAAGTGCTATACTCTGCAATTAAAGGTCCTACTTTGCAGTTGATATGACTAAGAAGAAAATCTGAGTACTAAACAGAGATAATTTTCAAACTGTGTCTTTATTTGTTCATGGATAACATAGCATCTTCAATGGATGTGGAAGGAGAAAGGAATATTAAAAAATGGAAAATTTAGAAAAAGTTAAGACCATCTTCTATGCATAATTCATCCCATTTGTAACATGTCCAAATAACAGCATTTTATTTCAAAGGTTTACAAAGGATACTGATCTACACCCTTTCAGAAAACAGCAATGAGTCCATTAAAATACATGGACTTCATAAACTCAAATTATATTTGGCCCCAAATATGGGCCAAACAGGTGCTGGGAAATGCTCCATGACTTTGGACTTACCTCTTATAAAAAGAGATGACGAGAAATGCCCTGATGTTAACTCCACCATTTACACAGAAGAGTACTTAAGGTTCTATGTCAATATCCAAGTAATTTCAAACCCTTTTTTCAGCCACTGTTTATTCCCCTGAAAAGGTAAGATGCCTATGCATATGAGCATGAAGCCACATGTTCCATATGAATGTATTCAGAATTTTAAATGGCAGCATTTATGACATTGATCTGAGAACACATTTCAAAACACATCTAGAGGAATGAAAAGAAAAATTATGAGAATTAATGTGCTTCTTGTTTACTTCGCCCTTAAGGGTAATTATTTGTTATGATAAATTATTTCAATAAAAACTTGCCACAGGATTTATCTGTTAGAAGCTATGTTTCTACTAAACATACATACTCAGATTTTCCACAGTAAATCCTAAAGATCATCTCTTGACTTCCTCCTCATACTTGCTTCAAAGAGAAATTACTTATCTACTATGTTATCATCTTTAAATTATTCTTAAACATTTAGTACATGAATTGAGTAATAAATCTGTATTCCCTGCTGCTTCTTCAATCTTCCCTGCGTTTAAAACACTGCTCCATCCCATCAATATGACAAAGTATATGCACTTATGTATGCAACACTTTTCAATGTTTTGCGTACCAAATCAGTAGCTGCCAAGTAAAAAGGAAGGCATTCTAGATAAAAATAATCCTGCACAAGCTACTGAGACTACCCTCAAGAAAGTATTAGGCATGTAACGCATCTTAGCCTCCTCTTTGCTGCCTATATGATTATTTACATCAGTGCCGATGCACATATATTGACTATTTCAGCACAGAAAAAGCCTCACCCAAGTATAACAATTTTTTTCTCATGCCAGGCTCCAGAATCTGAAAGTGGCATTGATGACTAAATCCCTATATGGTTAGTTCACATACAGCAGGGTCAGAAGTTTAGTGCGACTCAGGACTCCTTATGTGTTACTGTCTGCTCCAAAGCAAAATACATTATCTCCTTTGCCCCTTTCTTCCTCTTGTTCAACAAAAACTGAGAGAACTTCAAGTCTCAAAGATCTCAGGAAACTGGAGCTTGATGAGAAAACACTGTGGCCAGCTGAGTTTCAGATTACTTCCTCATTCTACCTACTTGGATTTTTTTCTCTTCCTCTCCTTGTCTGGTACCAAAATCACATGCAACAGTTTTATTACTTCTGTCAGAAAATAAGCTGGGAAGATGCATACATCCCAGCTGCTTTATTAACCTAGGCCACATGAAATAATGGCATTTCAGGGTATATCAAGGATCAAGTTATGGTCTGAATACACCGAAGCTTCTCCTTAGTTAAGTTTCATTAGGTTTTTCCAAAGTTGCATGATTCTCCAATATTCTAATCCAATAAATTTGCAATTTGGATGTCCTTAGGCTATTTTATTTTTTTTTAAACCAGCTAGTTCTTCATTTACTCACCTGGAGCTCTACATGTGTAGACAAACTGACTTAGACTCAGGAAGAAAAATGACAAATTTCAAGAGGAGAAAGAAATGACAAAAAAGGAGAAGACTCAAAGAAGGAATCCTCGCACTACCTTTCACACATTTCCTACATCCATGCCCACTCTTCCATTCTTACTTTTTCTAGAATTTTAAACAGTCATTATCTATAATTGATGAGAATATTTTCTACAACACAATTACTTTCTGTTTAGCCATTATTTCTTCCACCTCTATCATTTTAAATTCTAAACTCCTCAGCAAGTCCCATTTAATTAGAATATCACACCGATAAAATTTAATGAAGTGTTATACATCAACTACGAATCTCTGACGATTCAGGCAACAGTTGTCACTGAGGAGATGGCCCCACTATAAGACAACTAAATGCCTACAGTTAGGCGACCCGAGCTGCTGGTTTTCATTCTATACTAACGTCTTAAATGCTACGTAAAAAGAGACAAGCATTTTAAATATTACAAAACTCCTTCTAATGGAATCCAGTTTGGGCAAATACAATGCCCAAGATGAATTATCAACCTTCTTGTGATACATGCATAATTAAACAAACATGCCAGTGTAAGCTTCTATACAGAAATGCACTTGCAAAACAGATTTCAAAAGGGGTCACCATTCCACACACATGAATATGAAATTTGAAATGCAAGAGAGATTTCAACAACGGAGCAAAGACGAGACATTAAACACTGTCAATGAGGAGAGTGTGATATATGTGAGAGAAACATAAACAAAGTGAAGTTCATGGAATTTTTCAGAGACAGAATGAAAACAAAGTAAAATTGGGACAGATAATGAGAAGAGTCACATAGTTCAATCACATGGAGCGGGATTTGGTATATGGAGTATTATTTGCAATAGTGTTCTGAAGACTGAAACTCCACAGGCTTACATTCTGGGATTTGATCTAAACAAGATTTTCAAAAGCACTTAAAAGCATCTCTGCTCTTTCTGAATAGAAAATCCTGAAACTCACATTACTCTTGAAAACACACTAGCTCTTGAAGCAAGCATTTAAACCACATACGTTTTATTACTTAGAATTTCCATTCAACTAATTTATGTGGGGAACAGATGAGCTGCAAGTATTTTTAGCAGTCTTATCAGAAAATCTAAAAAAAATAATAAATACAGATACTGGGAATAGGAAATCTTATAATGAAAAGCATGATGCACAGCTCAAACCCCTGAAACCAAACTGTTTTCCCTAAACATCTGGCTTTCTTTTGTGGGATTTTATGTCCATAATAATAAATAAGTCAGGTTTAGGAGTGCCAGTTTATTAAGCATTTAAAAAATGGCTAAGCTACAGCAGCTGCCTGGATCTCACAGCATGTCCAAATAGACCAAATGTTCCCTGTTGGTAACAGTATATTCAAATACAACTATTACCGTTATGGATTGATACTAATAAACACAAGGTTTAATTTTAAATGAGGCTTAAAAAACCATTTCCTTCCCTTACCATTTGCTATTTATTTTTTAGCTACTGAATATTCCTGGACAGTTAGCAAAAATCTTAAACATTTCATCACTTTGCAGTACTGTTGAAGGCTTCGGATGTAACAGTACAATATTTCTGAATTAAAGTTACTTTTCTGGAATCAAGTAAGTAAATACATACCATGTCTGTATATTTTTCTTTTCAAACTTTCATTTTAGTTCATGCCTTACAGTTTCAACTTGCCAATTCCTGTCATCTGCACTGAGGCTGAGGGACAGTGAATGAACAGGCTTTTAATATCACCACTCCTACTTCTTACTCTCTCAAATAGACTTTTCACTCTTATAAGCCTGTGAAGATGATTAAAAAGAAAATATTTTTCATCTGGATTTAGTTTATAAAATGTGTAAACTCCATTACTGAAACTAGGCAATGTTCACAACCAACTAATTAGGACTTTTGACCCTTTAGGTAGTCATTTGGATTGAGCCACTAAGAATTTTATTGCTTTAAAGGAAATCTCTGGGTAGCAGAAGGACAATTGAATTGTTAATAAAACTTGCTTTAAAGAATCATTGCATACCAGGTGCAGCATGGAGAAGGAAAAGAAGCTAACTCTAGAGCAGTAGAGCTTTGAGTGCTCTTGGTTAACAGCCAACAGCTGTAGACAGTTCCCATACTCTATTTATCAGGTTGGTCCTGTAACATAGAGCCCATTACAGTAACCGTATGGTGAAGACTAACTTTGTTTCCAGTTAATCAGACATGAAGTAAGAAAGTCATGGAAGAAAAAGCTCTTCAAAAATAGCTACATATGACCACTGTAATGACTGAAAGAGGATGAGGTTTGTTGTATGCACGTGACACATACAGAGAGACATACAAATACTCTACTTTTGCAAAACATGCAAGTCTCAAATATTCCAGTGTCATTGACCCTTCTCAAAATTACAAACAAGATTGGACAAAGGTGAGGACAATTTTGAAGACCCAAACAATCTATTGAAAAGATGATCTCTGCCTTCTGCCCAAATGGCATGTGATTGGAATTTTTTTTTTGCCTTACATCTAAGGATAACAATTAAAATAATTCAAGCCAAAAAGAAAGAAATTAGCTTTTAAAAACTATTTTAATAATCTGGATTTTTTTGAAAAGTTTTATAATCCAAAACACAGCCTGCATCAAAAACCAAGTTCTTTTTCTCTAAGAAACACTGTAAAACTACTTTTCAGACTTTGAACTGAATTTGTTATGATTTATTGCTAGAAAATCAAAGTTTGGAGCATAACAAATATATACTAACCTATTTGTAATTAACAATGGGTGCAAATGATAACTGAAATTATTCAGTGGATTTCACAGCATCACAAAAGAGATAAATCTGAAATAGTTTAATGTGTTTCTATTCTATTGAATGCTATCAAAAGCAATAAATTTTGAAGATTTCCATTTTGTAAGTTTTGGTTTCCTCCATAAGGAATTTCAATAAGCCAAAGTTTCCTACTGCATTTGATATATCATTTTAAAAAAGCACAACAAATAGAGGTTTGTTATCCAAACTAGTAAGTCTAGGGTATTAGTCAGAATTGGATTGTGTAAGAAAGACTCACCTCAACAATAACGAGCCATTATCTGAGTTAAGACACTGAACTAATTCCGTGGTTTACTTGATATATGCTCTGCAAGCTGCTATTTCAGTACATAAAAACATGATAAAAATAAAGTTGATGCTCCCTGAAGCACTTGCAGCTACTCTTCTCCGTCCTCCTCACCAAAAACGCCCACCTTCTCCAGACCTGCCTACAATCCGCTTCCTTAACTTATTCCAGATTAAACAAGTGAGGTTAACTTCAGAATTTAAACAGTAGTTTTTGCTAAGCAAGGTCATTTTATCTGAAGTAGTTTGGACAGCATTCAGCAATCAGCTCCACTCACAGGCCTAAATTGTTGCTAATCTCTGACAAGGCAAAAAAAGAGGGAAAGAAAAATTATGTGTACCCGTAGAGATGTTACAGATTATTTCTTTTACTGACGCAGCAGAATATAAAAGACTGGATGTCTGTGACCTAAAGCATTAGGCAACTGCACTTGTGAGGTCTTATAATGCATATTTCAGGGAACAGAAATCTTTGGGAATGAAAGCCTGTCTGGATTGGTTAAGTCATCAGATGCAAAGTGTTAGAATTGCTGGTCTTGTTTCCCTGTTTTATCTCTTGTTGAGGGAGTCCCCAAGGCATTCTTTAATTATGTTTATACAGCAAAGAAATGATGTATCACATGCGGCAGTACAAAAATATTTTCATGCTGATTACACACATTTGTATAACTCCGATCAAGGTACTTCTCCTGTTTTAGCTTTAGAGCTGGACTTTCAGATTTACATGTAAACTTACAACTGAACACTTGCAAAATTTGCACCCACATAATTAAAAATTTATATTAGTGAAAAAGTACATCTGGTTTGGTTTCATTTTAATTGCATGTCTTTTACATGATCATAGTAAAATAAGATTTCACTCAAATGTCTACTATGCATTTATTGCCTGTACTTTCACAAAGCATGTCTGTTCCCCTGCTGATCACCCATTCAGGTAGCAGAGTTCCTAAGGTTAACTGCGAGCCTGTGCAGAGACCTAATTAAACGTATCTCTTAAGATAAGCAGATTGCAATTGCTCTGTATTTTACTCCTTGTTACAATGCTGCACAGTTTCCAAGCACAAATGATACGGATAGTATCAGTGGTATTCTTTAATCATAGCAGATTCAATTCTCAGAGTAGTTACAGTTTACATGTAAGCTGCCATATGAAGAAAACACTCTCTTCTTTTGTAAAGCCTGACAGATGTTTCAGGGTTTGGGGTTTGGTTTGGTTTCTTAATACCTGTATAATCAGCATTGTTCAGTGGAGTCCTGGGTGTGGCCAAGAAAAACCTCCTAACGTTTTCCATTGCAAATGAGAGGCGAATGTTTCAGGTGGAAATCTAACACATGTACATTATTTTACAAGTCTTTTTGGAAGAAAACACAATTAAAATTTATTTCATGATGCTGGAGTAGGATGAGCCACATTTGAAGCTGCAAAACCAGAGGAAAAAAAAGCCAGTTCCCCATAAATATATGAGCTAGTATTTATGTTGCAGCATTGCTGTGTTAAAAATGACAGGATAACCAAATTGCAGCCCTCCAATAGAATTACTCTGAAGAAAGAAAATTTGTTGGGTTTAACTCCTATAAACAGACTCCATACATGGCAACACAAACCATTGATTTTTACAAGCAAGGAAAAGGCATCTCAAGCTTCAAAAGTTGAAACAACCATACATTCCTAAAAAAATCTCAGGTCTTGTTTGCAAAGTTGAAGTCAACAGAGCCCTGTAAAGTCCTGTTTATATCAGTTTTACACATGAATATATTCACTCTTATATGTGAACTGGTGGTGATTAATTGGAATGAAGTGTGTGACCTTGGCATGACACAGATGGTATAGAATAAGGGGTGGATACTGTCCTGGTTTCAGCTGGGACAGAGTTAATTTTCTTCCTAGCAGCTGGTTAGTGCTGTGGTTTGGATTTAGGATGGGAATAATGTTGATAACACACTGATATTTTTAGTTGTTGCCAAGCAGTCAAGGACTGTTCAGCTTCTCATGCTGGCCTGCCAACAAGGCAGTGGGTGGGGACACACCAAGAAGCTGGGAGGAGGCACAACCAGGACAGCTGACCCAAACTGGCCAAAGGGATATTCCACACCATACGACATCATGCTCCATATTTAACCAGGGGTTGGCTAGGAAGAGGGGCAGCTCAGGGACTAGCTGAGTATCAGCTTCAGGTGATGAAAAATTGTGCTGTTCATCACTTGTTTTGTATATTTTTTTATTATTATGATCTTCCTTTTCTGCCCTATTAAACTGTCTTAATGTCAACCCATGAGCTTTACATTTTTTCCCCTTTTGATTCTCTCCTCCATCCCACTGAGGTGGGGTGAGCAGGGAGTGAGTGAAGGGCTATGGGGTTGTTTTAGCTGCCAGCCAGGTTAAACCATGACAATGTATAAATGCTTATAGATACCCTAATACTATATGCTACGCAAGTAGACAGACCTCAATTTGGCAAAGTGTTAAGGATTTGCTTAATATCTTCTGAATTTGGGTAATAATAATCGAAGTAGATTTTATGTTGTTTAGCACGTATGACAGCTTTCCTGCATGATTATTTTCTTAAGATACAGTTGTATAGCAGACAAGGTATGTAAGAAAGTGCAAGTTACTCAGGCATGTTCCTATATACTTTGCAGATTAGGGATCACACATGTGGCAGGAGTTGGGCCTCCAATAAACTACAGATTTTTATACTTTTAATATATATTAAGTAATATTTATGTACACCTAATAACAAGCCAACATGAAACTTTTCTATTCAAATGGTCCCATACCTCTTTCACAGAGGCCTCCAAAAACTGCAGTCAGTATTATCCACCACAAGCATTATACACAACAGTAGAAAGCCATCAACATTTAATCCTAATTGGTTTCTGCCACTGCCAACATGCATTTCCAGTCAGATGAGCTTGTTCACACTCTGTGCCTATGCTACTTTCATACGGCAACAGAACATATCAAAGTCTTTGTACGCTATATTCAAAAGCAGTTAAATAGAAGCAAATGAGCCAGTGACTGGGGTTTTTTTTGGGTTTTTTTTTGTTTTGTTTTTGTTTTTTTTTAAGAAACAGTGCTTGGCGCCCAAATTCCATTACATTTCAAAGGAATTTAAGAGCTCAACTCCCTTAAGGTCTTTAAATGTCAGTTGGCTACATAACCATTTATCAAAACAGTAACTATTTGATCCCTACTTGTGTAAAAAAGATGGGCACCAAGAGGCAGCTTCAGCATCTTAAAGTCAGTGATTTACATATATCAATTTAACCTTATGTATGGTGCCTCCACAGTCATTACCTAATAACTACTTTATTGCTTCCTGACAGGGGCCTCCTCCACTGTACCGCAGCCATTAAATAATACACTCAGGCTCCCACACCTCTTCCACATCATGGGTCTATCACTGGATCACTAACCAAGCAGTTGTCATCCTAAACTGATAAGGCTTCAGAAAAAAGCTGAAGATAAGACCAGGTATGATTTAGCCTTTCAAAAGGACTCAGGACAATTTTCATAGAGCACTACTAAATCAGTTAGGCGCACTCAAAACAAGTTTTTGTTTATACTGACTTCATTAACTGCAAAAAAATAGCCTAACACTGTACATTGTCTTTGATGGAAGGAGATATTTGAAAAGTGGAGGCTCACATGTTTTTCAGGATATCTTCCTACTGTGCCTGGGCACAGCTCTTTAATGCCACCTAGGCAGGTTTTCGCTCTTGAATTCTGCAATTCTTCCCACACTCTGTAGGAAAAGCAATTGCCATTCTTATCATCCCAGCAGTAATAGTACGTAACGTTTAATACAAAAGCTAACAACATAAATATATGAGGCAACTACTCCCTCAGTATAGATCAGCAAGAAAGAAACCAACAGCAGAACCCAGAGGTTGACCTCATGTTGTTTTGTAACATAAGCACTTTCCACCCGAAGGGCAAAAGTCAAGGAGGGTTTGATTGTGGAGTCAAAATAGTCCTACCACTCTGTTATTTTAGCCTCCCTTTCTTCCTCCTGATTATTCCACTCAACATAACCTACAGCGTTCAGTGATAAACCTGCTGGCACACAATTTATAGAGAAACAACACTTGACACTCTCTCAGCCACTTATCTTTTTAAGCAGTCAAAAGTAAAGAAAAAAACCCCCACCCTACTATATATGGTGACTCCTTAGTGTCTAGCCTTCCCCCTCCCTTGAGTTTTTTTAGGTTTGGGTTTGGTTTTTTTTTGGTATGCACACGGGACACGAAGGCTTTACACAGAGCAAGAGAGAAGAGTTCCCCAAAAGGATGTAATAGATGCTTTTTCACAGAACCAAAGGCAACTTGTAATGCATGGTTGACCATGAAAAGTAACGGTGAAGGGATGGTAAGATCAAGTATCTTCCCCTATATTGAAGAACAAAAGCCATTAAGTTTATGCCATTAAGAATTAGTACATACTTGTACGTGGTTCAAACAACACAAAGATTATTCTATTATAAGAATAATTTAAGGCAATAACAGCAGCTTATTTTTTATAATTACACAAGTATAAGATCAGCAAAGGGGAAGCAAAAAAAAAATACTTAGTAAACAATTTTCTTCTTGTCATGAAATGCCAGTGATTGATGTGTGGAAAAAAATCATGGAGAACGTGAAAGGAATTTTTTAATTAGTATGTCAATCAGTGGTAGAATATATTTTTCCAGAGGAATACCTCTAATATTGTTATATGATTACCTTACAGGCTGTACTGTTACATGGCATAACTACTTTGATTCTACAGGTTGACAAATTAAAGTACAGAAAATAAAACACTTAAATTTTAAACAGCATCCCAGCACTAATTTAACTAATCAAATATTTCCAACTCTGATTTTTAAAATATCAAACTGTTATTCTATCACTGTTATAATCAACGATCAAAACCAAGACTTTCCCCTCAAAATTTCATTTGTAGACTAACACTCACAACCTTCTCAGAGTGGAGACATAGTTTTTTAAGGAGTCATATTCAGTGCTACTATATTTGGGCTTCTCTTTTTGTGTCCAAGAACATGACCAAGCAAAAGCTGAAGGACCCCAGGAAGGTGTGAAGGAGCAAGTGAACACTGAATTGCAAAGAAATTAATACCTACTTCAGCCTGCATTCTGGAAAGACAGTGATCAGAGAAATTGGTCTTGTATATCTTGGTGAAAAGCCACTATGCTCAACTCACAAGTGACATGCAAAGGAAAACACCACTTACTAATGCATAGAGAATTCTAATTTAAATGAAAGCATGGAAACAATGATTTTGCATAAAGAAATGAACCCAGGAAAGAGTAATTTGAAATTTCATCAAAATTTTTAGCATTTTCAAGTTCTTTATTTTTAATTTGCTGTAGCTTGGACAAGAAAAAAAGGCTTTGTTCCATATACTACAATACTGCTGCTATTATAGGTATCATTGCATCTTAGACTGTATCTGCTTATTTTCTTGACAAAATAATATTTTTTCTCATCACATACCACAGAACAATAATAAGAGACTACAGGAAAAAATATCTGGATTTCATATCTGCAAACTATCTAAGAAAGAAAGTATCAATAAGAAAAAACAGTATCAGCTAATTCCAACTGTGGGTTCTACAGGCCTATATATGGAAGGCACATGATCAGTATGAACATAACCTGATTTCTGTATAACAGGCTGAGTTTGCAGAACTGAAATTTACAAAATCAGTGGTTTGCGGTTTGTTTTTTTTTTTATAATAGAAAAATGGATCATGTTTGATTTAGAAGCTTTCATTAGCGTACTCCTAGAAGCTACAAATGATATTATTATTTTGTTCTACAGTACCAAAAACTGTCTTTAGGGATACACTCTATTTTCTTAAAATTTGAACTAGCTTTGACTCAGTAACTCCCATGTGGTTCCAAAACCCAACTTGTTCACAATCTACAGTCGACAGATGGTGACTATTGAAGTTGACCATAAAAAAAAGATTAATCAAATTAAGTGTACTTGAGAAAGTTGTTGGCCTTGTGAAAACATAATTGAGCACTCTCTGCAAAGGTTTCTGCAACACAGATCTCCTATCTGCTTTTCATAGCTTTCTAACACAGATTAAGGGACAATATCAAATAAGGATAACGCTATTCTAAAAACAACTGTACAGAAAGTGCACCTACAGACAGTGGCAATAACTTGACTTGGCTTTTACATCAATAGGAGTGAGTATTCTCGCGTGCTGGCCATGTGCAGGCTGTGTAACAGCATTAGAGCTATGAAAAAATAGCCAAGGGACTAATTTATATCTGTTTTTGCAGATGAGACAATTTAATGTGAGGATCCATGGGGTGCATGACTGTAAATCTTTGACTGAAAGTTACACATGGAGACAGAAAGCAACGGAATTATTGCAATACTTTGAGCCTAACAATGAACATCTCAGAGCTCCTACAGCATCAATACAGGGTGCCAAAGACATAAATCACTAGCCTGAACGAAAATGAAAATGTTTTATTTGTGTAAAAACATGAGAAAGGATGATTTAATTAGAGAACAAAACCCTCACTATATCCAGTTGATTTGTGTTTTTCTCTGAGACAGCACTACTTTGCGTTACATTTCTCTGCAATAAAGGGTATGAGTTATCCTTCACTACCACAGTCAGCACAATACAATCAAAGAGTGTAGGAAAGGTTCACATGATAACTCTTAGATAGTCCATAAAGTAAAACAACACTTAATCCCAACCATTCTGTTTCCATACGTATCTCAAAAGCAGGCAGGCTCACCACTATCTTAGCACATCTTTACCAGAAAGAGATTGACATGTGTCTCCTACTGCTAAGACAAAAAACATTTTATGATATTATGTAGACTATTTTACAGCATTTACAGTACTGATTAATAAACTATGAATCAATACATTTATACTAGATGACCATACCTACACAGAAGAGCAACCTAAGTGGCTCTCAATTCAGCCCTGCCCACAAGCCTTCTCAGTGATCTGGAGAAGAGTTTGAAATTCTCCCTACCTGTTATCTATGTTCTCCTGAGGTGGGAGATCATGTGAGTACTCTGAAGCACAGGATGTCTACAAGACTCAGAATTTAATATTCCTATTTCTCCGAGTTCAGGCTATCCACATACCTTGCTTTCCCAGCAGCAATAAGGTCAAGCTATTTCTAGCCCTCCTTCCTTATCAGCACCAGTCTCATGACAACACTTTAAGGGCAGGTGAGATCAATAAGCCTCTGGACCAAGCACCATGCCTAGCTTTCCATGTTGCAGGTGAGTGAGCCTAGGACATCCTCAAAGTTTTCTCTGCAGGGTTGTGACTGAGTTACACTGGAATCAACACTAAAGATGATCAACACCTGAGCTCAACAGATGGCAAATTTGGCCTTCTTGTGCAGAGCAGGTGCAGACAGAGCTTCTGTATTCCCATTCTGCAGTGGGGAACACAAAATTCTCAGGTCCCTAATGTGTGAGGCTCAAATGAAAGGCTCAAATATCTATCTTAGGCATTATACCACTATACATTATATCAGAGGCCCTCCGTTCCAGCTATATTCCTGCCCCACAAGCTGTGGCATAAACCTTTGGAAACATCTAAACATAAAACACAAGGTGGAGAAGCGTTAGGTGGAATTTAGGTTACCTATTTTTGGTGTTGGTCTCCCAAAAGAAACTTAAGTAATTAAGCCTTTACTGGGGTGACGGAGTCAAGTTTCTCTACAGTGTAATTAAGAAAAGTTTACATAATAAACAGAAGCTTGTAGTAACAGCTAGTACTATTACTCTCTAAGATATAGGCAGCATACATAACTGAGCAAGGCACATGTGCATACCTACCTTCTCCAGTGCCAGCCTAGAGGACACATCACTTTTGATGAAGCAGGAGACAGGAATTGGTTTCTTTGTTTAGACTGAATCAAAACCACGCTGTGCTCCTCAGAATACTAAATTGCCAAGCTGCTGACAATTTTCATCTCTGAACCTCGCCCTCCAGGACATGTTAGGCATTTTATGGCTTCTGAAGCAAAATATTTCCAGAAGTTTTACCAGAATAGAGTTTTTAATGCTCCTGCCCACCCCCTTCCCTATTTAGCAGTGATTCAGCTGCAGAATAGTAAGGCTTAAAGCGTGCTGAAAACACTGCTTTGCATGCACACTGTTTCCTTGTACCCCATCGTCTTTGTTTCCACTTCCTCCCTCCTGTTTTGTTTGCTGACTGAAAGCTTGGGCCCTGGCTGCCGTGCTGCTCTCCATTTATACAGCACCTACTATAACAGGGTCACAGCCTGTGAAATGAATTCCAGTGCACTACAACACTATAAACAACCACCACCAACAGGCCTGTCAGAGCAAATTAACTAAGTATATTTCAGTGATGCATGGTTCCCAGTTGCTTCTTAAGCAGTTTCTCTTACTGATTTATGAAATCCAGTTTTCCACAATGAATTAGGTGGCTGTTAGGGCAAATTATTGAAATTCTGCTTGACTTATGCAGAACACTTCATGGGCAGATCCTCTGCTGCTACAAACTAAGAGCTTCAACAGAACAATAAGAACAAGAACTTAGACCAACCATCTGTCCCTTTGTCCACATTGACCTCAGCTCTCCTTACAAACACTCCAGTCGCGAGAGTATGACTCAATCCATGTTCATAACTGAACTGCCAGCCCTATGGTATGAAGTATCTACCAGGGTTGGACACAGGTACATTTAATGAACTTCTCTATTGTACCTTGACACTGTACATACCTGTCAGGTGGTTCTAGTTGGATGGATGGCTGGAGCTGGCAGAGGGAAGGTTACACGTTCATCTCTGCTCTGTTGCTATTGGCAAAGCGATCCTTACGTTTCAACCGTGAGACAGAAATGGATGGAGTATACAGAACCTCACTGCCATCAGAAGATTTTTCCCAGCAGTAGCTGGTTGCTACAGCTTGGTCTAGACATGAAGAATTTAAGAGGTTTCCTTGTAAATCCCCATGTGAAATGGCCAACTGTGAAAACTGCTGGAATTTCCTGGTAACTACAGCATCCTGCCCTGTATTTTAGAATAAACCATGTTGGCAGCAACAGCGCACCAGAAGTAGACTTTACCAGTTCGCTGTAGCAACAGGGAACTCCCACCTACTTTTCACTTCTCCTCTTATGAGAACTGATATGGGTTCCATGAGATGATCCTGACACACCCATATACACTCCCATAGTTACACAAGTGAGTACATACAGAAGGATAGAAGATATACAGCAAAGCAGGATTATTTGAAAAGTTTATAACCATTCTTACTGGTTTTTTTATTACACATTCTCACGATAAATACTATAATCAATACTCTCTTCAGCCTATTTTTATAGAATAATTACACTAAAGTAAGATTTCATGTAGTGTATAAAATCACACATGAGGAAAAAATAGTATTTGAAGTATTTATCTCTTTTAGCCCACCTTTACCTCACACTACAGGTAGTCATAACACTAGCTTTATGACTTTTCTTTTTAAGTCAGCATAGACTTTCGATTGTACTGCTGGAAAGACCAAGAGATAAGATAACCTCAAATATACACACTTCATACCTGTATGCTTTTCGCAGTAATAATAATTCACAGATTTAAAAAATCAGAACTAAGAAATGTATACTACTTTTTTTTTTAACTATATCCCCACCACTACCTTTATGGAAGTCTGAAAGGAAACCTTTAAATATCTGGTGAAAACTATTTTTATGCAAGGAACAAGACATGAGGCCATGAACTCAAAAAAAAAAATTCATGCCACCTACCCAACAATATGCATGCACTTCTTAATAAGCAAAACCCATGGAATTTCAGGAGGGTTTGGTTTTCCTATACAATTCTAAAGATAAGTGATCAGTTCAAGTAGCTGCATGTTTAGCCATCATCGGACTGAATGTCATAACATGACCGTTAGCTATGGTGACACGCCATTACGCACTGTCTGTTCTTCCTATTTGATGTATTCAGAATTTGTCAAAACTGTACTTCAGGACTCCAGGAAACTCCTGCATATCCATCTGCCAAACTTGATTAGCCTGCGAAAAACAAGTGGTGGGGGAGTGGCAGCTACCAAAGACAAGTACAAAGGCAGGTCAGAAAGTAACAAAGCTCCATATGAAGGAGGATCAGTTGGCTTCAGCTGTTTGCTCTACCATCATACAACATGGTAATGTCCTTCTTTCATTAGGACTACATCCAATTCCTCCATCATTTTTTTCCAAACTGAATTTCAAGAGCCAACTATAAATATTAAGCAGAGGACTCACAGCAAGTGAAAGGTGACAGTAGCATCAAATGGACGCAAGTATCATCAGCTGCTTCTGGGGCATGAGGGTGGGTTCCAGGTCACCAGCTACAAGTGGTCACTCTGGTCAAAGACAAAGAGGTGAATGGAGTTAGAAGATGCCAGTAAAGTATCTTGGCATGGCCTTGGTGGGAAAGTCATAATGGAAGATGGAAATTTAATGGCTAACAGGGGCCAAGAATAAGAGAATAGATATATTCGAAACAACATCACACTTCTGATCACTTTTAGTTGGACTAAGCCAGGCAGCTCACCTCGAATTACGTTACACTACCGTGGCACTTCTGTGAAGTCCGAATCCAGCCCCTGGTGTCTTAGTAATAGTGCCAGACACACAGAGTCGCTCATGCCTTCTGTCAGGCCGTTAAAACGTGCCACAGGTCTCAAACCTGGCCCAGGAGGAGAAGTTTTATTTGACTGCCTGAGCCAGCAAAGGTGGCAGGCAGCAAGTGTGCACTGATGTGCCTGCCACAGGGAGAAGTTGAGTCATTGTTCACCATGCCAGCTGGATTCAAACACAGGTTTAATAAACTGGTTCACTGCAGTGATCATGCCTGGTTGCTGCTGGCACAAAACGTTTTCATCTCTAAATGTCACAGGCAGGTTAGTGCGGCTTTTTCTTTTTTTTTTTTTTCTTTCTCTCTTTTTTTCCTTTTCAGTAGGTGAACAGATACGTGGAAATTCCAGCTACAAGACCCCAGAATGAAAGAGAACAGAAAAAAATATAAATATCTACTTTTGATTATGTTTGTTGCCAGCATAAACTGGCTTCGTGATTCCAGCTACACATGAGGAAAGAGGAGCAACAAAAACAAGTCTGTCCTCTGTGGTCAGTTATAATTGCTGAAATCTTGGAATTATTTTCAGTGCAAGTTCATTCTGCAAATGTTTTCTTGGAATGGCTCAGGGAAATATCAGGCAAGGAAGTAACTTCTTGTCAGACAACATGAACAAACATGTCCAGACAAGAGAGATGTAACCAACTCATTGCTTGCCAGGAAAGTTGCACATAAATGCCACTGAAAATCCTCAAGAAATGCATAATCTGTACTGCCTCCTTGTCTGCTAAATTCCTTCTCTGGTCGAGGTTCATCAATTTTGAACTATATTGCACTTCAGGAAAAGAACTGATCTCTAGATGGGTATAAACACTATTTAGATCTTATTCAGAACCTTTCAACCAGATCTCAACATGATACTCAAACATTTATCTTCTCTTACCACAAATAGGAACAGCAAGGTCAGCAGCAAGATTTTCCAGTAGAATCTTTGAATCTCAATGCCCTTGTTGATTGCAAAATATGCTTAGCTCTCACTACTCCCAAGGCTTCCAAAACACAAGCTGAAGGCATCCCCAAAAGTTTGTCACCCCCAAATGCTGGCACCCAGTAGCAGAGGGACTTGTACAAAATTCTGGTTTATCTCTTGTGCTATGTCACACAGAAAAAGGTCAACGATAAAGAAAATTAAAGTGAAGGATTATTTTTCATTCCTCACCGATCAGGTTGCACATGTCTGCTGACCATTGAACTTGTTTTCTTTGCAAGGGCAGCAGGGAACAATAACGGTTCTCCAACAGAAAGGGAAATAGAAGAGTTACAAAACCAGACGTAATCCTCCCCAACATCCTTTCAACGAACAAAGGAAAAAAGATAACCATATTTCCATTGTGGATAGTGAAATCTGTGATTCAGTCCATCTTCTTGCCTGCTTGTTGGCAGAATTAAGTTAAGTAGCAAGTCCCAGTTCCCCACTTCAAACATTTATGCCATATTCAACAATAGTTTACACTTCACTTATCCTCTTCCATCAAAGAAACAGTACAGATACAAAACAGGCTTTTAGAAAAGTGAAGATCATAAATTTGATCTTATTTAAAAGGAAAGAACATTTGTCTATTTTGATACACTTTTCCAGCATCTAAATAGGGAAAATGACTTGCTTTGCTCCTGTTCATTCTGGACACAGGTCAGATGTGTCTCTCAACTCATTCGCCTCACCCATGGCCTCACTAAGGACTTCCAAGCCTTCAGAAGGCTGTTTCTAAGCTTTGAATATTGCCAAGAGAACAAAACTGCTTCAATATATGTCAGGGAGACATTGAGGAACTTGTGTATTATAAAATTTAAATTCTATCTCAACCTGAGATTCAATAAAGTCTTGTTTCTTTGTGATAAAAGCTATTTCCTTAGAATATAACAGAAGTATAACTTTACACGCACAACCAACAAGTGTAACAAGATAGACAGTTAGGGCCATTCAGTGCTGTTGCCAGACTAGACAGGCATGCAAAATTCTATGCTCAGTCTCACAATGCTCATTATATAAAACCACACAAAAACCAAAACAGGACTGAGTCAGCATTTTCTGCCAGGAAAAATATTATACGGCTTACAAGCTACTGAGGACAGGAGACTGAATTCAAAGAAAAAGCAAAAATTATGTGATTCAGGATCTAAATGTCTCCTCAAAAAGAACTGGAGCGGGATGGAGTCAAGTGGTTCAGCCAGCCCATGGCAGGACGCATTAGCAGGATTACTGGAGATGACTTTTGCCAGTTCTGTACCTCAGAGTAGGAAATACAAGCATGTTTAAATGCCTGCCTTGGTGCCTTCTTGGACAGCATATGAGACCTGTTAGTGACCTTCTAATTTCTCTTTCCTAAACACATTTGCATATCAAAACTTTAGACTGCAATTTCTTTTGTTAATATTCTGATAACCATCACAAGAAGCATGACCAGCATATCGAGGGAGACGATTCTGCCCTTCTACTCCATTCCGGTGAGACCCCACCTGGAGTACTGTGTCAAGCTCTCAGGGTCCAAATATAAGAAGGACATGGACCTGTTCGAGTGAGTCCAGAGGAGGGCCACAAAGTTGATCAGAGGGCTGGAACACCTCTCCCATGAAGACAGGCTGTGAGAGGTGGGGTTGTTTAGCCTGAGGAAGAGAAGGCTCTGGGGAGACCTTATAGCAGTCTTCCAGTACCTAAAGGAAAGACGGAGAGGGGCTGTTTATCAGGGAGTGTAGGGATAGCATAAGGGGTAATGGCGTTACTCTGAAGGAGGGGAGATTTATATTAGACGTTAGGAAGAAATTCTTTACTGAGAGGGTGATGAGGCACTGGAACAGGTTGCCCAGAGAGGTTCTGGAGGCCCCATCGCTGGAAGTGTTCAAGGCCAGGTTGGATGGGGCTTTGGGCAACTGGATCTACTGTAGGGTGTCCCTGCCCACAGCAGGGGGGTTGGAACTAGATGATCTTTGAGGTCCCTTCCAAACCAAAGCATTCTATGATTCCACGGTAATCCATATTAAATTGATGATGTTGCTTTGTACAAATGGTTGTCTAAATTGATGGCAGTGAATATTTATCTCATTACACAATGTGGGGATTTGGTTGCTCCATTTTAATCAAAGAAACAGGCCAACTGTAATCACAGCTCGGAGACAAATTCTGGCTTGAACCAAACATGATGAACAGAAACACTATGAAAAACCTCAAGCTCAACATTCCTTTCAATTATTTGCACAATAAAAATGTGCTAACATAGTTTCTCTTGTAGAAGCAATTAATTCTTCCCCAATCCACAGATTATGTGAGGTCTAACCTTCATATGAGGTCCAAAAAAACCACGTCTCTAACCAAGTTACATCAGAGTTCCCTGATAATGAAACGCTGGTCCAATGACACAACTGAAATTGTTTTGGTTAGATACTGGTAGCCTGATACTGATTTCACTTTTCAAGAAACTCTGAAAAGCAGTGTACCATGTGGTTAGAAATACAGCATCTTAGGATGAAACACCAGATTACATCTTTTCAGCTCTACTAAAGTTTTTAGTGACAATCTAAAGCAGCATTTGGATGTCATGTGTAATATATATAAAAAAAATTATAGCTGTCTATTCACCTCAGAAAAATGTCATTAACTGCCTTCTCTTGATATTTTTTAAAAAATAACAAATCGGGTGTATATTCCAACGTAGAAGCTGACTTACTGTCCTGGTTTCAGCTGGGAGAGAGTCAATATGGGGCTGTGTTTTGGCTTTGTGCTGGAAGCAGCGGTGATAGTGGAGATGTTTTTGCTGTTGTTGGGTGATGCTTACATAGAGCCAAGGAATTTTTGGCTTCTCGCACCGTCCCACCGGCGGGATGGCTGGGGGTGTGCGGGGAGTTGGGAGGGGACAGACAGGACACCTGACCCAAACTGACCAAAGGAGTATTCCATACCATATGACGTCATGCTCGGTTTATAAGGGGCTTGGGAGGAAGAAGAAGGGGGGGG
>VWZZ01007920.1:99285-125961 GCA_013399095.1 Psophia crepitans | reverse complement strand
TGGTGCCCAGCCAATGGCTGGAGTAAAACCATGACACTTACACTGGTAGCAGATACACAACACTAGAGAATAATTCCCAAAATAGTAGAGAAGATTTCAGAATAAAACTTGGCTGATGAAGCAACAAAAGCAGAGTTAGCCTTTGAAGATTCATGAAGACTGCAGACTGTAACTCTAAAATGTCAGAGCTAATTGCAAAGATTTTTTTAAAACAGGCTCTTGGCCTTTTTTTTTTTTGTCAGAGAATTGGTATCGGGCAGTATCAAATTATTTTATTCTGAAATGCTATTAATCACTCAGGATCTTTCTCTCTTAACTTGATGTGAAGAGAAATCAGAACCATCAGTCATCTGCAACGTTTGGAAAAACTCAGCTTTTCATAGTCAGGGCAGTGATTCAGGTTATATCTGAATTTTCTCCAACATGTCCCTCTAACTACTGGATTTGACTGCCGTTAAGTGTAACACACATAACAAAAATACCATGGTCTAACAAACTAAGTGTGAGATGCAAATTAAGGAAATTCTGTGTTTTAGTCCCTGAATCCTCCTGAAACTTATTCATGTAAGGTGTCTGCTTTAGTTTATCCTTGTGTACATACATCTAATTATCATTACCTGCATCACAGTGGTGTTTGGCTGACCAATGAATCTACAAAACGCTTACGCTAAGACCTGCAGAACGAACATGCAAAAGTCTCTTGCAGATAGTGTACAACTACTCCCTTCCCAATCCCTTGCAATCCTAATATACACAGCTGGCTCTTGCAAAACATTGCCTAATTTTGGTGAAGACATATTGCATCAAGGAGTTAGTACCATTCCTAGGACAGAAAATAAGGCAGAGAAACAAGCAACTACCTGGGCACATCCACATATATTACAGAAAAACAATTAGAGTTACGATTCATCCAGTATTTTTGTTAATAAATCTGTGCATCGTTTCTGTAGCACAAAGAAGACTCCAGTTGAAATGCAGAAACTGATTCAGAGACTCCTCCAAAAAGACTAATACCAACAGAATAGAACCTGCTCTAGATACCTGCACAAAGCATCAGAGATATCCAAATGGACCGGCCATCTGCACTTGGCAGATGTCCAGTTACACTTTTGGGGGCTTTTTTCCCCCCCTTTCCTTTTCTGAATATCAGAGATGGACCAAATACAACATTCGCTTGATTCTGGGGTGATCGGTTTGTGCAACTGGAAGCACTTTTAATCCATGAATTCAAAAATAAATAGCTATGTGCCCTTCCACCATTCAAAGGGTTCTAAAGGATACAGGAAAGGTGTCATTACCAGTTCAATGACTTCTACAACTATCAATCTATTGAAAACAATTTTGGGAGCCTTAGCTTTAGACTTTCTTCTCCTACATAACCTATGACCTTTCCTTTGTTGTGTCTTTCAAACCATTTTCCTATCAGAAAGCTCAGCATTCAAGCAATACCACCATTGAGCAGAGGAAAGTACTAAAAAAGACAGCAAAAACAGGGAAAACATGAATGCAATTCAGATGCTCTGGGTAGTTTTCAAGATCACAGAAAGCCATAATATGCAACTATTTCTTCCAAAGAAAGGGAAGATGTATGAAGAGAGGCTGAAGTCCCTTGGCTTGTTCAGTCTAGAGAAGAGGAGACTGAGGGGAGACCACACTGCAGCCTCATGAGGGGAAGCAAAGCGGAAGGTGCTGATCTCCTCTCTCTCATGACCAGCAACAGAACCCGAGGGAACGGCATGAAGCTGCAACAGGGGAGGTTTAGGTTAGAGATCAGGAAAAGGTTCTTCACCCAGAGGGTCGTCAGGCCCTGGAACAGGCTCCCCAGGGAAGTGGTCACTGCACCGAGCTTGGCTGAGTTCAAGCAGTGCCTGGACAATGCTCTCAGTCATCTGCTCTGATTGGGCTGGTCCTGTGTGGAGCCAGGAGTTGGACTCGATGATCCTTATGGCTCCCTTTCAACTTGAGATATTCTATGATTCTATGATTCTAAAATGCAACTTACAACACTTATTCACTGCTTTAAATGTAGTATTTTCTATCTACCACAGTGACAATTTCCCACGCTGGCAAAATACCGATTTTACAAATTGAAAATTGTTGTAGTAATTAACGATTTAAAGTGCTAATATGGAATCTTTGCTCTTGGCTGATTATATTGTATCCACACAACATATTTTTTAGTGTCTACAACACAGAACGTACCAATGTTAAAAAAAAAATGCTACTTTATTATTTATCTGCTGCTGATTAATTCTGACAATTAGCACCATTTGCATCCTTCTGTGCCTAATATTTTCAGAGTATTAAACTGAACACCAAGTTGTGTGACACTTGTCAGTTTATTAGAAAAAACTGACCCATGGATTTCATTAGGAAAGAGGAAGGTCATCAAAAGTTACCACGATTTGATTAAGCTTCCTTGATCAAAAACGTACCTCTCTGACCTTTGCTTTTCCTGTACTGGCAAGGAAGATATTCCATACAAAACATTTGCTGCAAATGCTCAAATCTCCTGAAGACTACTGGACTGTTTATTTTTCCAACTGTGAAGGTAGCAAGCAGCAGTGTTAATGATATATCTGCTTGAAATTTGAATGTAATTACATACAAACAGTAGAATGTAAGCAAATTATTTCCCTTCTGCCCATCAACAAAATTATTTTTTACATATATTCTATTAAACCTATTTAGACATATATTTCTGTAAATTATGTTGTAAATTACCTTACTTCCAGCATCCCCAGATAGCAGGTGAATAAATATGCAGAGAAGGTGTTGCCATTCTCTTTAGTAACATGATATTCCACGGGACTAATTTCCATTTTTTCTAGTGATGCTTACAGCAGTAATCACTGTTAATGTTTCAATACATATATTCAATATAATTAGACAACATTTTGCCAAATTCCTAAAGCAATGAGCAAATAATAAGAAAATAAAAGAATGAACAGTTAGAAAATGGAAAGAAACCAAACCATGGTCCAGTGAACTCTGGCTTTGCTTTAAATAAATTAGCAAATGTGTAGTTCAGCTCTCCCCTATTTCATAAAGCACTGTTAACCCCTTCCCCTTTGGTTGTGGGTGGGAGCTCAGTGCACTGGTAAGATATGTTCAAAACCAGACAGCCTTCAATGAGTTAACTTGTCTTCCACAAAGGTGAAGAGTTTTGCTGACCCAGTGCAAGTCTGCTTGAATAAAATTCAATTCTGCTGTAGTCAACAGGAAAGTAGGAAGGAAAATAGGATTTAACAAACAAAGCATAAAAAGTCCACAGCAGGAAATCATTATTTGGGCAATTGTTCACTTTGTTAAGAGACTGGACTGTATTAATATCTATCAGGGCATACTGCTGTGTTTGTGGTTTCTCTTTAGTGCCACGTCTAGTCTGATTAGTTACAAAGTGGTCGTACAGGCAAATGAAATCTGCAGTTGTGCGAGGTTTCCGAAGAATACAGAATACATATGTCACTGATGCATAATCTGGCACCAGCTTATTCTGGTTAAAGTCTGAGTGGTTGACTAAAATTGAATCAATACTAAAGGAAGCTCAGAATTCCAATAGAAGTGGTTTGCAGAAATAGTTCCACTGACCATTACAGCTGCTACGGATTAGGCACGTTAAATGGTTCAGTTCAAGTTAATATTTTTAGGATAGATACACAAAAAACTGCAGCCACAGTATTCTGCCTGCATGTTTGCAGGCATTCGAGGAACACACATAACACTGTTCCAAGTTATCATTTTACATTTATCAATTTCAACCATGCTTCTCACCACAAGAAGGTTACATTAAAATACATTAAAATATGTATGTGTGTGTGTGAATGTGGGTATATACATATACATGACACTGCAGCTAAGAAATAGATTTGTAGACAAAAATCCTGTAAGCCACCAGGGAAAGCCTGACATTCTATAGGGTTTTACAGATCACAGAGCCTTACTCGTACACTGATCATAATCATTATATTATGAAACATAAAAAGCTATCAATAATAATCAGTGAACCAGGTAACACCAACACTGTTTGTACTGGAACATTTCCTTAACTTTCCTAACTATAAGAGCTGTCGTGCACCAGTTTCTTCAGTATATCCTGAAGTTTCTGGATAGAAAGCAGCGCCTCAGGCACAGCACTCACCTCACCATCTAGATATATTTTAGCTCCTCTTTTTCCAAGTAAAAGGAAATATTTCCCTGGCTGACTGCCTGACTCAAGCTTCTTTGAAGCTACCTTAAAAGCCAAAACCGGTCTCTGAGAAATGAACTTTTGGTTACAAACTGCAGGAGGTGAGGTAAGAAAAGGCTTGCAATATAACACAGCCCAAATTTTGTCAGATTCAAGACAAATCAGATCAATATAAAGGCAGTAGAGTGATGCCAGTTCACACTGGTTGTGAATACAATTCAATGGTTTGCACTGAAGAAAGATTTTGATATACTCTGTTTAGGATGGGAGCGTGGCCCCACCAAACACTATTTCCAAACACTGCAAAGACTTAGATGAGACACATGTTGAATCCATCACTCTGGTCCATTCATTTATCATCTTTTATGGAATTTGACTGATTTATTAGGGCCACTTTCTGTTAACTACTAACATTTTATCCAGTTCACAGGGCATCAGCTCCTCAGAAGAAAACTGGAAAAGGTCAATATGCACAGCCAGCTATTGCAAAATGCATCACATGCAGTGCATTTTACTCCTGACCCAATAACTCCCCTTTCCCAACCTTGATATTTCAGAAAATATAGGGTATTATTTTATATCTGTCACTTGGCAGGACTATCATTTGCCACCTTTTGCAGGACTATCCTTTGATCAGTTTTCAAGGTGTGGTATCAAACCCAGTATCTGGCAACATTTCTAATCCTCTCTAGACAAGTCTTGTGCTGAAATGCAGAAAACTGGAGCAAGGCTCCTTGCAGCAGTTAAGCCCCACATAAAATCAGTTTGAGAATAGGCTGCTGAGACACCTGTGCAGGCTACCTGTGCCTCCTCGGCTTTTCACCTCTCAGCTAGCCTTACATTTGAGAAGTCTCAACCAAAGCAGCCTTGGGCTTTAGATTTACACAGAATCTATGGCCCCATGTGCCTCCATAACTAACATGGAGGAGATGCACTGATACGCCTGTTCACCCTCAGCCACAACCTTTCCAAAAATAAAGTGCATAATTAATAACATGCATCTAAACACACTGCAGGGCTCCAACATCCCTGTGGGTTTACTAATCTCTGTACCACAATAGTGCAGGAGTTTCCAAACTTTACAAAGATTACTTGATTATTCTATCAACCATATATTTATTAAAATTCTGTTTCATGTAACATCAATTTAAGTCTAAAATCATTAACTTCTGTTTTAGTCTCTGCTAATTTGAAACCAGTTTCACACATGTACATCAACTGAGATTTTGTTGCAGGTACCTGTAAATTACAGATTCATAAAATCCCTCACATGAATTTGAGGGCTAAGCCAGGCTGTTGGTCATAACCTGGATTTACAAATTTGAATTTGATCTGCTTATTGTGAAAGGTTATCTTTATATTGTAGTTACACTGACTGCCTTTTTTTGAGATAAACCACTGTAAAACTAACAAACAACCCAACCTTAACACAAGATTGCAGTTCAGTGAGGTAATCTTAGGGATGAATTACAAAGCATTAAACACTTGGCTTCTACAAATTATTAGCAAGAATGAATATTATGATTTATTTCAATTTCAGGTACTCAAATACCATCTCAAGTGCACTGAATTCTACTGACAAATGCCAGGAAAATTCAGAAAAATTTTGTAGGACAAATTTACAAGATGACATTACAAGTTTTATCAGTCAGGGTCCAAGTATTAGATATATAAAACATTCATTCTAATTATTAAAAAGAGAGTACAATACATAAGTCAAGCCTTATAATGAGAACAGCTAATCTTGTGGTTTTGACACTAGGCTGGCACTCAGGAGATGTGGACCCAGTTAAACTAAAACTACACTATGCTTTTGGGTATATCTTTTTAAACATATTTAAGATGTCCCTCTGAAAAATGGGAATAACAATTTTTTTTTATTCAGGATAAGATTGCCTCTTCTAATAAGACCTCATTTGCAGCTGCACAATAATAAAATAATTTCATAGAATGGAATCATAGAATCATAGAATGGCTTGAGTTGAAAGGGACCTCACCTAGTTCCAACCCCCCTGCCATGGGCAGGGACACCCTACACTAGAGTCAATTGCCCAAAGCCCCATCCAGCCTGGCCTTGAACACCGCCAGGGATGGGGCCTCCACAGCTTCTCTGGGCAACCTGTTCCAGTGCCTCACCACCCTCACAGGAAAGAATTTCTTCCTTCTTCATAAAAACCTATTCTTAGACTTCAGATCACAACCTTCCCTGACTTGAATTCAGGAAGAAAAGGGACTTATTTATGCTTTCTTATTTACATCAAGACTTGTCACTATTTACTATTTTAGGTGTGTCTATTTTAACTAATAACTATATTTCAATACCACTTTTTTTCAGAGATGGGGTATATTTTAGAAATACTAGATATCCTACATACGCCGAACAAGAATGTTTTCTTAGTACATTTGCTACTCTGGAAAAAAATTGTCAGAAATAGGTATTAAAATCCGCATCAACTTTTCATATTCAATTAACTATCACCTCCTCTAACTTATAATATTTGTGGACTAAGTTCTTCATCAGCTATAATTACTCTGTTAAACAAAGTACTAAAACCCCTCTCATAAGCCCCCACCAGTGTTCTTTCTCCCTTTGGACCACATGCAATTTTTCCATCTACAAAGCTCACACTGTGCTCAGTCTCCTACATTCACAGTATAGAAAACTCTCTTCCTGCACTAACATGATGAAATTCAATCCTTCATTGCTTACTTTTAGAATGCAAGAACCACTACCCTTGTCTTCATACATCTCAGTCCCTGTTTTCTCATGTCACATTTTTCATTGGAAGTCTTATGAATACAAAAAAACCTTTTTCAGACTAAACCATTAGAAACCCGAAAACCCTACCAGCCCTGCAGTAAACAGGGCATGCCTTATTTGGTGTCATCTTGATCTTAACTGTTTATCATCACCTTCAATTTTCTCCCTCAACCTGCATAAGACATTTGAACAAAAAATTGCCTTAATTTTTTTTTTCAGTAAAAATAATTATTGCAACGCATGACTCCTGCTATATACAAAAAGCCATGCAACAATTACTTCATCAGTTAGGAAGAGGTTAACATCACTCTGTAGGCTCCTTGTAGAGTGCCAGCAGTTACAAAATGTCTTTGTGTAATGTATCAGCATTCCTGAATTTTTGTGGAACAGGGGGGAAAAAAAAATCAATATTAAAAATCAAGTAGCTGGAGTCTTTACATGAAATACAGTTTTGTTCTTACCACAAAGCTAAGTGTTTTTGATATTTCTGAGCTTCTCAATCATGTGTGACCAAAGAATTCTTTGCAATGAATTATGTTTGCCTTCTGTTAATGAAAAGCCAACATGCATAATTTATAGAAGCTAGGAACCAAACATTAAAAAAAAGAGTCATAAAAAAGCCATAGGAGTCTTTAATGGGAGAGTCCTCACCATCTAACTGGAACTGTTATACAATATTTTTCTGTCAGATTTATTAGGCTTCATTTGAATATGTTCGGCTTCACAATGATGTTTGTTCAAAAATTCCAAGGAGTGAAAACATTAAAAAACAATAAAAATCAAACAAATGAATGGTCATAAGAAAAACAAGGAGTCTGTAGAAGACTCAATTTTCTTTTAAAGCCAGCATTAGACTTAGATCTCAAACATAAATATCTTAACCACAATGTCCCTCTTTCACAAAGATGGATCCTGATACTTTGCTTTCTTTCTAGCTTTTATGTCGCTACTCCTCTATATAATGACTTCCTATAAGGAGTGGTGTTCCACCAAAACAACTGTCATACACTTTCTATAGTGACAGAGAAAGGCTTCTTCCAGGGGCAGGAATTGAAGAAGCAGTGGAAAATAACATAAGGTCTGAATCCTCAGTCACAAACACTTCCATTAGCTTGCACAACTTCATAGTGTCTGTAGCTATATATGTTTTGTAGTGTTGTGTCTCCACGCCCAGATAAATGAGATTGTATAGCAAATGCTCTATTGAAAAAACCCCTAGCAGTAGAAACTACTTTTTCTTCACTCTGTTTCTGCTTTTGGGACATAGTATTTGCTTGTTATACCAAACAACTAGTTTTTTCATGTTAATGAGTAAAAATCATCTCTCATTTTTTAAAATCAATACACTTCATTTGAGTTTGTCTACAGAAGGCACAACTTTCCATCTACATCACCTCGCAAGTCTTGATTTACCTTATATAGATAGTTGCTAGAGGAAAAGGAGCTGGGGGTGTTGGTCAACACTTGCCTGAACATGAGCCGGCAGTGTGCCCAGGTGGCCAAGAAGGCCAACGGCATCCTGGCTTGTATTAGGAATGGTGTAGCCAGCAGGAGCAGGGAGGTGATTGTCCCCCTGTACTCAGCCCTGGTGAGGCCGCACCTCGAGTACTGTGTCCAGTTTTGGGCTCCTCAATACACGAAAGACATCAAGGCCCTGGAGCATATCCAGAGAAGGGCAACAAACCTGATGAAGGGTCTGGAGCACAAGTCTTATGAGGAGCAGCTGAGGGAACTAGAACTGTTTAGTCTGGAGAAGAGGAGGCTCAGGGCAGACCTTATTGCCCTCTACAACTACTTGAAAGGAAGTTGTGGTGAGATGAGGGTCAGTCTCTTCTTGCAGATAACTAGCGACAGGACAAGAGGGAACGGCTGCAAGTTGCGCCAGGGGAGGTTTAGTTTGGAGATGAGGAGAAATTTCTTCTCAGAAAGGGTGGTCGGGCATTGGAACAGGTTGTCCAGGGAGGTGGTGGAGTCACCGTCCCTGGGGGTGTTTAAAGAAAGTCTGGATGTGGTACTTAGGGACATGGTTTAGTGGTTAATAGGTGGTGGGGGGACAGTTGGACTAGATGATCTTGGAGGTCTCTTCCAACTTCAGTGATTCTATTCTATTAACTGGAACAGTTTGTCCAAAGAAGCTGTGGATGTCCCATCCCTGGAAGTGTTTTGGTCAGGTTGAATGGGGCTTTGGGCAACCTGGTCTAGTGGAGGGTGTACCTGCCCACGGCAGGGGGGCGGGAACCACATGATCTTTGAGGTCCTTTCCAACCCAAACCATTCTATGATTCTACGACTAAGTGCTAAGCTATCACTGTAGGGACCATGCCATCTATGGGTTTGTCTTTTATGCAGAATTAATTGAGCAATTAATCTGAAGCTGCTCCTACCACAAGTCACGTCTGCACACACGATCTTTCACATGACAATGCAACTTGCTTGAGATACATTTCCAGATAAAATGACGACTCTGTACATCTGAAGAATTAATTTTCCAAAGCGCCTTCGGTAACTAAATGTTTATACAGACACAAATACCTGAAGCAAATGGTGCATACAATACTCACACCTACCTCACCAGACCCCTGAAAATACTTAACTTGTATCCAAATGACTTTTAATATGAAAACAAGGATATTAACAGAATATAAATCTTAGATCTTAGCCAAAATGTTCAACTGATAGTAGGTGTGAAGGTATGTATCAGGTAAACATTAACAAACTCTCAATAACACAATCTTATTCTGTGCTGATGCAAATTACTCACAACAATTATGAGTAGGGTTAAATAATATAGACTGCTTACATTCTACGTGTGTAAGCAGAGGAAAGAAATGGTTTCTACTTTGAAAACAATTCAAGAGCTGGATCTCATTCCCAAGGAAAACCTGATGAGGCCAAACTGTTTCACAACTGAGAAGGTTAGACAGCACAAAACATCATTTACCTACAAAATACTGAATCACCAGTGTGGTTGGGAAAGAGCTCTTTCGAACAATCCTATCTCCTGCTTCTTAAAATCAGCAATTTGAGAAATTTGTACTATCGATTTATTCTTTATGAATCATGAAAGAAAGTACTGATTTGGAGAGGAGCTGTTATGAAATCCATTGTGAAGTTTAGTAAGATAATTTGCTGGATCCTACATAGCCTGTAGCAATAATTACGGATTGCAAATCCAGAAACAACCTTCTGTTGACCTTTTCTTCTAGCTACCTACCTTTCGGCATTTCCTGTTCGCCTGTGGTAGGTCTGTCCAGAAGCTACAAAGAAAACAAGCTAAGAGAACAGATGTATACTGCTCACTCTGATAGCAGTCTGTTTTCCCTGAGCATAGGTCCTACGGTAAGCCATACTTCTCTTTACATTTTAACATAAAAACCTACTTCTCTTAAACCTTCAGGAGAGGTTTAGGTTGGAGATCAGGAGAAATTTCTTCTCAGAAAGGGTGGTTGGGCATTGGAACGGATTGCCCAGGGAGGTGGTGGAGTCACGGTCCCTGTGGGGATTTAAAGAAAGGTTGGATGTGGTACTTAAGGACATGGTTTAGTGGGTAATAAGTGGTGGTGGGATGGTTGGACTAGATGATCCTTGAGGTCTCTTCTAGTCTTAATGATTCTATGATTCTCAAGATCAATCATAATAAATTCATCATCTTGGTTCCAAGAAGACATACATGCAAAGACCTGTTCCACAGATTGTCAAAAATAATTTATTAATTTTCTTAAACAATTAAAAGGAAGCACTGAAAAGATGTGACAGGACAAAAATTATAAAACAGGTTTTTTGTTTGCTTGTTTGTTTTTTCATATCCACATTCAAGTTTTACAGGGAAAATTACTTGAATTAAAAAAAAAAAATCATTAAAGAATTATTGTCAGGCATCTGCTTCCTGTGCAGCATCTAAGGGTTAGAACCATTAACTGCTTCAAAGAGTTAGTTTAGCTGTCATTATTACAGGAATTAAGTCTTCAGGCATCTGAAAGCCTCACTAACTTCACAGAAAAAGTATAAGCAACTCCATATATCTTCCTACACTTCATGATGACATCAACTCCATGATGATTAAACAGATCAGGAATGGGAGAATAATTATAATAATTAAAAATTTTCATGTATGATTATATTCAGTACTGCTGGTATAAGGATCCTGATGACTTTAATGAATGTACCAGTGGACAAGAAATCAACACCATAAAAAAATATGTGTTGAATTTGACAGGGGTTTTTTTGATATTTTTATAAAATTTAATAATATTCCTCTCATATCTATCATATGTCTTTCGTATCATATAATTTATATCGTATTTAATTATATACCTCTTACTATGGGAAGATTCACATTTGACACTGACTTCTATTAATGTCTTCAGACACATTTACAACACACAGAGTTGTTAGATCTCTTTGGAAATTTTAGGTTTCAACCACTTAAATTTTACAGAATTTTGTATTAGAAGCCTGGACACTAGCAAATACTGTGACAGCTTCAGAGGCCTAAAATTAAAATATCTTTACATGTTTTGATTTAGATTCTCAAATACCTGACAGACATACAATGGCAATATGGAGTGAAGGAATCTGTACCACTGTTGTCTCTGATTTTCCTTTTCTTTGGAATACAGTTAAACAGGCAATGACATAATAACATCGGTTCTGTAATAACTACTCTAGCAACCTGAATATTCAGAAAATAAGATCTTTATTATTTGGAATCAACTTAGAAAACCCTATAGCAAATAAGGGCTTTCTCTCTACCTTACACCAACGTCTTCCATAGGAAAGTTTATGAATATTATGGAAATGTAACATCCAATACAAGTTAAGCACAGGCCCAACTCAATCATGGTTTATCTCACCAAAAGCAAAAAAAAATTTATTGCATATAAGATCACATACTGTTCTGTTATAACTTCTCAGAAAATCCCATCACTACATTATTTATTATTTAATAGACTGCCTACCTGAACTTGTGCAAAGCATGTGACACAGTCCCACGACATCCTTGTCTCTAAATTGGGAAGACATGGATTTGATGGATGGACCACTCAGATAAAGAATTGTCTGGATGGTTGCACTCAAAGAGTTGTGGTCAATGGCTCGATGTCCAAGTGGACATCAGTGACAAGTCGTGTTCCTGAGGGGTCAATACTGAAACCGGCACTGTTTAACATCAGAGTTAATTTTCTTCACAATAGCTGGCACAGGGCTGTGTTTTGGGTTTGTGCTGGAAGCAGCGTTGATAGCGGAGAGATGTTTTTGCTGTTGCTGAGCGGTGCTTGCACAGAGCCAAGGCCTTTGCTGCTTCTCGCACTGCCCCACCAGCAGGATGGCTGGGAGTGCGGGGCGGGGCGAGAAGCAGAAAAGTCCTTGGCTCTATGTAAACATCGCCCAACAACAGCAAAAACATCTCTCCGCTATCAACGCTGCTTCCAGCACAAACCCAAAACACAGCCCTGTGCCAGCTATTGTGAAGAAAATTAACTCTCTCTCAGCTGAAACCAGGAAACTCATTTATTTATTGATGGTAAACAAGATGAATAAAGAGTAAATACAATACTTAAAGCTGTAGATTTTGCTAAGTTATTTGCTAAAGTCTGAATTGCTACAACGACCTGCGCCCAAGAAGCCATTCAGCTGAATTGCAATCAGGATTCTACTGTGCTCTGCAAATTCAAAACTTCATGATTACAAAAATCAAAGTTGTTTCTCAGTGTGCAAAAATAATTTTTTTTTTGTGTGAAATGGTAATAGCATATTTGCAATAACCTAGAAAATTCTTATTCTTAGAAGCTCTTTACCAATGCCCTCATAGTAACAGAACCAGCAAAAATTTCCCTCCTCTATCTTAATCATCTCAAAGTAAAATGAGTATCAACATCAATTTAAAAACCATTGACACTTTGTTTCACCCATATTTTTCCATAGAGACCAAAGGAAATTAATGCAATCTCATACTTTAATAGGATAGTAGATCTCTCTGGTTAACATAACCAAGGAACATAAATCGTTCCTAATCTGGTCAAACTGTCAGTCAGGGTCCTTTCTCATAATCACAGATCAGAAGAATTAAATTACTGCTCCATTATCTTATGCAAATACTTCAGATGGCCAAGTATGACTTTTACAGTTGATATCATTCTCATTTAAAAAGCATGATTTGATCACGCACCTTTGATGCTTTGATAGAAAGACTAAAAAAAGAGTTGGTGATTGAAATCATTAATGCTAATAAGAGAAGCGGAAGACACATGCATGTGATGCCTTCCTTGAATTAATTTTTATAATCTTTTTTGATATTAAACTCTGAGTTATCAATCATAAAATAAAATTTATTTTGGCTAAGGCAGAACAAAAAAAAAGTACAAACTTGACATACATGCAGCTCAAATTATTATTTCCTGCATAGCTGGAACCAAGTAAAGCAGTAAATGAAGTATAATCAACAAGATGACACAAAGAAAAACTAGAAAATCTCGTTTCTGATGACCACAATTACTGTATGTCCATCTGCAAATGCAGATAAAGAACTTGCTGTGTCGAATTTTCAAAAGTAATCAATGTTATTCATGGTCATATTTAAATAAAATAAAATTTCATCTCGTGTTTCTTTGGTTTGAAGATGACAAACAACCACTTACCAAAGCATAAGATAGTTGGCAGGTTTTCACAGCTCAGGCAGTGACTGTACTTCACTTGCTCAGTTTCATTTTTCCGTCAAATTTAGGTCAAATATTGAATGACTTAGAGCTCCAGTAGTTGTAAGGGTGAGTATTCACACTCTTGACCTGTTCATTAGTGCTTTTTAACATAGCTATCAAATATTATGCAACTGTACATTAATTCCTATTGATCACCCTGCAAACAAAACCCTCCTAAAAAACTTGGCGGGGGGGGGGGGGGGGGTATGGGGCAAAGTAACCATGGAAAAATGCTTTCTATTAACTTCCTTCACATTGTGCAATCTCAATTGTGCAGTAAAGTGGTATTTCAGTGAAAAAAAAAAACAACAACAAAGTAACCTTAGCAAGCCTGTTTCTAGATAACAATTTTCCTCATTTTAACATTTAACAGTAAGAAGAGAAACACAACCCATACAAAGAATACAAATCTTCCCACAAAGCTCCTTCCCAGGCTGACTGTTAGTGCACATGAGAGTTCAGTACATTCTCTGCAAAACTTACTGTTCACACCACGACGACTCAATCTATTACATCTCTGTTAAACTGCCTTTCTATTTATTGAGAAAGTCTACAGTGGAGACTGATTTTGGATGAAATATTTAAGACTGAATGTGGACATGGCAGAAAGAGAAACACTTTTTACTTCATTATTAGAAAAGTCTTGCCTTCTACATCCCCCACTTGATCCAAATACACAGATGATCTTAAATATAATTAAGCTGTCACTGTATACACACTGTGTCTGTCACAGGCCTAAGTAGCAGAAAATTGCTATGGGCTAAACTATTTACAACCACCCTCTTTTTTTTTTCCCTGAAAGAAAACACTGCAGCATTACATAATTATTTTACAATGTCTATTGTTGAAGGTTTCACAAGGAACGTAAAGTTTCTGTGGATAGGTGTTGTCTGTAAAGGGAGTAAGGTTACAGATGAACAAGCAAATTTTACAAGGATTTTCACTGTCGCCAAGGGTCAGTTTGGTTAACCCTTTATCAGTAAAGCTTTGCCTCAGGAATAGAGCAGTTTTCCAGTTTCAGAGAATTTCCCCTTTGCCTGTCCCAATAGCTTCATTCTTCCTCAGAACTCTGGCCAGTGCCACCGACTCTAATTTTAGATCTCTCCTAGTTTTCTTGTTAAAAATACTACGTCTGTCTTAACACTGTGCGTTTTGAAACATTGCCTGTTCTGTAGCACTTCGAGAAATGCATGTGAAAAAGAAAAAGAAGTAAATATTTACTGCTTTCATGCACAGAACAGGACCAGAAATTTAATACTGTGTCGGCAGGTTGTTTCAGAACTACATCCACACACTCTCTGGCAATATGTAAACTTGCTGCCTCACCCTTACACATTTTCTTCTTCAAAGCAGATACCAAAGAAATGAGTTTGTTCCCAGTTTTTTAACATCAAAGACAGTAGGTCAAGTTACTCCCTGGTGTAACTCAATGAGATTTGCCCTTTGTCTTATTCCCCAAGGAAAGCACTATTCCAAAACATAAATTTAATTAATATCCTCTCTCGTCTATGGATTCCTACGGGGCTTTTAAACTTTTCCTTGTGGCCTACTCTTCAAAACTAATGTAAGTTGATACAAAGGCCCCATCGATGCTGGTGCTCTATTAGTGTTAGGAAAAAAATTTAATGTTAAAGATGTTTCCACAAGCACGCAGCTAACGTGGAGTGACTGCTCAACAGTGGGATTATACAGCTAACTTAAAGCAAAATCAAGAAAGCAGCTTTAGAATCTGTGACACCATATGGAAAAGTGATGGAAGAGAAGGAGAGGCAATGCCTCAAGATAGACAAAACTAGGTATAGGAAAAAAAAATAAATCATAGAATATCCCGAGTTGGAAGGGAGCCATAAGGATCATTGAGTCCAACTCCTGGCTCCACACAGGACCAGCCCAATCAGAGCAGATGACTGAGAGCATTGTCCAGGCACTGCTTGAACTCAGCCAAGCTCAGTGTGGTGACCAATTCCCTGGGGAGCCTGTTCCAGGGCCTGCCCAACCTCTCAGTGAAGAACCTTTTCCTGATCTCCAAGCTAACCCTCCCCTGTCGAAGCTTCATGCTGTTCCCTCGGGTTCTATCGCTGGTCACCAGAGGGAGGAGATCAGCGCCTGCCCCTTCGCTCCCCCTCATGAGGAAGCTGCAGGCCACCATGAGGTCNGGCCACACCAGCGCAGTGTAGGCTGGGACAGTCATGTCCCTAGAGCGGCTGGTAATGCCATGCTTGGTGCACCCCAGGACACAGTTGGCCTTCCTGGCAGTCTGGGCACACTGTTGGCTCATGTTCAGCTTGCTGTCGACCAAGACCCCCAAGTCCCTCTCAGCATGGCTGGTCTCCAGCGTTTCATCGCCCAGTCTGTACGTACAGCCAAGGCTGCACCTTCCCAGGTGCAGAATCCGGCACTTGCTCTTGTTAAACTTCACGTGGTTGGTGATGGTCCAGTTCTTTAATCTGTTCAGATCTCTCTGCAAGGCTTCTCCATCCTCAATGGAATCAAGAACTCCTCCCAATTTGGTGTCATCTGCAAACTTGCTCACAAAACCTTCTAGTCCTACATTCAATGTGACCACTGGTTCTATCTCACCCACATTAATAATCAAAGGCAAAGCTCCTATTGGCTAAAATTACATTGGATCGAACTTTTCATGAAGAGGGATGAAGTTCTCTTAGGACTCTCAATCACAGATTACTGAATTGTCTTAAGCATATATTTAAGAGTCTTCCTGAAAAAAATCACCTTGCGTGTACATATAAACAAAGGAAAGATGCACAGTTTTTCCTGAATCAGACAGCACATGAAGGAAATACCAGCCAGGCAGAGAAAAGTGAATGGAAATGTAATGGAGAGGAGCAATATTAGCTCCTAAGGGCATTTGCTTCTTGAAATTAGAAATTAGGCAAACTAGAAAAATAAAAAAATTGGGCTTCAATGAGTGCCTATTTTAAAAATCCTTTAACTGCATCCCTTTACCCTTTCTAGCTCTGAAGTGCAGTGATGCTGGACAGCAGAGACATAGGAATATTTTCGGTTATAATTTGTAAAAGTGTATTTTCAAAGAAGTTTTCTTGACAAAGAAAACCAAGCGCTCCCTGACATCCATGCTCCACGGTTAGACATAAGTCAAACTCAAGAAGAATTAAAAAACCAAAACTGTAAAAGCAAACAAGAGACCACAGGACATGATTTCTGAATGGGACTCCTCTGAAAGGTTGGGACTGTGAAGTGACAAAAGGAAAAGGAGTATATGGGAAACTCTAGATGATTCTGGGAAAGAAAAAAAAAAAAGCCAGCATTAGAACACAGAGCCTCTGAGCACTGTTATATTAGAGAGAAGGAGGGAGGAAGAGAGCACTAATGCTGTTCAGAAACTTTAGCTTATATCTAGGCAAGTTACATAAGTTTGGAACTTTCACCTTGGGTAGAAGAAAAATGTGAGGATAGATTTTTTTAAAAAGAAAAACCATAGCACAGTGAACCCACTATGCGTTAAAAAAAGAAAAAGAAAGATGTTTCCAAAACGTACCGCAACATCATTGAGCTCCTAGACTACCTAGAATGTCAATCTTTAGTATCAGAGATTTAAGACAGATCAGTGAAAGACCATGCAACCAAAACCAATGCTTTTGGCAAGGCATTTGTCAGATGAGGCTAATACCAAGCGTAGAAAAACTGCTGAAACTTTTGGCTCTTGGACTTCTTCCTCTGCCTTACACTTGCTCTGGAAATAGCAGCTGAAGAGAATCACTAGGCATTGTAATGCAAATGTCTTTGATTACAAAGCATACCTGAGGTCAGAAAAACCTCAAATATCCACAATATATCTTCTGGAAGCATTTTAAATGACATCTCATTTTCCACAGCTGATAAGAACATGACTTCATAGAACATGCGCTTTGTGGTGTGATGTGAACTTCTAGTAAGAAGGTCATGCCAAACATTCCATATTTCATTATTTTCTCATGTGTGCAGGTTTTTTATATTAGAAAAATTCAACTTTATTGTACTATATTCTCAGCTGCTAGGATTCCTAAAGTACAACGTGATTTTTGAGAAAGAAATTAAAGGGAATAAGAGCTTGAAAACATAAGGAAGCTGGTGCCTTTAAAATATCTTCCCAAAATTTAAGCGATCTTGCAACACACATCCAATTCTTAGCACAATCCAGTTTAAAATAATTGATCATGTCCAAAGCATTCTAAGATACACAATTTACACGCTTTTGCAATATAAATGGGGTAATTTATTGTACACACTGTTAATTTATATTTTCTTTTCTACAAATTTATAACTGAGAAAAAAAAAAAAGCCCATCAGAACAGCCCTCCAAATCACCATTCACCTGAATGCATTCTGCAGACCAAACTTCCTCAGTGCCATGGAAAAAAACTAAATATCAAGGTTCTAGAAACAATCTTCCTTTCCAGGGATAAGTTTTCTAATTTTATCTTCAGCTTTCATTCAATTAAAAATGCAGCAGCAGCTTCCAAACATCACAGAGCAGACAGACTATCCTAACCATGCTAACATTTGGGTGAGATCCTAGAAATATATCAGTCAAAGACAAAGTGCTCCAAACTACTTCGGGGGAGGAAGCTTTCAGCCCTGGTATGAAGTATTACTCCACAAGCAGTTCCACTGGTCAGCAATTATGCAACAGCAGGAAGACACGGTAGAATAACTAGTCATGAAGCTCTTTTCAGTTCTCAAGGACTAGCTATGATTATTTGGCTTGAAGTATGATACTTAAAAAAAATATTTTGGACTCCAAAATTTAATTCTGATCCTGATTTTTGGCATGACCTTGGGTGAATCTCAAACGCAATACACCTCAGCTCCTCCTACACTAAAATGAATGCAGCACAACTTACCCACCTCTATAAACCTTTATCCTGCCTAGATGAAACGTATTTTGCAACGTAAGTGCAAAATCTTGTTATTTATTAAAGGAAGCTTCTACCGCAGCCCTCCACTTAATGTTGTTAGGGCCACCCTTTACCTTTATATCTAGCAAGAGAATTATTGATTAATGACCACATCACCTCTGTCAGAAATATGAAGGCAATATAAACATGCCTGCACCTGGCAAATCAGCCGTCTTAAACAATGACTTGTGTAATTTTATCTATCTATCCTAATGCACCCCCACTTTAGTAGTTTCTAGCAGTCTTAAGCGGATACACTTACATCAGGCTAATTCCTGTGGATGGTATGCTGGTACTACAGCTGAGGTGCTCTCAGCTTTAGTTTATGAGCTACCCAGAGGTTATTACACAGATCTGTTCTCTCTTCCTCACTTGTAGGTTTTTCAACTCAATGCAAACACAGGTACAAATTTCCAACCCGACAGGTAGGACTATAAAGTAAAAGATTGTCTCAACCTACAAAATACTTAAGAGTAGCCACCCTATTAAACTTTATAGGAATACACACTACCCAGGGCAATACCGGCCAATTAATTTCTTGAAGAAAGAGAATTTACGCTGACTTTAGTGACACTGAATTATGTGCTGCTGGCATTACTGTAGGTCCTAATATAGAATGGAGTTTATTGCACACCTACCTACTCACCAACAGCAAGGACCAAAAAGACACAATATTAGTTATTATTAGTAAGTAAAAGCAGCCAGTCTATTTTTGAGTGTATCACTGAAAGAAATTTCCCAGTTATTACAGGGACCAGTTCTTTGATGTTGCCGGTAACAATTTTCTAAGTTACCAAAATTAATCTTAAAACTCCACTTTGCCTGAATGAACCCTACTGGTAAGCTGTTTAGGAACATCACAGTGCTTTGTAGATGGCAAAGGGGTGACTTACTTAGGAGTTATTTTATCTTGGCAAGAAGTAATAAAAAGCAAGTTATTCAGCTAGAAAGTAGCAATCTACCTGGAGAAGGTTCTATTTACCCAAGAGTTTATATATTTAATAATAAAATGTAGATCTCCTACAAACAAAACACACCATTTCCTGCTAAAATTATTTATTAAAACTTTGGGAGAGCAAAACTTTGTAAAAATAAGTGGCTGCTGATAAAAAACCATTACATTAGCAGTAGATAAACTGACTGAAATAAGTAGACTGTCACAATATGACAGGAACAAACTGTTGCATCCCAAATACAAGGACAGGTTTTTTAACATGGCAATAAATTATGACTAAGGCAGAATACACACAAATGACTTTTTAATCCCTCACCACAAAAATTTGGTACAAACAGTAACCAACTACACATTAAAGATAAAATACTATCAGAAAATGTTAATCTAAGAGACATCAGAATGGTAAAAGTAGTTTCTAAGACAGTGGAATTAAAATAACCAACCCAAAATATGGATCCTCTCCATTTGCCAATTGATAAACCATAGTATCTGGTCATACACAGAAAGATTACCAAAAAGGAAGTGCAACTGCAGTAAGAATCACTGCTTTAAAAACCCAGCCTAGCCTGAAATCAGGGATATTGATAGTTTCTTAATCAAATATACTTCTATATCCTGGTATCCTACATTTTGCCGAAAGCATTTGTATCCAATGGGTATCACAGGCAGTGCTGCCAGGCCATTGCCAGGAAAGTCAGATGTATAAGAATTAGCAAGAAACAGACAGCCTATGCTAAGTTAAACAGCCTGGTGCCTCTCCCACTAAGTTACCAGAAGTCCCACTGCTAGAAATGGCTGCTTTTAGCTTTCCTTTATGCTCTGTTTTCTTCCTTGCCCCCTGGTACATTTCTTGACCAGAGACATTTGTTACCCCTCTAAAGAATCAGAGGTTATAGTTGAGCATCCACAGATCTGCAAAACAATTTTGCTGCCTTCAATAATACAACAGTCTTCCAAAAGCTTCAGTGTTTAAAAGGTGGGAGGGGAGGGAATAGAATTTGCAAGAGGATCTAAAAAGCAATTACCATTCATTTAGTAAGAGGGATTTACATACCCGAGTAATCAATAAATTATCTGTATGACCTTCACAGCCTCCATCTCCTCCCCTTTCCAGGGAGTTCAAGGGGTACAAATGAGATCTCTATAGCATATCCATAATCTCCTCTGTTATCCTACATGACAATGTTGCTCTGAGTTTTTCCTTCTCTCTAAACTACTTGGTAAAAAAGTTACTTTTTGTCAAGGTGCTCTTCATCAGGCAGGTGACTCTTGTTCATATTCACTGTAAGATCTGTTCAGCACTGATAAAAACTATAATCAACAGAAACGCTTAAGAAAAAGAGCACTGGGGTTGTTTATAATTCAACACTGGGGAAAAAAATTATTAAGAATGAACTTTTAACCATTTTTACAACAAATGTGCTTGCCTTTGAAACAGTTGTAAGTTTCATAATATAACTGGATGGACCTGCTCCTAGACCTATCCATCTTTTCTTTTAAAATGAGCTTTTTACCAAAGACTCAAAATCCAAAATTTTGTCATTGCCAGCACTGTGCCACATGCCTGGAGTTCTACCCCAAGACTCAGGAAAAAGAGGAAAAGATGCAAGCAGCCTTACGACAGAAATGAAATTTGCAGTGTGATAAAAGTATATGCAGGGAGTTCGCAACATCAAACCGTCATGCATAAACTGTAGATATACACAGTCCCTATGGAAAGTTTTTAAAGTTCTGCAGGAGCTGCAAATAGCAGCGAGGCCTAAGCAAAGCCAAGGAACACTTGGAACTTCTGAGAAGCTGAATGTCAACACAGTATCATTTATGAAAGTATGCAGTGAATTCTGAGAAGCTGCCTCGCAAGTCTCAGTTCAACCAACGACTTTAGCAGGAGGCTTAACTGCTTTTCCTGCTACGCGTCTTCTTGAACCAGTTCTATTTTGACCACAGAGTGAAAAGCAACAGACAGTGTAAATCTCCTAATCCCTCACTCATGACATTTAAACAGGCAGTGTTGTCGTGGACAGCACGATCCAGGTTAAATTTCCTTTAAAGGACTTCCCTGCTTTAATTATTTTTTTTCAATGAAAGTTGACAATAGAAATGCACACACACAAAATAATCATAAACAGGCAAATAGGCTGGGCCTCCGTCAGGAAGCTGTCACTAGTGAAGAACTGAGTATGGGATGATATCAGGAGGTAACCTATCAACAGAAGAAAACAACTCCATATTAAAATGCTCATCTTTTGGGTCTGTATGAATTCCTGCTGATTGTGACATAATCATAATTTCAAATATTTAATACTGAAGCCCAGGGGAACCAAAGAACTCAGGAGTTTCCAGACAGCAGGAAAGCAACGCAACACAAAGATTAGTGTCAAATCAGGTACTGATACAAAGAATGCTGCAACCATGTAGAAATATATTTAATATTCATACTGCAATGACAACAGAAATACAGAGGACCCGCACATACAAAAGGACTGTTCCAGCCTTAAGTTCTAGCTCAGTGCATGAAATAATCACATGCATAAATCCATTCAGTGGACTGCTGTATTGAGTAGGATATTAAAACACATTCTGGAAAATCGTTGACTTCTGTGGCCTGGATATCATAATTATCACATTAAAGTGGGTGACTAATGAATTGGGTCCCCATGTAGCTATTTCCATCATAAAATATGTATCCCAATAGCTTCAGTGGTTTAAATGCCATTATGAAGAGAGATAATTGAAAAATCTGGTCCCTTTTTATTTGCATAATAAATATTAGACTATAAAATGGGATTTTTCTCCTAATTGTTAGCTAGTAAAAAGCTACTTAATCCCTTTTTTAAGTGGCTGATACTGTTTTCAATATCTGAAGTAACAGTTGAAAATAAATTTTAAAAATTCACAACTGCAGGAGAAATTACTGGATCAATACCCTAATTTTAAGACAAACTGTCAGTAAGGCTTACAGAGTCATATCAATGACAAGATGCAGCCAATTCATAAATACCTCATTTGGTTGAACTGAAGAATATCCAATATACTGACCTCTGATAAAATATAGAATTTAATAAAAAAATTTTCAACCTGACCAAAATCTGTACTTAATTTTATGAAATGTGATGACATAACAATTAGATGAGAGCTAAAGCAAGCTGCTCCTATTGCATTCTGCTTCATCAAAAAACACTGAACAAATTTTGAGGGAAGAGGATGAAAAGCCCCAGAAATTTTCTTGCATAGAGAGAACTATTTTGGTTTCTAGTTCACATGTTATCAAACACAAAGGAAAGCATAAGCTGTTTAGAAAACCTGTAGGTGTGTCCAGTATCTATAGGAGATAGAGGGAACGGACAGATCTTTTTAAGGAAACTGGCAGTCTGACACATTTTGTTCTTCCTTTGCCATTAAAAACAAACACAGCCCCTGCAGAATATTGGTTGCTTGGTTTGGGCTTTTTTAACATCTAACTCCTAGGTGTGACATAGCCACAATCAGATAAAGGACATACAGCTAAGAGGTGGTACTATAACCTCCCCATCATCTGACATACAAAGTGTGCCAGGAGATGCTAAAACTGAGCTCTGATGCCTTTTCCAAGTACTTCCTTTTTCTCAGTATGACTGTGAACACCTCAAAAATAAAACATCTTGTAACTGAAGTGAAGACAATAGAGGCCACAAAAAGGAGATCAGCAAAAGCTCAGCAGGAGGAGGAAGTAGTAGCCTCTGAGTCTATTCAAGTAACTTGAAGACCTGGCTCACCTCTCTCTTCAATTTCTTTGAGTCAACAACCCAATACCATCTCTTCCTTAAACATGGTATTTCACCGTCTACAACGTGGTCTTCCTATTAACCTCCTTATACATAGAGAAAATACAGGATGGTTGACTGAACACACATACATAAAATCAGAAGGGGAACCCATAACTAATGAGATTTTAACTAACTAATTTTAGTGTATCAGCCCATATCACTTTATTTAGGCAGAAGGATATAATGAGTTCTTCAAACTGAAAGTCAGTGCACCACCACACAAATCTTGTACCAACAGTTTAGAAAAAAGGTAATTTATCTGAGCGTATCTTTAACTTTATAACAAATTATATACTTGTCAGTTTTGTCATAGAGCCTGTTACTTATAGTAATGTAATTGTCAAGGAACATACATATGCTATAGTCAAACCACAAGCACACGGCTTCTTGCAAAAGGCTATAGTGTCAAGGAATGTTTTGACTACACAGCCTTTCCTGAATGAATGGGCGCATAAGACCTTTTTACTGATATAAGACTATAAATATGGAAATCTATAATGTTGATGATAGTATAACTTAGGAACAACTGAAAATAGAGGATTACTTAGATTTATTTTTTTATATATATATATTCTACTTAGAGCATCCATTCAGTAATGTATTACATATGCATCAAGGATAAAGGGATGGTCACAGTTATACTGTCCAGAGCTATAGAAAGTTTTTACTGCATGTTTAACGCATCAAAAGCACAGTTTTAGCTTTTACAAAAATTCAAACAGCCCTTCAATTGAGTTGCACATGAGCAGGACTTCAAGCTAATTCATGCTGCTTCATAAGCAGTTATTAAAAAATAGTTACTTATTTTCCCAATGGATTTTTTGTTTAACCTCCAGTTTAGTTATTTTATTTTCCACAGAATAATACTGTGTATGACCACAGAGCTTTTAGTTCCTTGTGTCTTAAGTCCATAGGCCTACTTTGCAGAGAGCAGATCAGTCAGCCTAAAAGCTGAATCTGAAATAAGACCAAAATAAAAAAGGCACGTTCAAAACCACAAGAATTATTAGTTCTGCTTGTCAACTACATTTGAAAAGTTTTTACAACTCTAACTCTGAAGTTGTGTGAGAACTAGCTGGCAAAAAAAGCTAACTATAACTTATCAGGAAAACACAAAGAAATGTAAGCTATCTTGAGTGATTCTCAACAGCTGCATTTTAAAAACAGAATCAGGACTGCAAGTGCATAAACTCTGATGAAAACACTGATTTATTTTTAAGTATGTTGTACTTGGAAAATCATTATAAACCAAAGCAATGGAAAAGAAGCTAAAAGAAATCCATATGGGCCTCATCTTTTCACATTTTTTCCCCAGACAAATCCTGCTGCCCTCCCTGTTCTTTTCTGTACCCCAAACTGTATTCTCCTCTCTCCCTTGTATTCCTGCCACCTTCAATGCTGACATCATTGCCAGTCTCTCTCCTTCCCTTCCTTAGAGCTAATGATCCATCTGCTTGTCATTCAGATCTTTCCCAAAAGTTCCTTTCTCCAAGATTCTGCAAGAAATTTTCTCTAGCAACATGCCAAGACATATGCATTTATGTGTATGTGCAGGACAAACTCAAATCCAGGGGAAATTATGTCCCTAAGTGTACTTGTGAACCTGAATCTGAAAAATTAGGCTGGAAAAATTAGAGGTAACAACATAGTAGTAAAATTCATTCTATATTTAGTTCTGCGGATTGGATGACCAATGTGCTAAAAGTTGAATTGGAATTGTGGGAGAGATCCAGAAATACCTCCTCATGAGTCTTTAACTTATGAGTTGAAATACTCAAGAAGTGGCTGTCTGGTTCCAGAACGCAATCTTGGTCACTTGCCTACCTACATAGCCTATGAAGACAGCAAAATATCTTCAAAGTAAAGGGTCCAAAACCCTCCAAATCTGTGTATAAAGCCACTACAGACAGCCAGTAGGAAACGTTGTACTTTACATGTGTTGGAACTTGACCTCTCATCTTCCGTCACAAGCATGACTGCCTACCAAGTATCTCCAGTTGGAGTGGATCAAGGGCAGAAGTGTCCACTGAAGACAGGCGCCTTAAAAAACAGGGTTGTCTCTTTGTAAAACTCCCTTCCTCTGTTTTTGAGTATATATAGCTGTTATGCCCGAGTTTTTTTCTGAAACAGATGGTGTGGGTGTATTTTAGTAATACTCAGGGAATGCAACTCCGGTAATATTCAGGCACATCCCCACCTACTTGGTGAAAGGCTGTGAAAGTGAGGGGAATGTTTTTTTCAACAGACATCTTTAGTGCATTTAAGGCATCTCTAAGGCTAAAGCAAAGCATGAGCTCACTATTGTCCACTCCTAAATCCCATTTTAAACACCCAAACAGGTGTTTCAAATCTTGCCTTTAGAAAAAGGACACTGTGAAAGAAATCTCAGTTCAGTACATCACCATGAAAACTATGTGATCTAATAAACAGATAAAATACTATCTTCATTTAAAAATAAAGATCCAAGATGTTCTTGAAAAATAATTATTGTCAAATGTATCATTTCATGATGTCAGTAACAACGAAGCACTTTTACACATTTAAAGATATAAAGACCCAATTACAAAAAGAGATTATAAAACTGGGCTTCAAAAAAAAAAAAATTCATGTTGGCTTCATCAGAGAGTACAGACTGTACAATAAAAAAGGTTCAGTCTAAAAAAACCTCCCAAAAACCCAACCAGAGAACATATTTTTCCTCAGTAAGAAATTCTCTCTGGTATCTCAACTAACACATATCTGTAACTGCAGTCCCCACCTTCACTATCCATGGCATTGCCTACGCAGAAGCAATTGTCAGTGACACAGCCCGATGAACCTGGCATACAGTTTCAGAAACGAAGAAGACTGCGAAAGACAATAGAGGAAAAGTAATTCCAGCACAAAGTTGAAGATACAGGGTTTGTTGTTGACAACCTGCTTCTGTACCTCAGAAGAAAACCCTTTCCCCACCCACTTAAATAACAGCAACAGACATGTACAAACAAAAAGAACACAAAACGCTCGGTATTTTGGCTCAGCACCATAGTTATGGGCAATATAAAAGCGCCAGAGTATGAGCTGGATAACCAGGAGGTGCTATATGTTGGGAAGTGTCAAACACTGCATGCGAGGTACCAAGAGACTACAGCTTCTGCTCGAATAATTTGCACGCACTTGGGATCATGACTCTGGTTGTGCACTGCCAGCTGTTACACAACACATTCCTGGAACGAGGTCAGCGTAAATGAGCAATGCTATGTTTAGTGCAGGACATAATGGGTTATGAATCAGGAGCACTGAAGACAAGAAGCTATTCTCCTTTTTTCTTAAAAAAAAAAAAAAAAAAAAAAAAAATGTTTTTCAAAAATT
>VWZZ01007920.1:0-94216 GCA_013399095.1 Psophia crepitans | reverse complement strand
GGCGTTGGGCAACCTGGTCTAGTGGAGGGTGTCCCTGCCCATGGCAGGGAGGTTGGAACTAGATGATCTTGAAGGGTCCCTTCCAACCCTAACCATTCTATGGTTCTATGATCAGTGACATATACTGGCGTATCTACATTACAATTTAAGTTTGGAATAGAAATGAGCTTTTGAAGTCATCCTGGTTCATATATCATGGCACAGTCTCAAAGAATACAGATGAGACTCCTTTTAGATGGAGCAACACCAGAAAATGTATTTCAACCACTAATGGAGTCCATTGGACCAGATTAGAGAGAGTCGGAAGTGAAACACCCTGAAATATAGACAGTGTGAATATCAAGCTCTCCACATAAACTGTTTCCTTCCACAAAAGAGTTTTTTACGCTGCACTGTTTAACATGTCCATTACAATCACTATTTAGACCACAAATTATGCCTATTGTCATATGCACTTCCATTTAAGTACTGCAGAGTAAAATGTATTAACAGCACTAAACCTGCTACTTATCCCTGCTCTTTGGCATCTGAACTTAAGAGTGCTTAGCCACAGACCCAAGCAGACAGATAAGCCTCATTTCTACAAACCTAGTACAAAAGCATAAGCAATATTGATTCCGAAAGAGGCAATCACACTTTCCCAATCCTCATCTTTTAACTTTCCAGTACTGGCTCAAATGTTTTTGCAGCTGTGCAGAAAACTGGATCAGAGAACTGCTTGGGGTGAAACCAGCTCAAATGTGCAAGCATGGCATGAGAAGTCCCAAAGCAAAGGCACATTCAGTCATGAATGCCTGAACCTAGAAGCTTCCCCCAATGCCATGTGGGCTCCCTGCACAGTGTACAGGAGCACTGAATTGCCATATGCAGGCATCAGGGTAAGCCCCAGAACAATCCTTGGAAAGATACGGGTAGCTTCATGAGTTCTTCAGTTAATTCTTCAAAGGAATCCGCTTTCTTCACTAACTATCCAGAAGCTTAGGCTAACGTAGGTGGAATGAATGACAAAGCTTGAAACAAACACTCACCTTTTCAGACACTGAAATACTTTTTTAGGGGTCTGAAGTAAGCAGTCACAATATAGCTCTTCATGCTTGGTGCAAAGCGCACTTAATTCAAAAGGAAGTCTATCAGTGATATCAATTATCTTGAAAATACTGGATATATATCTATACGTTATGTTAACACATAGTAACCGATAGTAATAGTCAAAATAATTTAAGAAAATATTATGCTCTATTTTCTCTGTACTGAAGAGTGAAGTCAGTGGAACAAATCTCTGACCTTTGGATTCACTGAAGACAGTAGAAGATTGTCTTCCCTTTTTCTCCTTTTGAAATGCTAGGGATCTGGTAGGGCTGACCTTTGGAAAAGGCAAAAGTCTGCTTCTTTCCAATTTTAATAGATTAAGTCAATAACTTGAATATCTGGATAAACATTCCATTAAATATCAGTAGCTCTACATAAATCTTACACAGATCCAGATGCAGAATTCAAAGTTACACAGGCACAAACCTTTGAATAATAAATTATATCTAAAATAACTCAGAAGTTCATTCCAGAAGAGATTTAAAATGTTCATAATTTAATAAGAAATTTTTGTTTAAAGGTTTAATGAATTAAATGTAAGATACTGGCAGCTTCGCCTCATTCCAGGGCTGTGAGCTCAGTAGAATTAAAGAGACAGCAGTGGGGGGGACACATGTCTTTCAAGTCACATCAGCATGAGAAGTAGGAGTGCCTTACACATATGGTTAGCACCCTTTTAGTATAGCATATGCTTAGTAATGTACTTGGCTAAACACATTTTCAGGTTCCAAATGCAACACAAGTATACTACGAGTTCTGCAGCTCCTCCAAAGGTGGAAAAGCTCATTCTTTCCTATTCACACACTTTTTCTCTTAGATCAATCTAATCAGTCATACTCGAACAAAACTGCCCTATTTGTGCTAGGTATTGCATTGCCAGTGTTGGTGGTCTTAAATTTCCACTCCCGCCAAAGCTCCCTGCAGGTACTCAGTTACCATTTTTTTCTTCTCAGTTAAATATCTAGTTTTTAACACATCATCTGAAAGCATGGCAATGATTTGAAGAAATAAAGAGCAGAATACCAAGTCTGTAATGTAGCTCTGTCGTAACACTTTGCTGGATGGGAGAGTGAGAAAGCAGGCACTTGAAGATAATTTTCTGCATTTTCTTACTTACAAATACTAATTTTAATTTAATTTCTCTTTAGTATTTTGAAAAATATTTCCTTAGAATGTTGTTAATCCTTCTTTGGGCTAAGATGCACTAACAGTTGCTATCAAGTTACACAGAACAAAATTTAAGCATACTGAAAATGGATTCAGAGTTTGTTCAGCCTTTAGAAAACTGGACTTCATCAATGTTCAATATGTTTTAACTCTGTATAAATTAATGATCAAATAATTTTAAAGCATCGCTTTTCAGCAGGTTGATCTATAGTAAGGCTCCTCTAATCGCAACATGACAGACTGCTTCTGATCTCACCTGAACTGATACTACCTTTCAATGAAATAAATATGCCCGGTGCAAGTTGGGCAGGAGAAAAGATTTGAGCCTATGCCACAACTACCTTTCCAGAGCCAATGTTTCTATCACCAAAAGACCTGGCAAACCAGTTTCCTTATCATTGTTCCAGTATCAGAATTCTTCTATTCCTTCAGAAAAGGTGAATCAATTACCAAGAAACTCCCTTTGCTATTGGTCGTAATTGTGTTGGAAAACAAAGTAAAATTTTTACAAACCTCTCAGCTCAATATGAGACAAATTGCCTCTTGCCAGAACAACTCAAAAATACTGACTCTAGTTTCTACTGGAATGGTATGTGGAAAGAGGTGTCATATCACAGGACAAATGGATGTGAACAGATAGAGGTGACAGGCAGGTATTTTTCTGGGAAAAAGAAGATGCACAAAACAAGGGAATATACCTTGTCTATCCAGAGATTCCTGTGGAAAGTTTTGTGGGTTATTTTATACATCTATACAAAGGCAGCAGGTCTCTTGGAATCTCTCTCATCATGAGCCTGTTAATTCTACTTCAAGCAGTGCCTGCCAAAAATAGTCTCCCCTGAAACGGTTACTTATGACAAAATCAGGCAACATGCATTACTTAATGTACATTGCAGATTTTAAAACTCATCTTGTTTGCTGTAAAAACAGAGATTTTCTTTGTGGTATTTTCGAAAGAAGCACATCACCGTGGTTCTGCAATTAGGACGATACATATCTAGCAAAATCATAATCCAAAGATTTAAAATGGTTTTTAAAAAAAACTGTTTCAAGAACTCAAATACAAGTCATATTTTTCTGTGGCAGCAGATAACAGTGAGCAAGCACGCTTTAAACACTTGCTTTCAGAGAGTTAGCAGAACATTTCACTATTTAGGATTTAAGGAAGAGAACGCAGGAAGGAAGTCCCCTCTGCCCGTTTTTGTGACATAAGAACCAAGCACTTCTCAAAGCTGGTACAGGGGAAATTACCAACATTAGCACTGTTTCAGGTTGCATTTTTTGAAAAAACTACATACAAAAAAAAAAATTTACAGGTTGCTCTCCCAGAACTACAGGGCACTCAGCAAGAAAACCATGGAAGATGACTACTTTTGAGAAGCACGGAAAACACAAGTAATTCAGAGACCAAATAACTGTTGGTGAAAAACCCAAATCACTTGTGTTTGAAATAGTGATGTAGGTGGAAGACTTTTTGAGAATTAGAGAATGGATTATAATACCTAATTTACCCTATATGAAAGTTTTAATTCCTATATGAACTTTACCTGTTATCTTCTTTTCCACAAATGTATTCCCATTGATTTGCAGAAATAAGTCTGAAAACACTTTCTGTTTCTCTGTGCTGAGCTGCATGTATGCTTAACATTTCAGCTGGCTTCTTTTTGGCTATTTATTAACAACTATATTAGATGTTGCTATTGCCTCTGTTCTGTGACTCTATAAAAAACCTAGAATCTGACTTTAGGAACAAATAAACAAAATCAGCTTCACACACAAACCTGTGAGGTCTGTTTCTAGAACAGTATCTGTCACCTTATTTGTGGCTGCCAATGTGCAAACTCCTGCTCCCATCAACATTAGTTCTCATTTGCTCTTCTGGAGAACAAGGTTCAGGGATGCAACCTGGCAGAAGGCCATTCCTTTGAGCACTAGGAACTGAGAGGCAATGCTCGGTTCTGGAGGGAATGGCACCCTTGATAGCCATTGAGCTAAACTGTTATAAGAAATGATCCTGAACTTGAAATAAGAAAGAAATGGGTAGTAAATACAGATAAGACAAAATTCAGTTTGGGAAAAACATAATCTAGTCACTGACCAAATCAATGAACTCTTGCATTCATTTCAACTACCTTTCTCCACATGTAATACAGTAACTTTTAAGTGCTACCTATGATTGTTCTTTAAAATTCAGGAACATCCTACACTCTTAAGAAACAGTTACTTTCATGAAATTCAGGCTACAAAATCACAGAACTGTATATGCAGAACAGCCGTGACATGTGAACAGGAAATCCAGCTGCCTTGATTACCTTTGTCTTCACTAGTACCAATAACCATTAACAACAACTGCATCTCTACCAAATATTACAGGCTGAGAGCTGAAAAGAATTCATTATTCTCCAAGAAGTAAAAGGACTCCAAGACTAGAGAATGAAAGGAGAAAGTGGGAGCAGAAGAAGAATCACTCCAAAACAAAGCTGATCAACAGAAAAAAACAAATCTGAAATACAGATCTAAGGGTTGCCACAGGAGAAGGGGATGCAGTTACTGGAAAAATAAATCCGTTTTGGCTAAATAGTCTATGTTTTCTAGCTTGTCTTTACATTAAAGTATACAATATAGGTCACGATGCATTACAACAGTAATAAATAAACAGTCAAATACAGGATGTGACACATTACTTTAAGACAGTGCATAACTGTCAGAACAGTACTCCAGAAAGCAAATGAAATTTAACAGAGGTTCTTGTATTGCCCTTATTTTATTATTTTTTTTTAGTTTAGCCACATTTATTGTATTACACTGTGTGTATCAGACAGCTACTCTGAAAAATCCTTTTAACAAAGGGAAAAGAAAAGAAAAGAAAGAATAGTAATTTAATTTTAGACTATTCCAGATTGATTTCTAGTCCATGCTCAGATGTCTGGAATTCAGCCAGAATAAAAATTATATTTTAGAGAAAACGAACTAACACAGCCCATGCAGTTTATTATCCTGAAGTTTAGCTGTTCATTATAAATATTCCAGAATGTTAAAACTGCTGCTCAAGGGTATTTATGTGTTGGCTTCGCTTCACATTTGTGATGGAGTCTTGACCTATTCTCCATTTGACGAAACCAACAAAATGCTAAGGAGGATAGGAGAAGCAGCTGTCCTAATATGACATTTCTTTCAGGCTTACAACCAATTTTACTCCAAGAAAGACCAAATACAGTTGATATAGCAAGACCAGAGGACGTTTTCACCTTGCCTGCTATACTCCCTTGTGAGTCTGGTGAGACTACATACACTTAGCAGTGTGTGTGCTTAAGAACTTTGCTGGATTAGGTCCTGTTTCCACAATTTTAGAGCTGTGAGAAAAATGCCAGGAAAAAGCATAAATGAGTTCTGGCACAATGGACTATGAACACAAGAATGAAGAGGCTCCCCACCATACATAAACCATTTTGACAGCATAAAAATAAACTAATATTTCCAGCATTGGTTCATTAGGTAATGGAACTCAGAAGACCTTTACAATTCCACTTTTCAAAAATCCTAATAGCATTCTGGGTCCTCTTCTCAGTGCTCCTATTAATGTGTTTCAGCTACACTGGCTGCAAGTCAAATGGCAGTGTAAGCTAATGTAAGCCAGGGCACTCATGGCTTCTCCATTCCCTTCGCCTTCCTTGAGTGATTCAGGAAGCTGACCGAGTCAAAAGCTAGGACACAATTTCATGTTACACTCTGACAATCGGTCTAGGGCCTGTTGCTAAAATGGATAGTCATGTTCTCCTCCATGCATCGTGATGTACATACCAACCTGCTCCACTGCAAAACTACCAGTTTTGTACCCACAGACCCAGTTACAACAAGTCACAGACCCCATAAAACAGTAACTTTTCCTTTTGGTGGTCTAATTATAACGGGTAAAGAGCAAGGTAAAAAAACATAGCTTTAGCCACATTTGGAGCAATGTTTCAATCAGTTCAGCTCCCTAAAGGTCCCTTAGCACCTGGTCATATCAACAGCAGTGCTGGCACCAGCCAGTACAGAAACACTTGGTGGCTGGGAGGAAAAGACGACAATCAGGCAACTGCCCTGCTTCAGGCTGTAACTCATTCAGATACAACCAATCTAGCTGTAAATTAGCTACCACAGGTACTGCTAGCAGCCTGACTATGCAAAAGTTGTCTTTGCAGGCACATTTTGCAACATGCACTGACGAACAGTTGCAGTGATTATTTGGCTTCATGCTGCTAGCAATGCAGGCCAGATGAAAGCAGACAGATGCTTTTAATAATGCTCTTCACATTTAAAAACTTAGCTGGATTATGACTATGGGGAGAGAATTAGCACCCATTTGATATGAAACATTTGGTGTATTTTCTAGTTTTCTCATTTTCTACTGTGCTATGTTTTTCTATCCTCTGTTCTTACCTTTTTTCTTTTTTCTCTTTCCCATCGGCAATGATAGTGGTTGCCAGTCTCAAAGTGACAAGCTGTTAGTACTGTTACAGCAGAAACACCCCACTCCACTCCCCACACCTAACAACATTTGCTGGAACATTAAAGACACCAGAATAAAGCTACAAAAGAACAAGATTTTCTTGGTAAACAGAGCCACAGGAAACCTCTAACTGCATACAATTTTGGTCTTTTTAATTCCTAACTTTCACATTTAAGGTTTTCTTGAATTGGACCAGACATCACATCAAAATCCAAGTTATAACATTTTGCTAAGGCTACTTTCCAGACAACAAGCTTAGCTTCTAATTTTCATAGTAGTATTTTCTAAGGTGCTAATATATAGCTGGGGTCTTGCACAGTGTTACACAGCCCATCACTCTGTCCGTGACACTCAGGGTACTAGTCCTGAAGACAGATAGGACATCTATGAGCCAAAATACATTAAAAAAACAATTAAAAATCACACATTCAGTTTCTTATCAACATGAAGGGCAACCTTTACAGATAAATCGTGAAGACAGTCAAATTAAGTAAGAGTTCAGATTTTATTAATTAGTATCATATTTGCTGTCCTTCTAGTTAGAAGCTATATGGTGAGCTGAAAAGTAATCTGGCCTAACTGCTGGCACAAAATTTTTCACTCTATTTAGGTAACCCAGCAAGCTAAGGAATTACAGGGTTTCCGTTGTGGTTCACCTGCTCTGTGAGGCCACATGGGCTGCAAATAACATGCCACTGATAAAACCAAATGTGTCCTTAGTAAGTGGCATAGCACATTTGTTTTGAGGGTAGCAGGAACAGGGAGACAGACCTAGTTGTAACACCACTCCAGATTTTACATCCTGTGCTGCTAAACGTTTTGGAACATCTTTCTATTTTGCCTCCTGAAATAGAACCAAACTTTGAAACCAAAGTCTGCGCTAGGAAATACAAGCTATTTTTGCATCCACCAGATGTTACCAAAGATCTCATGGACTGGCATACTGTTTACTAACAGTAAGTCATGAGTATAGATTTACTTATGTGATAACAGGGTGGTAAGACACACTAGCACTGCTTTGTGCAGCATGAGTACTTCTGCTCATTCGTTCCAGTAACTGTAACAAAATTCAGCACTTACACTGGTTTTCATTTACTTGTGCTTCAGCCTTATATCCTACTTTTGGAAACACTACGGTAGGCTCAATATTGAATTGGTGATGGTGACACCACGACCACAGGAAGATGGAAATACTGTAACAGGTGAAAAAGATGTGAGGATACTCTGTGGAGTAGGACAATGCAAAATAACTCGGAATTATAATGTGCTTAGCAGAGATGGCTGATAAATATGCGATGAGGCTTACAAAATTACTACGACCCGCAGGGTAAGTAATAAGCACTGCACTGTTGGAACTGTCGATTTTAACAATGAGAGCTACTGCTCTGCTATTGCTTGTCCCTTTTGTGGAAGTCTTCCTAAAGTGTAATGCTGTTTGGTCCCAAGATACCACTCAATTTTTTAACAAAGGTATTCAACCACCCTCACCCAACGTGGCGAACTTGAATCAGTTCTTGAAGCCTAACATTTTGAATTCTGTTACTGTAATTGATGCGTTCCTTGATCAGAAAAGGTCACAGGACCTGCATCAACTATAGTCAAACTTACAGAGTCATTAACTACTGCATTTTAATTTTCCACTTTTGCAAGTTAAGAATATGATACAATCCAGAATTAGGGACAAAATGGTCCCATGTCTTGCATCTCTCAGCCACAGACAATGAGAACCAAGTCAAGAACCAAGGAGTTTGTGACAGGCCCCCAGCTATGATAGTTGTGACAGCACACAGAGGTGGAGATGGGGCACCAAAAGACGTAATTATTAAAAGCAGACTGTGGTCTTCTGTGAATTAGGCACACATTCACGCTGGGCAACTGCATCTCCAAATATTAGAAAAACTGTGGAAGAGCTCTTAACACTTCAGCTTACAAATCTAAAATAAGATTTTTCCTGTCCATTTTAAGCAACCGGTTTTAAAAGCTACAACCAGCATGACCAAAATGTGTACTGCTCTACCATAACAAAGGGAGAACAACTTCGAGCCACAACAGACAATTGGGATTCAGGGTTCAAGGCTCTTCTGATACATGTCAGCCTCAGCAACACAATATCATCTACCCGTACAAACATGGAAATCACATTGCCTTCATAGAAAAGCTTTGAGCTGTAGAACCTGGGTGCAGTAACATTTTGAATATTTCGGTCTAATAATTAAGAGAAAAAATGCTGATACAAACCCTGAAAATGTTTCACTAGTCACAATATAGTTTAACTAAGATAACATGCTCTGGTATTATACATCATCCATATTACTAACAATGCCCATTCCTTGACAATTCAAAGCTCTAGCAATGCTCCAAAGTGGCTTATAATGGCACTGATAATTTCCACAAAATGACATGGAAAACCTATTTGCAATTCCACTAACACTCTCCAACAAAGAGCACGTGGGAATGTGCTCCCTCATTTCAGGCATGTCAGCAGTTCTTTAAACAAGAGTCAATGTTTCCATTCAAATCTTCTATTTTTCAAGAGGTTGCAGAGTCAGCCCTGAGGGAGAGAGAAATTTCAGGTGCTTTCATGCAATCTTGTATCTCAAAAACAGCCTTTTTTCTTTTTCTAAAGAAAGTTTAAGCCATTAGCTCACAATATGGATGGCTGCCTTCTGGAATTAGGAGGGGAGAAAGGGGCACAAGACACTAAAATTACTTCTAAAAGAAGATATTTTGGAAAAAAACCTCTAACACCTCCACAATGTCACTTTTTTTCCAGCAAGGAGTTCCTAAAGACCTAGAGCTAATCTCTCTTTGGTGGCCAATGTTGACAAGCTATAAAGTGAGTCTTGGCATTTTGTGCAACCTGGAAAAAAGATGTGGAAAACCATTTTACAGCCTCATCCTGGATTTAACTAACACTCAACCGATATGTCAGACAATTACATTAGTATAAGATTCTGAGAAAGTCAGTGAAACAAAGTTTGAGAACATAAATAACCCTTGTTAGGGTGTAGTCTGACTTTCATATAAAACTTAAGCTATACATTTCCAACCTCAAGTTTCTACATCAGACGAGCTCCTCCTTGGAGCGCTCAGTGAGTTTTGGGGATTTTCTAAAACTTACAGTACCAGTTTTTAGCAGTACAGGAAGTCTTAAAGCGGAGTGCTTGGCTCTGTTTTGGGCTATTGAACATCTTTCTTTTATTTACATCTTTGTATAAAGATGGATGGTAGAAGCTAAAAGTATCTGTATTCTCCTCTGCCTGCCAACCTTGTTGTCCAGCGCCACAAACCACTGATCAAGGTTCAATAATATACCTGGCAGCCACCAAATCCTTCTTGGCTGGGAACGCTGAGTAGGCATTGAAATAATGTTTCGATCAGTCTCTCTCTTTTTTCTTTTAAATAATACCTCATTAGAAAGCAGAACAGCATGAAATATTTGTATTTCTCAAAGACTGCCAAGAACATATAGAAGCCATTAACATCTAACACAAATGCACATACAGAATCAATAGCGGAAAGCAAATTTTATAGGCCGACTTCTATAATGTCAGGAAAGTAGCACAGATATCTGTGTACTATCTAACTAGCCAACAAACATCAGACAAAAGAAGGGAAGCCAGGAATAATACACTAATCCAAACACCATATGAAATTCAAAGCTATCCATGTTCTGAACAGAATGATGATTTTCCATTTAAACAAAAAACTAGGTACAAAAATTTGTGTAGAACTGGAATGTCAGTAAAGTACTAGGTGGGAAAACAGATGTCTCAAGAAACAAGTTTTACTGAATATTAAGTGAAAAGATGTCTCCATAGAGTTAGAGAAAACAATAGCCAGCAGTTCATATCTACCAGAAACAAAACACTGGGCATATTTGCAGTGTGCACTTTAGATGGCAACACTTGATATGATGAAAAAAAAAAAAAGCTGGTGTGAGGAAACAAAAACACCACAAGAAATCTTACAAACACGAGCAAGGAACACAAAGCATTAACCTTCACCACCACAGAGGAAAAGTAAGCAGCAGCAAATAACAGAAAAGCCAGTCTAGTTTCTGTCCTGCTCATCTTTACTGGCAGAGGACAAGTGAGTGAATGAATCCTAGTGACAGACAATCATCTACTTCTCTTAAGCTCATAGTTAGGCAAGATAATTGCCAAGGAAATATGAAAAACAACATTTAGTCACAAAAGAAGTTTTTAAACTGCTCTTTTTTTGATTTCTTCCACTGCAATACTGTTCCCCTTTCTTTCGTAGAAGTCCTATTTACAACTCATAATAATATGTTTAGCTTTGATTTTAGTTTTGTTGCCTATTTAGCATGCCCTTTCTTATCAACCTATCTTTTAGGTGTTCCTTATCTTCTGTTATCCATCAGCAGTTCTCATGTTCAGGACTTGATAAAAATTAGGAGAGGCTTTTCACAGATTCCAAAAAACTTTAGATATGGTCATGAGTATGTTGTTATGCCTAGTATCACTCTCTAGTGCTCCCTTAACTGCAACAATAGGAATCTTTTGCTAATAAGAGTGCCTTTGAATTCTCAAATCATAAAAGTGCTTTAAACAAATTATTTTTTTCCATTAAAACTAATGAATTTGAAGGCAAAGGTTCAGGCTCTCTATACCATGACTTGTTCATTTCATACCTTTTGTCTGTGATTTCACACAGAAATCTGTGTGAAATGTTCTGAGACAACCCACAAAGCAGTGTGTAAGGCACCCCTCAGTTCTTTGTTTCATTGATGGTCATGAAACAAACTGGAATTAATCGGAGACTTTCTTAACCTTTGAAAGGAAACATTTTGTAAAACACTACCATGACCAGTGGCATGGGGCAAACACACAGAGACTGATGCCTTTACCCACCGCGGTGGGTAATACGCGTTACAATATACTTGAATCTGCAAATAGTAGAATATAAGTAAGACTTGCTATGTTCTCGTGTGTTATATTACATTTCACAGGAGATGTATATACAAGCTCCTGCTAAAAGAGAAACTGCACTTCATTTGGTATTGACTTAATGAAGGAATTCTCACATTAATCTCTTAAGCTGTACTGCTCTTTAGAAAAACAGACTCTGTGGAAAAGAAAACCTCCATAAATCTCTTCAGCTCTCTCCAGAAAAATGGGCTTTTTGTAGCCCAGTGATTTTCTTTGCACCTTTTCTTGTGGAAACAATTAGCTTAGCAATTTTAAAGTATTAGGTGGGCCCAGCTGCAGGGCTCCTGGTATCTTTCCTATTACACAGCAATGTCCATACAGAAAGAAACAAGGATCTAGTCTCACAGTACTACAATACATCAATGGGAAATACATAAGTGAGCTACTAATAAGGTTAGGTCTTGAAGGAGCTTTCACTTACCTGAGGCCATCACAGGTTTCAGCATTTTTGCCAGATTTGTTTCTAATTCAAGACTCTTCACTAGCTCGAAGACAAACTGCTGTGGGGCAACTCACTTTACAAAATGCTTGAAACTGAACTCAAACTGTCAGAAAGACATTTACCCCCTCAGACAAGCCCTGTTAATTGGTCCTCTGATGATTTAAAAAAAAAAAAAAATAGAAAAAGAAAAAGGTCTGAAGTCAGACCTATTGCTCCTTCTTTTGTCATGAGCGTAGTAACCAAACTTCAGACAGAAGTTCAGGTTCAAAACTGTGGCCACGGACAGCTGAAAAGTCTGCACTGCCAACGGTACCGATTTGTTCAACCAATTGTTTCCAAAGCTCATCACGGGCATGAAATCCTATTCCAGACATCACGTACATTTTTCCAAAATGATCTTTAGCTTAATTTATACATTTGCCTTTTATTTAATGTCATGTACAATACAGCTAATATTAGGATTGATTTCTGTCCTATTATACTGTCTAACATGAAAAAGTTAGTTGCATGGCTATGTACATTGAAAATACTTTTGCTGTAACAGGCAAGAATATCAGTATCCAAATGATTACCAGTATAGTAAACGATGATAATTACAATAGCAGTAGTAAGATCACCTGTACCTTACTTGTGTATGTTGAAAATTTAATGCAATTATTAGTCCAACATATAAATAATATATGTCTGATCTAGAGAAAATAGCAATCTTTCATAGACCTGTTTTAGAGTTTTCACAGCATATTTAAACTCCCTTCAAAACAAATTCAAGTATACATCTCTGCTCATTTGTGTAAGTAAAAGATAACATTAAGAACAGCACAGTATAAAAAGACTCATTGGATAGCTGGCAACAATTTATATCCAAAAGCTCTTTACGACCTAACCGTGTGTACAAAGCCAACTGTTTAAGAATACTTCATTCCAAAATCAAATAAATGAAAACCTATTGCAAAACCTGCTTTTGTATTACATTATTTTGTGATGAGCTACTTTACAGATGGCAGCTTCACACACTTGCACATTCATGTAAATTATGATTCATAAGAAAAAATAAGCACATAGCTAAATTTAAATGTGTCGCTAGACCCTTTAAAGAAAAATGGTTACAATTTTATTTACTAACAAGATTTGTGTACACAAGGTTGTGTAACTAAGCATCTTTGTGGGCTGAAATCACGTGATAGGTCCTAAAATTGTCTAGGCATAGCAAGGACAACAATCTTTGATTAGAAGGGTAAAGTTGAAAGATCCTCTTAAACAGCACCCACAACATCAACATTGTGATGCAATGCTGGAGGTAAAGTAACACATAAAATAAATAAAATATACTAAGTAAAACTTGTAGGAAAAGATGTTCAGCTATGCAATGTCTGGGTGCAACTTTGGAGGGTGTTTTGAAAATCTGGCTCAGAATGTCTTGTTTTACTGGAGTTTATAGCTCAGCCTCACAGTCATTTATGTATAGCTGCCTGTGTATTTAATCAAAAGTAATAAGCCAGATGCTTCAAATTAAAGACAGTGAAAAAAAAAATCTATTCCAATACATAAATATAAATGCTGAGACAGTTTTTGGTCTTAGATGCTATGAATATTAAACTATGAAAGTTTATTGACTTTACTAAACATAATCATACAAGATGAGGACTTTGAAATTTGATCTTTAAGTCATCTAAATATTTGCACGACAACAAAATACAAAGAATTTAACTAAAAGCAGTGGCAGCACAGTAGCGAGTGCAAATGGCAAACCTTTCATTTCATTCGGTCTCACAAATAGCTTCTCAAACATTTGTATTAAACAATAAATGTAAATACTCGGCCATGCTCTCTGTTGCTCTCTCAGGAAGAGACAATGATTCTTACGAATTATCATGGCAAAGTCAGGCAAATATTTTCCTTAAATATTTAAGACTTTTTTTTCATTTAGATAGATCACTTACAGGATAGATTTACCGGCTCTTTGGTAAAAAATTCTGCCAGGAAAATCACATCTTACAAGCTGTGAAAATTGCAACAGTTGCATGACATGACACTTGACAGATCTGACTCCCAGTGTTGTAATATCCTGAACAACTAAGCAAACTACAAAGTAATCATTACCACTGTTCCACAAAAAGACAACAAAAAAACCCCACACACGACCAAAACAAAACCCACCAAAAAGACCACAAACCCAAACCCAAAAATACATTTTCCAGCCCAATCATTCTTTGCTTCCTACTGACTTTTCATCTGGTTTTCCATTAACTTAGTGGAGTTACTCATGATTTACCACCATAAAACTCTTTCCTCAAAAAAGAGCAACGAGACCCTTTCTGTCTAAAATATTTAGTAGAAATATTGGTTAGAAAAATACATCTTGGGAGATTCTCTGTCACAGTAAGTAGCATGCAGCAGTAGCATATGAAGAACATTTACTTTAAGGGTTATATCCTGGTAAATGCATACATCGTTATGTCATCCTAAAGCTCATCACCTGCACAACTTAACTGTTCAGAGGAAAGTTGCTTTAAGGTTGCCCACCATATCCCTTAGAGATGTCTCTAAAAAGACAGCATGTACAAGAACTTTCTTATACTTATTTGCTACAAACCACATTTTGCACTCATTTCATCAGAAATATTTAAGTACAAGGCAGAACCTAAGAAGTGGAGTTCTCCAAATCTCTGTTAATTGTTACCTTCCAGAACATGTGAAAACTTTTCATTGAAATAAAACCACTCACTCAAGCAGACTGCAATTCTAGTAAGAAATTCAGAACTTGTAAGGAAGAAAATGGAAGACAGCAGAAAGAGCATAACAAAGAAAAACAAAGTCCACAGGACCTACATGAAAGACCCTACAATCACCGTATTTGTACTTGTGATTGCAGCAGAGGTCAGCATATCTGCATTGGTATTGCAGCCGTGACCTCACGGAAATAGTAATGATGTAAGAACAGAGACTTCAAATTGGACTCAACTTGAAATTGTATTCAAACTCTCTACCAGGCTTGTGCAGTCCACGATGAAAACTGTGCTGCTCTGTCTTCACTTTAACCAAAACACCAAGATCAAAGTTAGCAGGGATAGATTTATCATTCTAATATTACTCTTCCAAATGCAATGCACACAGAGTCAGTGCCCTGCGGGGGTAAGCAGGAAGAATTATTTTCCATTCACTGGGATAAAGAATGTTCAAGGGAGCACTTCTGTACCCACTCAAAGCAAAAGCCGTTGGCAAGAAGTTACTCCTACAACTGCAATAATATCATTAACTTCCAAATATCATGAACCTGATCCCATTCTTTACTATGGAATCGCAACATACTTGGATTAGAAAAAAAGTAAATAAGGAAAAAAATCAGTGTGAACTCTTTCGGCAATAAAAAGAAAACATCATACAATCATTAATTCCCCTTCCAAAGAGACTCTTGTGATTGGGCCAGCACCATTCATTGTGTCCTTACACAGACTTACAGCATGACTACTAGATGTCACCTACTGCTGTCCTCAGTAACTATTCCAAATAAAGCCAAAAGGCTCATTGACATGATTAGAAGCTGCATGGAAAATCTCAATAAAGTATTTTGTATGAGATAACTTTCAAGTCTGTGGCAGAATGCCACCCTACAGCATACTTTCTCGTAGCACAGCATAGTCTTCCAGGTCTTAGCCCCTCATTTCCCTCACAGTTCATCACATAGAACATATTTAAGGCAGTGACTTCTTTCCTAGGTCAACATCTACTCATCAAATTCAAAAGGTTTTTAAAAATTTTCAGGAAGTCCAAAGAGCATACTAGTATACAATGCAGGGACTGGCAGTCATCTCAATACACTATATACTACATCTCACTAGCAAGAGATTAGCAAGCTCAGATATTTATTAGCAGCAAGCGTTTCATGTAAATTAACTGTTGAGTATTTTTTTTTTTTGAGTTTTGGTAAATTTTACAGCCAGGGTTCAACACCATACTATCATAGGTAGATTGCTAGCAATATTGGAGTTAGCTAGCTCAAGATTAAGTGAACATCATCTATGCAAGCAGCAATCACAGCAGTAATAATGTAGACGTACTCATAGGGAGCTCACAGGCTCTGGCACAGAATTCAGGTCTCCTCTTGGTCTTCAGGCTTCCTCATTTGCCCATCATTTCTCTATGTTCCAACCTTCTCAGCAGCACTCTCCTTCAGCAAATTTAAATGCACAAGCAATTTAACTATAAGCAAGGGAGTCAAAGTACTGCACAGCTCTGAAAGGATTTGTTCCTTCCCTTCTCAATGAGGAATTTGCACTGCTTCCTGCTGAGACCTTTACAGTTCAGGTCTTACACTTCTTCTCAGCAGATAAGGCACTTTGTTCTACTTTGTTTTTCTACCTCTGTGATTGTATTTTTGAGAATCTCTTGAGTTTTGTCCTAATCCAGCACACTGTATCAGTGTGAGAAATCAGAGCTTACATTTTGTTCTGATATAGAAATACATGCGTTCCCACTAAGGCAACTTCATCACTCTTCCCCTACCCCACACTACACTGTATGTAACTATTAATAAAATTGAACCTGTAGAAAATTCTGTTTCTAAGATTTGGTCCAGCACCAGATGGAGCAAGTACATAACCACACTTCTCACTCTGTTTCAATGGATGGTAGTCCATCACATTCAGCTGAAGATCTCCCATGACCTGCAGAATTCTTTGGAACTTGCTAACTTGATCAGCTTATTTTATTCCTTTGATTTCCATCTTCCTCTGTGAATGTAATCTGTTACTAGGGATGTATCTCTTCAGGTTTTCTACAAAGGGGTATCAGTCATTGTGCCCATGTTCATACTGAATTACAGCTGAAGAAACCCTAGTTTATCTCTTCAGTTTTGAGCTATTTGGTGGTGTAGCCTTGATCTAATTTTAGCTATTTAAACCTCTATTATAAAACTGTGGGATTTTTTGGTAAAGAACATTAAGAAGTCTAGGCATGGCATATCAGTTGAGCTGATACAGCCCAATGAAAAATACTAGCTAAATATAGAAACCTCCCTAACGCCAGTATAATTTTGCATTGCCATTAGATGACCTCTATAGCTAGAGATATGAATAACAAAAGCCAGCTACAAGAAGCAAACAAAACCTCTCAAATTACAATCAAATTCTATCTTGAACTCCCTCAGGAAATGAAGAAAGGTACATCAAGAAAAAGTCCTTTTCCTATACTTTGTCCCTTTTTTCCCTTATTGACTGGATACAGTTAAAGCAAATTCAAACTCATTGAAAAGGGTACATAAGATACAACAAATACTCTTTGAGGGCTCATTGTAATCACTGTGGTCTTGCTGCAGTCTCTGGTGCCTGAGCAAGAACTCAGGCCAAAAATATCATGTACAGAAAAACATTGCAATGCTGTGATTTCATGCCTCGTGTTACCTTATGGTTTAAGTAGCTCCCTTGGCTCTTACACTTGTAGCAATTAGAATTTCCAGACAGCTCAGTGGCAGATATTCTAGGCGCTCCCAATATTGCAGCACTAACTGTCAGATGGCAGTCAATTCCTACCGCGAATGAATTAAATTCACTGGTATAACACATGGCTGTAAACCTAAAGACTTTATTAAAGCTTTCAAAGTTTTCATTCTGCCTTTTATAGCTACAAAGCAACATCAGCCAGCTATGTGATGTAAGTCTCAATTTTTATCATGGGCTAAGACTTACAGTGAATATGCAGGTCCCCCCATGCTGCTGTTTCTGGATTTCATGAATACACTTCTATACTTTTCCTCTCGTGCTAGTCTTTTCAGCAATCACATTATTTAAAAGTAGCAGAACATTTCTATCTGAAGAATAAATATGTGCTTGATCAGAAGAATGGAGCATCAGTCAAAGAAGAGGGATTGCCTCCCACATGTTCTTGATTTCTAGTCTAGTTGCATCACGTTGGAATTTTATCAGGATTGTATCCTACATCAGAGAGGTTATATACTTTTCCATTACCAGAAGGATACTTAATATATCCAGATGATAAACATTAAACTACACATATGTCAACTTTGATAGCTTTTCCTTTCTTCATATATCTTGAAGTCCATGAGGACTGCAAGTAATTAGCACTCTAGAAAAGTCAGAGCTCTAGGCCTTCAGTTGATTTTTTCAGGTCATTTTTGTGAGCAGATACTCATCTTGGAGTTTCAAGTTGCACTGTGGCATTACTATACATTGGTGCGTTAGATACCCTTCTTCCTTGACCACTATTAAAAATCTGCTAATGTATACTCTGCTATTGCAATTAACTATGTATTCCAGCTGCCTGCCTCTCTCTGCAACAGTCAGCTGGGCAAACAAGCAGCTGAATGCATTTTAAACACACAGTTAACTGGCTTTTGCAGATAATGACTTTCTATTTCTGACTGTTGTGGGTTGCAACCTCTACGCTGCTGCTCTTAACTTCAATACCCATCTATGATAAACACATCTGACATACAAACAGCATTCAAATAAATTTAAAAATAAATATTACAGGAAAAAAAGAACAGATGATGAGAGGGGAAAGAGGAGTGAAGGTATAACTTAGTAAACAAAATGGGAAATAGCTGCAGTCAAAGCATGAGAGCTTACTAGGCACTTAATTAAACTGCAAAGCACTACTTTACAGTGCTGCTTTTAAAATATGTTAACACTATATCACAGTTCCCGGCAGCATGAAGTCTTTCCAGAAAATGTGTCATCGCTGTATGCAGCATATTTTATAGTCAGTATAATTTCATTTTATTATATCCAATAATATTTTTCTGAAATTCTAGGAAGTTTCCCCACAAAAGATAAGTAATGACCATATTTTAATCAGCTGGCACAAAGTCTAACCACCACACTGCAGGAAAAAAAGGTTTTATTACACCAAATTGTCCTCAGTTTCATTTTGCCTCTGGAAGAGGTCATGAATAAAACCTGAGAAAATCTTATTCAAGTATTACGTAGCACAAAATCTTTCAACTGTGAAGTTAATTAATTCCACAACAGATCTCTACAGTTTAACTATTCTTGATAAAAGAAACTGAATAAACTCAGATACCTACACATTGTACTATTATTGCAAAAAAAACCCCGAAAATTATGCTAACAAAGCCTGAAATATGTCATTTCTTTCATATATCCACAAGCATTCCGAAAAGAGCAGCTGTACATGTCTAGGTTAAATAACGTAGTTTTTTCTTTCTTACCAGGCTTGGATTTCTGCCTTGCCATCTGCCCGTGACTGGGAAGTGTTGCTGTGGAGCCCGGTATAACCGTTTGTTCTTCCAAATCAGACTCTGGGATTGTAGTACAGCCGCCTAGTTGAAAATGGAAGAACCTTAATGTGATGTTTATGTAACAAAACAAATTCACTGGTGTACAATTAAGGAAAAGGTGAACGGGAACATATAAAACTGAAATAGTCTTTACTTTCACTTCACAGAAATGTTTATCAAAGAAAACTATTACCATTGTTTAGAAGGCTGATTATCCCTTAATGACTTCTCTCTGCTACTAACACTGGTTTGAAAAAAGTTTGAATGTATTAAGACCACAGAATATGTAACACTGGTTCCACACAGAAGATGTGATTTGTGTTAAAGATCAGATCAGTAGGGGCTAGTTTTGTAATAAAAGTAAGTAAGTGTGAATGAAATTATTTTACAAAGTCAACAAAACTTATGAAGATTGTTAGCTTGCTACAGAGAGTAACATGATGATATTTTTTGGATGGGCAATTAAATACAGTGTTTTTATTACTTAGTGCTAGAGATACGGAAACACAGGGACAATTTCACTGTCCGGTACCATGCTCCACTGGCAGTACCTTACTCCTAAGTGATTTTAGGATATATGGCATAATATAATCTTCATATTTTACAATATTGCTGAGTAGTTCATTAGCAAACACAATTACTTATAGCTTTCTCTTCAAACACATTGTTCTGGTTTCAGCTAAATCACGACACATGTATAGAGGCGTACGTTTAAAATATAAAAAGAATGACAGTCTAGTAGTAGTATAACCTGAAGATAGCTGCAGTAGCTTGCAGTAGAATAGGTTGATGTAAATTAATTTAAAAACAGCTGTGAAAAGGACTCTGGAGGACGTGTCACTGTTCCACAGCAAAAACACAGTCTTGCAATAAGTGCATTGCCAACAATTCAGTACACAGCTGAGCTGCATCTCTTTCTCACAGTCCTCCCACGATCACCATTAGCAAGCAAACAAATCCATGTACTTATTGTGTTCTGAAAGCACGTGTTTAAAAACAGCACTTCGGCTCCCAGGGGACAGCACAGACTTTTCACCTTTATGTCAGAGTTGTTCTATTTTGAAAAGAGATGTTCTACTCTGGAGCCCATAACTGGTGTATCCAACGTGCAGCAACAGCAGCTACTCTCTCCCTACAAACTAAATGAGTGAAACAGTTGTTAAAAGTAAGGCTGCATCCCCAAGTAGTAGAGTTGCAGTTTCCCCAGCAGTTTCGGAAACACTGGCAAAGCAATGCATGGTGTCCTACAGAAATGTTCTACGCTGTCCAGCTAGGGTAAAGCACAGCAGCTCCAGTGAATCCTGTGAAAACACTCATTCCTACCAGATGAAGAACTGATACAGCATCCTTTGTTCCTAAGGAAGAGGAAAGACACAAGCTACTACATTCCAGATATACCCTGACAGAAAGTATAAGATACAGCATGGGGTTTATGTTTGATTTAGAGGAAGCAAATTTTTTCAGAAAGGAAGGTTGGGAGTGAACGTGTCAGCAATGTGCAGACTTATGGCCCATGACAGCTTCAGATATTTATGGTACCTGCCACGAAACTGAAGGTGAAAAATGGGAAATTAGAAAAATGTCTTCATGGTAAAATGCTGTAACACTGGGGCAATGTCTGACATTGCATTAAATATAAATGTACCTACACCCTAAATGAAAATAAATATCAGTAAATTAATACTTCTGTTCCATTTGCATCTTGTGACTGAAATGTAAACTATGAGATCTGATGAAAAAGAAATCACTGCTTCAAAGATCAGTTTAGGCATTTTTCATTCTTATTTTCCAGATACAAATCTGCCATATTAAAAGAGTAATCTGTAAATATAGGAAACAAAATTAAGGTTTCTTGCACAAAAGAACTATTAAGAATGGTGTCATAGATTTTAAAAAGTTTTATAACATTTTTCTAACAGCATGAGTGAAAACTCACCTAGTCAATTAGCATCTATTGAATTTCCACATGGAAATAAAATATTAATTCTAAAACCTGAAATTCAGTAACTTGCATGGCCTTGAGAACTGATGGCTTTTGATGCCAAAATATTTTATTAGTCATCAATACTGATAGTAGCTGAATAAGAGTCAGAAAAGGTCTATTTGCCTTTAGTACAACACACTACTTGCTGAAAGGAAACAAGACTTCCTGCTCTTGATTTTGATGGAGAGATTTGTTACAATTTACTTGTCATCTGATATGATCAGAAGTTATTAAAGCCAAAAGCAAAATTCGCTTCTTCCATAACTTTATTTTCTTGACATAGAATGGTGAAGACTGAAACATTATCCATGACGGACTATTTTACATACAAAGAAAGTGTAGACCAAACACACAGAACAAGAATATCAGCACCAATATTAAGAGAAGTAATTATTCTTATTTCTGAAACAATACTAATAACTGTTCCCTATGAATTGATTTTTAAATACTGTTGTTTCACAAAGGCATTTCTTATGCTGAGAGCACTGTTATCAGTGGGACAGGATCTCACCAGGACTCTTGCACCAATGATTATTTAAATGAATGACCAGACAACAAAGCAATATAATAGTGGTATGTTTATTCTCTCGTGGCAATGAGGCTTCCATGATCAAGGTCTTTGTGCCCCCAGATTTCTATCTTACTCTTTTAATACCAGTATTACTTTCTAACTGAAGGAACTACTAAATTTTGCTAAACCATGTCCCTCAGCTTGTTCAGCTGCCTAGGACTAGGTAGAATGACTGCACCCTCATCTACTCATCAACCTGCATCAACATCAGCAGTATCTGCTTCTTCCAGTAGAACCAATGGCAAATTTAATTTTCTTGCTCCAACAGGCACAGGTACCCATCCTCCAGATAACAATGATTCCACAGGAAGAAAGAAATGGAGAGCACATGAAGGCAATTGCCACACTGAAAGAACCAAACCCTTCAAAGTATGTTGCAAACTTTCACTAGACTAGAAAAGAAAATCGGTAAGGTACAAATACACACCACTGAATATAGCATTTAAACCATAGTAGACAGAATTTTGTGATTCAAAAACATTTCACAACTCAGAAGGACAGCTATCTGAAAAAAAGATCCTTTCCTGCTAGGAGTCTAAACTTCTGTTTCATACTGCAGGGGTTCTACTGAGGGTATCTACTCTGACTTCTCTGGCCGGAGACTAACAGAATTTTTTATTAAGTAAAAAAACCTCTTTAAATTCTTGTGTATCTCTGTATAAATTGCAAAAAGTATCCACTGAATGTCCATTTTAGCAAGCATTTAAAATTTTTATATACCTGGACTCCTAAAAGAAATCACAGCACCAGAATAATTCACATTCATCGATAATTAAGTGAAAAGCACAAATCAGAAAAGTGAAATATTTAGGGAAAAAGGGGGGGAAGAGAGGCAGGAATAGTAGTACATAAATCTACACACTGGAAATGATCCAAGTTGAGAAGTTCTCCAGATGTCAGTCTGTAAACAGTGCTTCATAAAATGAATTTCCCCATTAATTGTTGGCAGAAATAACATCTAGAATATGTTATTACATTTGACCCACTCTTTCCCCCTTTTCTGTGTAGTGAAATTCTTGTCTGACATCACAGATCTTTTATCAGTCATGATAAATCCAAGAAAGCAAGCTTTGGTCAGCAAAACTGTTTGATAGGGTACAACACGCATAAAATTACACTCAAGCTAATTGTGAACTTTGTTCACCAAAGGAAATGAGACTTCTCTTGTTTATTTTCACTACATCTGTTTTTGTAACACATTTGGTTCTTAGGCTGGAAAAAGACATCCACACCCAAAGGAAACATAAACATATAATACATATTGAACAAAAAATAAGTACTGACAGTTTTCCTACAGGCTCCTATCACCATGTTTTTACACGTTTTAACACAGCTCTAAAAGTTGAAAAACAGGAAAACAAAAGAAGTACACATCTAAAAATGAAAAGGCACTTTGAGGGAATGACTATTTGGGTTTCCTCTTTCTCTTCCACTCAATCACAATCTAAACTCTGCCTAAAGTTTCCATTTTCCTCTGAAATTAACTCTTACAGAGTGTACAGAAAGAAAAAAAAAGAGCTTCCTGAGCAGTCTTTGGCAGTAAGAGAGTCAAAATGTGAGCAGGAAGCTCTCTAAATACTGGGGTTTGTCATCCATGTGCATACCATTATACAATAGAGATAATCTAAACAGCAAAATTATTTCATAGAGATTCCAAAACTCTATGCAAAACCATATTCAGTTGGGTTTTCCATGCTGTCCATAATTTTTAGGGAAGTGTATACTAAAAGCACAGTCTAAGGTATTAGAGATTATTCTCTCTGAAACAGAGTTAATCAATTACTTCTACTGATTCTGCTAGCTACATTTATTCAAGTCCTGTAAATTTTATCAGGCTCTGCCCATCAGAAAGTAGCTTGCCTGTAGAAGTTAACACTGCGTGCAGGCTTTGTAGACAGATAAATGCTATTGCTGCTTTCTAGAGGGGAAAAAAAAAAAGAATAAAATTTATAGAAGAAAATAATATGTATTTGAGTATATGATGAGTGTTTGATGAAGACCAGGGAATCACAGAGTCATAGAGGTTGGAAGGGACCTCGAAAGATCATCTAGTCCAACCCCCCTGCCAAGGCAGGACCACCTAGAGCACATCACACAAGAACGTGTCCAGTTGGGTTTTGAATGTCTCCAGAGAAGGAGACTCCACAACCTCTCTGGGCAGCCTGTGCCAGTGCTCTGTCACTCTCACAGTGAACATTCTCACAGGGAACATCTATTCACATACAGGGTCTGGATTAGAGTCTGTCATTTCAACAAAGTCTACAAATGCAAGTGAATTTCCATCACAGAATGTAGAAAAAAAAAGAAAAGTGAAAGAAAAGCAAGAGAAAAGTTCGGGCTTTTTTCTAAATGTGTGTCTGATAATGAACACAGTTACAATTCACAGTAGGAAACAGTCCAGGTTTAGTTCAGATATTCACTAGCAAAATGTAGAGTTCCTAATTAATCAGTTACAGATTTGATAACATAGTACTTCAGTATAACAGTGTGACCACAGTTGTGCAGTCACAAAATTCCACTGTTTTGTGCCTGACCTGACACTACAAAATTCAATGAAATGATGAAAAAATATTTCTGTATTACATTCCATGAGAATATAAATTAACGAAAAATTATACCAACTGAACGCGCAGTCCAAAGCCACTGAAGATTACCAAAACACATTTTCAATTGGAATACACAGAGACATAACAGTCTGTTTTTCGCTTTACTCCTGTTTTACTGAAACGTTTCTTAACAAAATTACAGTTCATAAACTCCATAGCTTGTCTTATAATAAATTGCCACTATTTGCATTGAGAGATATGCAGAGATAATTTAGGCCAATCGTGTGGCTTCTGTTTGAGCTTGCAGCATGTTCAAATTGAGATATATTTTCAAATGTTTTGGACACGCCTGAATTTACAAAATCTTGACTTAAGTAGTTCAGGGTACCTTGGCAGTATAACCTCTTTATGGGAGCAACTATGCTGTTTAAACTGTCAAATTGTCTTGGCCATTCTTCCAGGATGAGGTTCAGTGCTTGTGGTATGCAAGTCATACTAACGGCATTGGGAAACACATTGCTAAAAACAGATCAAACAGCTGTTTTCGTTAAAGAAGCATTATTGGACTTTCAGCCAAGAACACAATCAAAGTCAACAGTCAGTAGTATCCTTACTAACGCAGGACCGAGCATGCAATAACATTAAACTGTATAATATCATGTCGTATCTACCAAAAGTCCCTTGTTACGAGGAACAAAGGATGAATGATGACAGTTGTGCTTCGACCACATAAGTGCACTGTTTCCTCCAACAACCTATTCACCTGATGAGCATGGACTGGCTGAAACACATGCTCTGTGTTCTGGTGTGTGTTGGGAGAAGCAATTGTTAGTGAGTTTTGTAGTGCTTGGAGGACTTCCATCTGCCTTTATGTAACAGTATAAAAAGCCCAGTCGGCTTATAACAAGAACTTTTCAAGTGGAATACCAACTCTTGACAAACACCGTAACAATAAAATTCACTGTATGTTTCAGAGTATGCTGCCTCACATAACACTTGGTGGGTTTTGTAGACTGGATCTCACATCTTCTTCCCTATATTCAGTGTACTCTACGTGTAGCTTTCATTTAACGTAACTAGAAAAGGTATTCATTCAAAATGCTTAAATACAGCAGTAGCAGAAGCTATAGAATATACTGTTATCAACATATTTTCAGGACATTCTTAATTCCGTAACAAACTCAATTTCATGCTACCATTTTGGGGAGCAAGAGCAATATGGAAGTGTTTTGTCATTATTAGGTTTGGTTTACATATATAAATTTGTCATAAGTATACATATATATGTATTAAGATATTAGATGTATATGAAATACATAAAGAATGTTATACAAAATGTTTTGTTTTCAGTAAGACATTCTTCCAATTCTGTAGAGCTTATATGTATTGCATTGTTTCAGTAACGCACAGTGGTAAAGAGGCTACTAGATCTTTAGATTTTTTCACTCATTTATATCAAACTGAACTAGGTAATGCTGCCTTCGATAAACACTGTCTATGAATTCCTACTGTAAGGTCTGGTTTCTATCTGCCAATACACCCCAAGCAAACACCTGAGAGTCAACATCCAGGGCAGATGGGATCTCCAGAGCATGCGTGTCAAAAATCATTCACAACATAGTCTTTATGTCGTCTCTAACCTTTCTTCTGGGTACATTGAAAGGAGGCAGACTAAAATTGACTGTTGCAACCTTGACACCAAACCCTCCTGGTATTCATCACTCTAAAAAGTTTAGATAAATGCTTTGCTCCCATTCCCATGTAAAACACTTCTATTTCCTGGAGCACATATATGAAGCATTCTTCAAGCGGAAGATGCAAGCATGCAGATACATATACAGACACTATATTTGTAGGTATACGTATACACACACAAATTATAGAGTTAGTAGGGAAGAACCAGCAAGTCCTCATTCCCTGCAGTCAGAAGTTGAAGAGAGAGTAAATGTTTGTGGCATCATTTGCAGTTTTGTAACCTGTGAGTTATGAAAGTGTTCTGTCACACAACCATGTCGCAAGGCTTCCAACGTGAGTATTTTTTGACTGGTTCAGCAGAACAGACAACTATTTACCTTCAAGGAGGCTGAGGCATATTGACTTAAGCAAAACACTGTTTACAAGCTCTTAACAAGAGGAAGCTCAGTAATGCAGATTAGTGAAAATGGGATTTTTGTCCCAGCTGTAAACGTGAAATAAAAGATAATGCAATTTGCTGCATGAGGCCTTGTTATGCATGGCATAACCGTCAGCCTTGATGGAAAAGTAATCAGACAGAAACAGTTAATGAGGGGCTTACTCCTAATCCAGATCAGAAACCGAGTGTAATCAAAGAAAGAGCATTTGAGATATACGCTAATGCATGATTTTGGGCAAAGAACATACAGGAACAAAAGCTACTGACATCAGATGCAATATCAGATATATGGTGAATAACAGAATACAGTGGACTAGTAACTAGGATTCGAACATAGGTGTAGAAGAATATATGTTGCTCAGAAAGGAAATGATAGAGTAATACTTCATAGCACTATTCTGATGTGCTACTGAAAGAGTAGTATGCAGAACTAGTCAATTATGAAAAGTGTTATAAAGTAGTTTAAATACACAAAATGTCAAATTTTAGCTACAGAATACTAAGATCAGATTTCAACAGAAATTGCAATTGCTTCAATATTATGAGAGGAATTAATATTATGAGAAATGGTGGTGTTGTGGACATGAAAGAAGATACAAAGCCCACAGAAATAATCACAGGATGTTAAAAGAAAAAGGCTCCAGTATGACGGCCAGAAAAAAAAAAAAGTGAATACAATTTTGAAATCTACCTGACAATGTTCCAAAGCAGGATCAAGAAAGCAGTAATGCTATTGAACAAGGCACTGGCAAGACATTTGGAATACTGCATTCAATTCTTGTTATCATGTTCGTGACAAGATTAAAGTCTGGAAAAATTCATCTGAAGGTTACTAAGATCATGTAGGAATCACTTACCTTATTGATACATGAGCAGCTGACCAGTCTTGCTTAGATAAGAGGACTAAAAATGGAACAGACTGATCTTTACCAATAATGCAATTAGGCCAGAACTCCTTAGTGTCTGGCAAAATAAAAGACACTTCTAGAAAACAAACAGAATTGATTATAAATTAATTTTGACTTTAAATTAGGTTTCTGACTACCAAGAGAGCAACAGCTTTGAACCACCTCTGAATGGAAACCGTGCAGGTAAACAATTGTATTTATGAATGGGACTAAACTACATTAGTCTAACACAGAGGTAGAGTTTCTGAATGAGGAATTTCTTTTCTTCCTTTCCCCCTTTCCTCCACTCCCTCCAAATAGAAGATATAGGGAATACAGGACAAAACAGACAGATTTATCTATTAGCATTCTGAAATTGTCCAATTATTTGTTCTCTAATCATGAGTAGTTATCTAATCATGACAACATTAATGAATTAGTATTCTCTATTTATCCAACAATACTTTCATGCCATTCAAAATGAACATGAGACACTATAAAAAATGGGCTACCTAGCTACTTTAACCAGCTGCAGGAAGTAAACCATTATTCACAGTGGAAAATAAAAAATGTAAAGAGTCTAGGACCAAAGTATCATTGAAAATATTTCATTAAAAAATGAGCAGCAATATTGTAAACACTTAAAAACTCCAGTTCTGACAATTCTGGTTCCTAAAAGTATTTGGCAAGCAAAATGTCTAAATTTACATTTGGAGAGACGCAGAACTATAAAATATAAAATGCCAAGTGCTGAAATTTAATACAAGTAATCAAACATTGTATTTTTGAGAGGGTAATGAACTAGCCTCTGCTGTTCTGTATCTCCAGATACTACTTGGAAATAAGCAACTCAGCAATGAAATAAACATGGATACAAGCATCCTCTTTTAATGTTATTGAAATAAACCCAACAAACATCTATCTGGTGCCTCTTCAAGATAAACAGCTTATAGATCCTTTGGGCACTAAAAGTCTAGGAAATCAAAAGTATTCATAAGAGAGAAAGAGGATTCTCTTTCCTATAATGCAGTAGTTCCTTTCCACACTTGAAATGCAGCCTTTTTTGAAAATACTTGTTTTTCTGTTAATTATATCCAAGATAGTACATTGTCTTCATGTACTGTAAACTGCTGCTTTTTCGATTGTATCCAAATATCAGATTTGTCCATAATATGTAAAACCTCAGTAACAATGTATGTGTTTAGTCTAAAAAAAATTTCACTTTTACTTAACCACCAACTATGATTTGCATTAATCGTACTAGGAGCTAAGAAAAAATTAAATCATTACAACCTGTTTGTGCTTCAGTACTGCAATAAGAAACATACATGGCATATTTACTTCAATCCCCACTAGTACTTAATTGGATTTATTTGGTCAGTAGCGCTGACGGCCAGTGAAGTATTAGCTTGTGTTAGCTCAACCTTTTACGACAGTAAAATCTCTGGGATTGATTTTAGAAGGAACCAAAAAAAGGTAACTTTGGCTCCATTTAGTATCATAATTAATCTAGTTTATTTGTAGGAAATGAGCACAGAAGTGTACATAATACTTTAAAATTACATTTTATCTCGCAGACAGAATTTTTTCCTTTGTTGAGAAGAACTTCCTATTCAGCAAATTTTCATCTACAAACCGCATAGAATTTCATTATTTCACTAGTACCACACCTATATCTGTGTCAGTCATGTAATTTTACTAACATCAATAGCAGCAACACAAATGGGTCTCAGTTTCAATGCTTTCCCTATGATCCACAAAGGAAATCGTAAATGAGATCTTATGGATAAGAACCTGTGACTTAAAGACAGATTTTTGTCAGACAACTTGAATTTAGTATTTACTACCCACAGTATCTACCCTACAAAATTTCTGAAGACTTTCTGTATTTGATTAGCAAAACATCTGATTGGCCTCAAATACGCCATTTTCCCTACAACGTAGTATAGAAAGATCAACCTTTCCTTAACTGTGAGGTCAAACATTTTACAATTCCTAAACAGTACAACTTTCTTCTCATTTATTAATCTCTGGGGGGTTTTCCAAGGAGAATTCATTGACACTTTAGTGACAGATTTATCAATACAGAGGCTTTTCAGCAACAAGCTTGGCCTGTTTACGAAAGCCCTAAACAATTGCCCTGGTTTCAGCTGAGAGTTAATTTTCTTCATAGTAGCCAACACGGGGCTGTGTGTTGGGTTTGTGCTGGAAGCAGCGCTGATAGTGCAGAGATGTTTTTGCTGTTGCTGAGCGATGCTCACACAGAGCCAAGGCCTTTGCTGCTTCTCGCACTGACCCGCCGGCGGGATGGCTGGGGGTGTGCGGGGAGTTGGGAGGGGACAGACAGGGCAGCTGACCCCAACTGACCAAAGGGGTATTCCATACCATATGGCGTCATGCTCGGTTTATAAGGGTCTTGGNGCCGTGGGGACTGGGGAATGAATTCCTTGTTGTGCTTTGCTTGTGCACGTGGCTTTTGCTTCACTTATTAAATTCTTGTATCTGAACCCAAGAGTTTTCTCTTTCACTCTTCTGATTCTCTCCCCCTTTCCGATGAGGGGGACTGAGCGAGCGTCTGCATGGTGCCCAGCCGCCATCTGGGGTAAAACCACAACAACAATCCACTTAGTAATGAGAGCTTCAAACTATAATAGAGAATTTCCTAAGGTCTAGACATATTTGTGTAGTTTATATCTACGTTGAATAGCATTACACCCATGTGTGGTGGGTGCCCACCAAAGCCTCTCTATTGCTCCCCTCCTCAGCTGCACAGGGGAGAGAAAATATAATGAAAGGCTCGTAGGTCAAGATAAGGACAGGGAGAGATCACTCATCTGTTACTCTCAAAACAGACTTGACTTGGGGAAATTCGTTTAATTTATTGCCAGTCAAATCAGAGTAGTAAGAAATAAAACTCAAATCTTAAAACACCTCCCCCCTCCTCTCCCTTCTTTCAAGCTCATCTTAACTCCCGATTTCTCTACCTGCTTCCCCCAGTGGCACAGGGGGATGGGGAATGGGGGTTGTGGTCAGTTCATCACACGCTGTTTCTGCCACTCCTTTGCAGGGGGAGGACTCCTCACACTCTTCCCCTGCTCCAACATGGAATCCCTCTCACGGGAGACAGTCCTCCATGGACTTCTCCAACGTAAGTCCTTCCCATGGGCTGCAGTCCTTCAAACTGCTTCAATGCAGGTCACTTCCACGGGATGCAGACATTCAGGACCAGACCACTCCAGCATGGGTCCCCCATAGCATCACAAGTCCTGCCAGTAAACCTGCTCCAGTCTGGGCTCCTCTCTCCATGGGGCCAGAAGTCCTGCCAGGATCCTGCTCCAGCACAGGCTTCCTGCAGGGTCACAGCCTCCTTTGGGTTCATTCACCTGCTCCAGTGTGAGGTCCTCCATGGACTGCAGGTGATATCTGCTCCACCATCATCTTCCATGGGCAGCAGGGCGACAGCCTGCCTCACCATGGTCTTCTCCATGGGCTGCAGGGGAATCTCTGCTCTGGTGCCTGGAGCACCTCCTGCCCCCCCTTCTTCACCGACCTGGGTGTCTGCAGAGTTGTTTCTCTCACACCTTCCCACTCCTCTCTCTAGCTGCTATTGTGCAGCAGCTTTTTCCCCTTCCTGTTATCACAGAGGTGCTACCACCGTCGCTGATGGGCTTGGCCTTGGCCAGTGGCAGGTCTATCTCAGAGCCAGTTGGCATTGGCTCTGTCAGACACGGTGGAAGCTTCTAGCAGCTTCTCATGGAAGCCACTCCTATAGCTCCCCTACTACCAAACCCTTGCCATGCAAACCCAATCCTGTTGCAGAAGTAGACAAAAAGAACATGCTAGGATCACTGCTTCTAGGTTATAAACATTAATTGGTTTAAAAGGTCAAGACAAACATTATTTGAAATTGGCTTTTACTGTCTAAAACCATTCTCAAACGAAGCTAGTTTTTTTGCAGATGTGAATATCCTTTAAATTATTTGGTGGACTTCTCCCTATGAAGCTACTGATTAAAATAGCACCATGGCTGCTTCTCTTCCTGTACTTCAGCAGTGTCATTCCTCCTTTACCAGTTCTTTTTAAATTCCACCTGTTCTTTCTTTAAACCCTTTAGCCACAGCACTAACATACCATGTATACTTCTCTACTTGTACATCACTTGAAATAAACTAACTTCAGCCCAAATACCTGTATCCGAGTGGCAAAACGAAGATCATCTAACTGTAATTTTCTGCCAACATTAGCAATTTCTTAGTCCCCACAATGTGCACAGTATTTATTTTAAATATTTTAGAGTCAAATTGACTACAAATATTATCCTTTTTAGATCAGTAGATAGCAGAAATATTTCATATGAAAAATCAATTACATCTTTTTGACTTCTTTTTTTTGTGGTCTCATTTTATATCAGCTTTTACTCTGACAGCACCAAAATTCATCCTGACCTCAGTAAGATCTGAATTCCTTCATTAAAAGAAATAACTCTATGGGAGATAATTTCTATTAAAAATATACCCAGAAAAAAAAACCCAAACCACAAACCATATACCCCACAGAAAATCGCACTATGTAAACATCATTCTATTTAATTTCTTTGCACTAAAAGTCTGTGTTCTTATAAAGAATTCATTGTATAGCCAAGCTCACTGAATGTCTGTGGCATTCTGATTCTTTTGCCTACTCAAAATGACTGAAACACACTGTAAGCTGTTCCCCCCCCCAAAAGCATCTTAATGACCACACACAGAATGACCAAAGGCCAAGGATACGTTTCATTGATTAAAAAAGTGTTCTCTGTCACTTTGCTTTAATTTGGTCCCATCTACATTACCAAGTGAAGCAGAGCAATAGTAGCCTGTCTTGAGAGTGAAAGAGTTCGCAATGAGGATTCCGTGTCCACTCTGATATGTTCAAAAGGTTTTTAACTCTGACCTGTTCCTAAACCTCAAATTTTGTTCATGATTTCATATTCCACAAACAGTTCCCCACAGGACAATGTACTTGCCTCCTCATGTAAAATTTGTGAAATCAGACCAGAATGCAACATATCCCTCAACACTCTACAAGTACATGACAATACATTATAGGATTTTAAAGACTTGAGAAAGCTTATTTTAATTGATCACTTATTTCAACACATGCTCATGAATTTTTCTTCTATGTGTAACTGACCCCTGTTTCACAGATGAACTCAGGAATGACTTGAAATATAAGATAAAATTATTATATTATTATTCTCATGAAGTACCACAACTTTCACATTAACACACTAGCTACACTTCCTTCATGTACAGAAAAATTATTTGTTAGAAATACTAAACAAGAAACTCCATTGACTGAGTATAGACTTTCCCTTTTCAAATGACCCAGAACTGAAAGAGAAATTGGAAAGGACATTGTCTTGATAATGATTTGCCTAAATAGAGTTACTGAAATCCAGATTTAGTTTCCATTATGTAGTCAAATAGCCTGCAGGTATAATATCTTCAGCTGGCACCAGGCTTAATGCTTTTTTATCGATCTGCCCATAGCTTAAGTGCACACATAAGGATATGGATTGTTAAACAATTCTTGTTATCTATCACTGATTATGGAAATATAATACATCTTGCAGCAGCATCTGCACTTTCTCTAACATGAAATGCTGCTTAGAGCAGACCGTTCATTTTATCCTGTGAACTCTCCAACACTTGTGGTATTTTTTGTTCACCAGCTAAATGGCTGAATTTGTTAAGCACAACAGGCCCTCTCTGCTACAGCCTATGGTGTAAGCAATAAGGTATCATTAGATTCTTTGTATTTGTGTTGCATGAAATCTAATGTACAATTGTAATTAACAAGGTACATTCAAATTCTTTGCATTTCTTGTCTTCCTCAAGAGATCCTTAGCTTCTCCTGACTTGAAAAGCATCAGGGGAAATTAAATGTTTCAAGCTCACATCTTGTGGCAGTTGTTAATATCAGCCTTTGCAAAGGGTTTGGCACAGCTATTAATACTACATGCTGAGTGTTTCCTACTTGGTGCTCAGTAAGAATAAATAGAAATGATTTAGTGTAACGTCCATATTTTCTTCATAGTTTTATCTCTGTATTTGTCATTAAGACAAGAGGACAGCACTGCTGTCATCGCAGCAAAGTTACAGGAAAAAATGAGGGGTTTAGAGTCCCCTATTTTTCTTTTCCTCCCAGAACGCAATTGGGTTTTGTTTTTTTTCTACTAACACCAAATCTGCAATGAGCTAAAAAAAAAAATAAAATCTTCTGCACCATTCTTTTTGTTGAAACACTGAAGTAAGACCCACCTGAACTGAATTCAAACTCTAAAGGTACTTTTAAAAGAAGGCTGCTTCAGAGTTCACTCTCATGCCTTCTGTTAAGTCAGAAGGTTACCAGCCACTGCATGAATATGAGTAAAACAGTAACACTGAGTACTGTCAAGTAAACAGGAGAAATCCTGACTAAACTAAATCAATGGTAAAACTCCCAGCAACTTCAATGGAGCCAGGATTTCACCCTTATCTTGCTGATCAAAACAATTATTTCACTGTTCAGAAGGACCAGACGGCCGTGCCTGCCAACAATTTCTCAGTGCAGCCTACCGTGGTGAGTCTTAATTGTATATACCTCTCTAACTATTCCTTTCTCATTCTACCAAGGTAAACTGCCAACTTGCCAAAAATATTACAACATAATCAAAAAGCATCCACAACATCTTAGCCAAGACCCAGATGTATCAAAGCTCTCCTTAGTGTAACCATACCACTGGTCTGCAAACAAATAATTATCACTCCATCAACACCTGTTACAACCATTGATGTTCATACGTGCTGAAGTGGCATACTTGCATTAAAAAGGAATATTTTGAACCAAGAAATTAAGTATTTGGCTTGGTTTGACAATGTTGTGTTGCAGAAAGCTTCCTACTTTCCAGTGAACCACAAAGTACACACTTGAAGGAATATCTTCTACAGAGCACAGACCCAAAGTCAGAGTAGACTAACCATGCACAGTGTAACTGAACACCTCTTGTATTTATTCACAGATTTTACAATACACATTGTAACTACACCAACCAAAATGATCTCACGTATATGCAATTCAATACCCAGAGAGAATCAAGTTATCCACATGAGAATCGATTTTGCACTAAACTAGAACAAAACTGTGTTTTTAAATGTGCTGCAAAGATGACCAAAACTAAAGGCTTTTTTTGACATAGATACCAGTACTTTTTATTTGGAAATATTTGATAAATCTGTTGTAAGACAGCACAAGCATTTTTCCCTTGATAAATTAAATAATCAAGCAGAACTGGTTAATTTGTTCTCCTCAGACTAGGAAAGTACTGTGAAATATTAATTCTGCCAATACAGCGCCTTTGTAGGGAAACATGGCAGTTGTTTACTGCCACAGGCATCATAAGTACCTGCCTTGCTTTCATAAGAACTGTTAGGACAGAATCATAGGAGCACAGGAAAGTCCTACCTGTAACATGGGATATGGCCTTTGCTAGATCTTAACCTCTAATTTCCTTATCATATCTGGCTGGATTCTACTTTCCATTACTCCACAGAAGTCCCTTCTTCTCAACAGTTCATGGTAGAATGTAATGAGACCCAGGATATCTAACACAATTTATTCCACTAACTTTATCCCCCTGCATAACTCCTGTCACATTATTGCCTGCTTTATCAATGACGTGATCCAAATGAGAATGTCAGTTTATAACTTCATTTAAGTATCCCTGAACAGCAACCTAATACTCCTCATGACTACTCTGGTTACAAGAAACCCTCTCCATTTTAGAGAAGATAAAAATCAAGAATTACTAATTCATATCTATTTAAATAGATTTCAAGATTGGAAGGAAACAGTCTGATCATTTAGCCAGACTTTGAAATACCCTCCACAAATTCATATATGTAATTCAAGCACCCATTTATTTCTAAGTTCCTTTCAAGAATGTCACCAGTAATTATCCTTACTTAAAAAAACATGCAGTTTTGACTGAAAAGTCTATTTTAAAAAAGTGCTAGAAGAAACACATACTTATCAGTACTCTGATACAGTTATAAGATAATCGTGAAAGATTTCTCAATGCAGCTATAAAATTTAATATAGTTCAGCACCACATAACTTACACTAAAAAAGGTTGTTCATAATATTTATTACCCTCCAGTTGCACTATTTCTGTGCAGCCATCCATTTGAATTGAGGCATCCTTCATCATCCATATACATCAGACCTTCTCTTTGATCTCTAATGGTAAATTTAAAGGCTGGGTAAATGTTCTTTGAAAGACACAGTGTGGCACAGCTGCTTATTGTTACATAGAAGACAGTAGGTCATTAAAATTGAAACTCAATTAATACAGTGGAACATCCCCCTAATCATATCCCAACTTTGAAGTAATACCCCTTTCAGTGATATCTCTAATTTACAGTTAACTAGTTTTCTGCAAGTGGAATAACAGTCAAGCTTTGGTTAAGGTCAGAATTAATAAAGTGCATCTTTCATCAAAAGACAGAGAGCTATTGGCAATGCACCCTGCTGTGGTATCTGTACTTATAACACACAGCAAACACCCAAGAGATATGCAGCCTACCATGTTAATCACACAAAATTCGTCAAGCCTGTGGTTTTTACCAGTTTGCTGAAGGTTTTTATAATCCTACAGAAAACAGTGCTTTAGCAACATTCTAATTAGCGGAGGGTGAGCTAAATTGTTGTCTCAAAGTGTGACAGAATCCCAACAAAACCTTTGGGATTCAAGTTTATGTAGCTTTTCACTTTTGCTTGCCCCCTTATCACCACTGTGGTTCAGCCAATGACACAATGAGGAAAAGAAGAACTACTTTAAAGAATTCTCACATTTTCCAGTGTCATGAAGCACTTTCTGTTTGATTTCATTACATTTTCCAGACCAAATACCAGATCAAAGCATGAGAGATGGGTGAATCTGAATAAACACGGGGCAAGCGAAACATGAATTTACGTTTCTTCACCTACCATATGAACACTAGCTGAACTACCCATACCAGATGAATGAGTAGAGTAACAGCTCACTGCTCACAAAAAGTGGAACAGTCATAAACATGGCTGGTCTTCCAAAATGCTCTCATTCTTTACAAATTAAGGAGAAAAAAATCTGCAAGTTCAATACTGATTATGCACAACTTTGTAAGCATTTCTAGGCATTTGGATTCAGGAAGATGTCATTCTTTTTCTCCCTAAGAAAAAGCCATCAAGACCATGGGGATGAAATTCACAAGGTAGCTACTGAGGTAGCTTACTGCAGCCGTAACTGCATCCTATCCATGCTAGAGGTGATCACTCAAAAAACCCAAAAACCCCACCCAAAACAAAAAAAAAACCCAACAAAAAAGGGAAATTGAGAGAGCTTCTACACCTCATTGCCTGCCATCCATAACCCAAGATGCTACCTTAAAATGCCACTATTTCAATCTCAGGCTGATATGAAAGGGTATGAGCTACGCTTGCTGAGGCACAGACTGTACCCCACGGTCTCTAAAAACTAGCCTGTCCGACCACATCTACCTCCAAGTCGGCTGATCCAACCACCCAGAGGTAGAGAAAACTGCCTTGCATCGCCAGATGGATCTGGCTGTGTAATACCTTCCCTGAAGTCCAAGAGCTCTGCCTCAAATTGGTGTAGTTAACCTCAGGGAATTATTCTTTAATTGCAGTATAGTTTTCCGTTGTAGAAAAAAACCACCTAAAAAAATTTATTAGGACAGACATCCTCGGCTCTCTGAAACTCACAACCCAAGAAAATTTTAGCTAAACTTATTATAAGATTGTCATTTTAAGCTTTGTTGTCATGTAGTTATGCAATTTTAAAATAATCTTCCTGTATAGAATTTGTCACGCTTAGACTTAGACCCAAGGCAATTTCTGCTTCAAATGTTAAAGCCACTCTTAACTACTAAAGTTATAAAACCCTTAAAACTGGGGGGGGGGGGGTTTCAAAAAAAAGCACTGGGAACTTTTCTGTATACAACTCAAAACCAGCTGTACTTTGCAAGTAAAAACTTTCCAAGCGCCTGGCTCTCTGCAGATTTTTGGCAAATCTATTTGAAAAATTGAAAACTGGGGGCCTGAGCCAAAGCTTACTGAAGTCGATGGAAAAACTCCCACAGATTTCATCAGGATTTGGATTAGGCCCTAAAAACTCTGAAGTAATTGAAAAATCAGTTCTGCATGTACAAAATACAAAATTTTCACTAGGTTTAGATTTATTAGACTCCTTTATGGTAATGTGAAAGAGCAAATACACTATAAGTGGTGTTAGTGATGTACACACAGTTTTGCACTGTTAATTCACCACAGAGTTCCACAGGCTCATACACGTTACTTACACAGCATGCATAATAAAAATTATTAAATTGATTCCACAAACATCTCTACTTCATTTTAAAAAGACCTGAATATTGAGAAAAACACCATTAATACCACCATAGCTTAAATGATTATTTTTTTTCATTTCCTTTTTTATCTGAGGATCAAACAACATACGGAGTAAGAGTTCCCCTTCTAAAGCTGTAAGTCAAATTCAGCGGTAACAAAAAGAATCATGCAAATATCTCATTCTGGGCAAATTTGCTCAGAACAGTTTAGAATAATGTAACACTAGCAATTTCAGCTAAGATGTATCTAATTTACGGCAGCATAAGGGAAGAGTCAGGTTTACTCAACCTAAATGTGCCAGAAAACGAAGAAAAGTAGCAAATGCAAAGCAAATGGGTTGTGGCACCTGAAATAATGGCCACAATATCTCCTGATGTGTAAACAGTTGCATCTCTGCTGACTAAAGGATGCTACTTCCAGTCAGAAGAAACTGAATAAGCCATTAACCTTGACATATTCTAGCTTGAGCTATATATCACATTAAAAAAAAATACTTACAATTAACTTACGAAAAATGTTGCGCGCACACATATTAAAAAAAAAATAAAAAAAGGAAAGATTCCCAAAGAACCTGTTTTCAATGTTTTGAGAGGAGGGGTGACTTGGCAATTATTTTCCACCTTGTCTCCCCACTCCCCATCATCCCTCTGTAATATCTCTCCCCCAAAATATTTTTGTGGATGGATATGCTTTGCCATGGCTGTACTTCAGCAAAAAAGTAGACAATCATTGTAATTTTGTGGTGGTCTTGTCTAGAAAGGAAAAAGTAATGTCATCTAAACTGCAGAGCTAATTATACTCTTCAAATGCCTACAGCTCATGTATGAAAACCAAGGTACTCCATCAGATAGACTGTTGTTGAAACATCATGGGAAACCAAGACTTGAACTAAGGGAAACCTGCTACATGAAAAACCAAAGTGTGACTGGACATACAAGACTGACTCCCCATTAGTAGCACACCTTCAATAAAAGGATTATGCTACGTTATTATGGTTTGGGTTTATTTGGAAATAGATTACATCATTTGTTACAGTCTCTTAAAATAACTATCTAGGTTTTACTTTCATTTTTTTCCTTGCTAGTATTGAGTCTTCTGAAATGGAAGGTCAGAGGCTGTACACTTTCTGATTTAGCAACAATTTTTCCATAATTTTGAACAATTAGCTTATTAGTGCAGATTTTAGAAGTTTATTCCTGCTTGTGGTCTCTCAGAGACTCAAACAATAAAGAAAATAAAGCCCAGTGACAAGCACAATCATTAGGGGATATTCTTTCAACTGACAATTATTTTCACCAAAAGCTTACCTCAACGTTATGAATCATTTGTGACCACTTATACTTAAGTGGGACATATTAAAATTTAATGGATTTCAATGCAAAGGTTTCAGTAATAGGACTGTACACACCAAGGCACTAATGTGTTGATCCTAACTGTACTTAGATGAGGCAAGTTGAAATTGCAATGCTGCCAACTAAATTTCATAGTTCAACAAATGAATGAATCCCAAATCTCAAGTGGGATTTCTTTTATATTCATTATGCATGACATTTTCCTCTTTAAATTATTCATTTTTGAAAAAAAATGTTATTGCTAAGGTCTTCTTAACCTTTCTACTCTTTCACTCTTGTGGTTTTTGCCAGCTGTAATATCAATTGAGGAGGAGAGATTTTCCCAACAACATACTAAAAATCTTTTCACAGTCCTGCACACAAATATGTCTTGTTACCCTTCCATCTTATTTTGCCCCCCTTTTCACAATACTGGAATCTTGAAATGTCTGGGGGGGGGGGGGGCNAAGTGTGGGGGGGGGGGGGGGCAGGGAGAAATCATTATTTTCTATCAATGCCTTCTTTTCAATAAAAAAAAAATTCCAATTATTTGCTATTGTTTATGTAATCCCTGAAAACTAACAACTTGGAGAACTATCACTTGAGTCTACAAGGGTGATGAAATTAGACTGAATTCATTAAAATCAAAGACCACCTCACATATCCTTCTTCACCCTCTTCCCATGTCTGACACTCAGATTTTCATTTTTAAACGTGTTCACCTGAACCATGCAGAATGATAAAAGAACAGACTGTAAGGCAAGCTGGCTCGCCATAATCTATTAATCTGCAACCTGTGTTTTAACAGTAAAACACCTAAAACCAACTCTACATAGGAGCTACGACACAAGACTGCAATGCATATTTGAATTCTATTTATACACAGGTGTTATTGGTTCATGGTATGACCTTGGGAAAGTCACTTCTGTATAGTTCAATTTTCCTTTCCACAGAAATACATTACTAAAAAAATAAAGTTACTAAAAAAATAAAGTTACTAAAACAATGGAAATAGAAGTTTTAAAGAGTAAAGAAAGTTACAATGGAAAGAAGTTACAAGAAATAAAGATTCACATCAGAGAGCCAAACAATCAATGTTTCTGGCTCCACCAAGCTGTTCTTAAGCTTTTCTTGAGCAACCACAAAATCTTGTTGCTGTAAGCACTCCCAAAATTCTCCCTAATGATTTGCTACTCCCCTTCTTTTTCACTAAATCAGCTTTATGGGGCAAGGGACATATTTGGTTCTATTTTTGAGACCCAAATAATTAGTTCAAAATGTTTAATATATTCCTATTTGCTTATTCCTAGGCTTTTACACTAAGCTAGAACTGTTCATTGTGAACAGTTGATAAATTTCTGCAAAAATAATTTAAAACATGGAGAACGAGAAGTCACATTAAAATTGCACCACTGTATCATGTTCCATAATATACCATATCATGTCTCATTATTAGCTGGCATGACACAATGTAACAGAAGTGCATGACAATGCCAGGGGCTGTAAGAGTTATGGCAACTTCTTTGTTCTTATTATCATTCTTATGTGATTATCATCTGCAATTAGACGGAGAGAAGAAAGGTATGTTTAAACTGGCTCAATAGCTCAGCCATGCAGAGCTGCACAAATTGGATACAGAAGTATACAATGATCACCCTGTTTATGGATTTAGTCTCCGTTACGCCTTTGTCAAACCTCGCTAAAATCTCATTGCCTGATAGATCCACACTAGTGCCACAGGATTTTCTCTGCAGTTACTGCTTTGGGCCACCCAGATTGACAGCGGACCAGGAGAAGGGTCTTCCTACCCTGTGAGAGAGTTCTTTCTTCCAACTATCACGGCAAAGGAACTGTGCATATAGTTGCGTGGACATCAAAGGGCACAGTATGGAGAAGGAAACCAGTGCAGTGTAATGTACAGAGAAGAAATGCAAAAATACTTCAGGAAAAATAGAGAGAACCAAACACAGCAGAGCCATAGTGGTAGCCTGACTAGAAGGGAGAACTACAAAGAGAAGATAGATAGTACACATATTACCAAATATTTGTTTGCCTTAAGGCAGTAAGAAAAGTATAGAAAGTTTGAAAAAAATAAAAAAAACAAACCTAAAAACCAAACCTGATACAGTGATGATAGATCTATTTTGTTTTCAATACAAGTAGTACAGAACTTCCCACAGAAAAACCTTTCTCTCGGTATGGGAACCGCACCGTCACAGACAGGAAAGAGAAACGGCATATGCTTGTTCAAAAGCAAAAATATATTAACTTTCCGATCAGATAAACATGGTAAGGTTTGAGCACTTAGGAAAACAAAGGTTATGAATGTGATACTTCAGTGATTCACATATATACAAAACAAATAAATTTAAACAACAAATGCAAGAAAAATCTTTCTGTTTAAATGAAGAGTTAAAGGGTTTTTTTTATATCATCTCATACAGTAAAAAATACTTTTCATTCTTACTAAACAACCCACTTCCTGGGGGAATCAGTCTTTCAAGGTACTTTATTGATCAACCTATATGATTTTAAGGAAGCTAGAAAAGATGAGTTAGAGTTTTCATTGCAACAGTTAAATTGAGTTAATGTTAATTTCATATTGAAGGGCCAGAGCCAACAAATCCATAGGAATGAATTGGCATGCAGTGCTTTATAAATGTGCTTTAAAAGCCTCTGGGCACATTTAAGAAAAAGAGTCCTCAGCAAACTGATTTTCAATGAGAAGTATGCACTTTCAGAAGGTTTAGATTCCTGCGATCACAGATACTTACCAATGTCCTTTAGACACTTTTGTAAATGGTACTGTCTCATGAAATAGTGGAAACAGGTGAGGAACACTATGAAAAAGATGGGTAAAATTCTGAATCTCATTTCGTCAATGACAGTTTCCACCAACCTCAGTGTGCTACCAGTTCCATCAATCAGTACCATCTGATCTTCAGGGGTACAAAAACCTTGCAAGTACTTGCAGCAAGTTTTATGAATGAAATTTTACTTTCACTTTTCCTTACATAGATTTAATAAGCATTGTTAAATAGCTTTATGAATACCCAAGATATGTAAACTAAAATAAGAAAAAGTATCTAAAAGCATTATTTTAAGGGTTCATGAAGTCCTCGGTGCTGACTTCTGTGCCCTCTATTAGGCTGCTAAATTACTTTTGAAAAATTTTAAATACACATAATTCTAACTTCTCTGGGCAAAAAAAATTACTATAGCTGCTACTGAGATAACACTACCACGACAGAGGGGAGGCTGGAATCCGCACAAGTACAAATGGCAGCACCACATTTCACAAGATATTCTGCATTCAAGTCCACGCTATGAAGTTTGAGAATACCTGAGTTATACCGCTTGTTCCTTTCCGCTAACGAACAATGAGAAATTTGTAATTGAACAGTGCAAGAGAGGAATTTGCAACAACAAAAATCCTACTTTTTTCAGATCTAACAAACTGTTACTAGTCTTTCTTTACAGTACGCTCTCTGTATATCAAGAACTTTGCAGCAATGTTTATGTCTAATATATATATATAAAAAAAATTACTATTGCTCTTCCAGGAACTCAAATCCACATGTTTTTCCAATTAGTCCTGCCATTCTCCTCAAGTTTAGCTGCACGTAAACAGAGAGTTCCTTAAGGAATATGACACATTCTGTTGCATCTCAGTTTTCCAGCTAAGAACACAGTTTTCAAAATGGGCTATATTCACTCACAGATATCAGTACAGGATTTTGAAAAGAGAGTTTTATAAGCTTACACAAGACAAAGAAAAAAAAAAATACAAAAAAAACCCACCACGACAAAAACTTTTGTCTTCCAAAGCATGACTCTGAATACAGTCTGGGTGCATATATTTAACGTCTTAAAGAACACTATCTTTAAAGTTAGCATTTACCCATTCATAATCTGAATGATACAACTGTGATCAGAAAAAGCAGAATAATAATCAACTTGATAAATTAAAAAAGCGTTGAAGACAAAGTGTCAGGTCAAGTATATACTACCATGCTTAGCAAAGTAACATCATATGTATAAATACAGAATGGGAAACATTTGATCAGGCAACAAATGTGTAGGAAAGGGTCTGCAGGTTGAGATGGAGCAGAGTACAGCAGGGTAAACTTCCTGCTATCGACAAAAGGAAAAGTACTCCATTTTGGAAAAAAAATAGTAAGAATCGAAAATTATAATGAAAAAAAGACTGTCACAATTACTATAAAAGCAAAAGTTACTGAAGGAATGTACTAAAAATCTTCTAAAGCTTTGAACATGACAAATACCATCATTAATTGCCACCTCCATCTTCAGTATTCACAAGAAAACAGTTTGATTTGCAGAAAAGACAACATATACCAAATATTAGGTAAAGCTTCCTATAAGGACATTAAGCTAGCATATAAGCTATCAAGAGATATTGTTCAAACTTGACCAAGGTGTTTAAGAGTTTAAGCTTTGTCACTGATACTCTAGATACATTAACCCCATTCCAACACAGCAGAGAAAACGAGATGGGCAGTTGGCTTGGCTTCTCTCTCTATACAAATCTCAAATATTCCACTGACACAAAACTATTTGCAAACCCTATTTCCTGCATGAAAAATATTCCTGCTTTTTCTTATAACTTCAGTTCTGAAGAGTCAGTTGACCTGAGGAGACAAATGTCTTTGGCATTCCACACATTTCAGTGATGCAGAACTCAGTAACTGATTTTCATGTTAAATAATATTTTCTCTACTGCTCCAGTTATAATCAACTCTGTAAGTAAATCATGCTAAAGCACAATGCAAAGATCTCTTAACCAAACAAAAAACCCACAAAATTATTCAAGTCCAGTTAAAAAAAAAAAAAGTAGGAGAACAAGGATGGTTTAAAGAAAAATAAAAGTCCTAATATAAATATTAAAATCCCTGATTGTACAAAGCACTGAACCAAGACAGGTGCCATTTGCGCACTAGAAACTACTATAGGAAAAGCAGGATCTAGCCTGAGTAGCTAGAGTAGCTGAGATACCCAAAACACAGGTTAGGGAATACTGCAAACAGAGCTCCGATCAGACTGACACCTAAAGAAGTCTCCAAACAACCACAGCTGACACTGCTTAAGGTTTTCAAAGCAGTCCTGCAAAATTTACAGTGTGCGCTGGCAGCCCAGAAAGCCAAACATGTCCTGGGCTGCATCAGAAATAGTGTGGCCAGCAGGTCGAGGGAGGTGATTCTGCCCCTCTACTCCACTCTTGTGAGACCCCACCAGGAGTACTGTTTCCAGCTCTGGAGTCCTCAGTACAGGAAAGACATGGGGCTGTTGGAGCAAGTCCAGAGGAGGGCCACAAAGCTGATCAGAGGGATGGAGCACCTCTCCTAAGAGGACAGGCTGAGGCAGTTGGGCTTGTTCAGCCTAGAGAAGAGAAGGTTCCAGGGAGATCTAATCACAGCCTTCCAATACCTAAAGGCAACCTATAGGAAAGCTTGTGAGGGACTGTTTATTAGGGAGTGTAGTGACAGGACAAGGAGTAATGGGTTTAAACTAGAAGAGTGGAGATTTAGATTGGATATTAGGAAGAAATTCTTTACTGAGAGTGTGGTGAGGCACTGGCACAGGTTGTCCAGAGAAGTTGTGGAGGCCCCATCCCTGGCAGTGTTCAAGGCTAGGTTATATGGGGCTTTGGGCAACCTGGTCTAGTGGAGGGTGTATCCCTGCCCATGGCAGGGAAGTTGGAACTAGATGATCCTTGTGGTCCCTTCCAAACCAAACCATTCTATGAAAACACAGCAGAGACATTATAAGAGACCTTTAAAAGCTATAGAATTAATTCACTGCAGGTAATCGGGAGTTATGCTATCATTTCTCACACCCATTAAGCTCAATACATGACAACCTGGGTGGTCTACAGCACCTTTCCCCCCACACTCCCCTGGCACTGACCCACAATTTGGGTTGGCATCACTCCCTAAGCCCCTCACCATTCCTCTCATCCAACAGTTAACGCATTGCCAAAGGCAACACAGTACACGATATAACCTGATGTGGCTTACAGTTCTAACCAGATTTAGCCAATGATTCTGATGAACTTTTAATCATCCTTAATAAGAATGTTTTACATACTGGAAAACTATCATGTCCAATCTCAACCTTCTCATTCTTTTTCCCTTAGAAGAAACAATAAAAGAGCGTTTACATCCAGTGGAAGAAGGGACAGGCAACTCGGGCAGAATACAAGGAAGTCACAAGTGTATGCAGGGGAAAAATCCGGAAGGCTAAAGCCCAGCATGAGCTCAACCTGGCCATGGGAGTTGGAGACAACAAAAAGTCTTTCTATAAATATATCAACAGCAAGAGGAAGGCCAAGGAGAACATCCATCCCTTACTGGATGCGTCGGGGAACTTGACTACTGAGGATAAGGAGAAGGCTGAGATTCTCAATGCAGCCTTTACATCTGTCTTCAGTAGTCAGACCAGTAGTAGTCAGGGTACTCAGCCTCTGGACCTGGACGTCTGGGCCAGAGAGCAGAACAAACCCCCCACGATTCAGGTCGAAACAGTTAGAGATCTCCTGCTTCACCTGGACTGCCACAAGTCCATGGGGCCGGATGGAATCCACCCGAGGGTGCTGAGGGAGCTGGCGGATGTGATTGCCGAGCCGCTCTCCATCATCTATCAGCGGTCATGGTTGACGGGAGAGGTCCCAGATGACTGGAGGCTTGCTAATGTGACACCCATCCATAAGAAGGGTCGTAAGGAGGATCCGGGGAACTACAGGCCTGTCAGCCTGACCTCGGTGCCAGGGAAGGTGATGGAGCAGGTCATCTTGAGGACAATCACGTGCCATGTCCGTGACAACCGGGGGATCAGGCCCAGCCAGCATGGGTTTGTGAAAGGCAAGTCCTGCCTGACCAACCTCATCTCTTTCTATGACCAGGTGACCCGCCTGGTGGATGAGGGAAAGGCTGTTGATGTAGTCTACCTAGACTTCAGCAAAGCCTTTGACACGGTCTCCCACAGCATTCTCCTGGAGAAGCTGGCGGCCCATGGTCTGGACAGGTACACTCTTCGCTGGGTTCATAATTGGCTGGATGGCCGGGCCCAGAGAGTGGTGGTGAATGGAGTCAAATCCAACTGGCGACCGGTCGTGAGTGGTGTTCCCCAGGGGTCGGTGCTGGGGCCCATCCTCTTCAACATCTTTGTTGATGATTTGGATGAGGGAATTGAGTGCACCCTCAGTAAGTTTGCAGACGACACCAAGCTGGGGGGAAGTGTCGATCTGCCGGAGGGTAGGATGGCTCTGCAGAGGGACCTGGACAGGTTGGATCGCTGGGCAGAGGCCAACGGGATGAGGTTTAATGTGGCAAAGTGCCGGGTCCTGCACTTTGGCCACAACAACCCCAGGCAGCGCTACAGGCTGGGAGCGGGGTGGCTGGAAAGCTGTGTAGAGGAAAAGGACCTGGGAGTGCTGATTGATGCTCGCCTGGACATGAGCCGGCAGTGTGCCCAGGTGGCCAAGAAGGCCAACGGCATCCTGGCCTGTATCAGGAATAGTGTGGCCAGCAGGAGCAGGGAGGTGATTGTCCCCCTGTACTCAGCCCTGGTGAGGCCGCACCTCGAGCACTGTGTCCAGTTTTGGGCCCCTCACCACAAGAAAGACATCGAAGCCCTGGAGCGTGTTCAGAGAAGGGCAACGAAACTGGTGAAGGGTCTGGAGCACAAGGCTTATGAGGAGCGGCTGAGGGAACTGGGCTTGTTTAGTCTGGAGAAGAGGAGGCTCAGGGGAGACCTTATTGCCCTCTACAACTACCTGAAAGGAAGTTGTGGCGAGCTGGGGGTTGGCCTCTTCTCGCAGATAACTAGTGACAGGACAAGGGGAAATGGCTGCAAGTTGCGCCAGGGAAGGTTCAGGTTGGAGATGAGTCTCGGAAAGGGTGGTCGGGCATTGGAATGGGTTGCCCAGGGAGGTGGTGGAGTCACCGTCCCTGCGGGTGTTTAAGGAAAGGTTAGATGTGGCACTTAGGGACATGGTTTAGTGGGTAACAGGTGGTGAGGGGACAGTTGGACTAGATGATCCTTGAGGTCACTTCCAACCTTAATGATTCTATTCTATTCTAATAAGCAAAACTGTTTCAATCATTTCTAATTCAATTTAAGGTTTTCTTAAATTCTGTTACCCTGTAATTTCAACCAAATCTTTCTCATGAAGAATAGAAAGAAAGAAATATATCTCTGCATTAAAGTTATATGACTACACCCCAAAGTTGGAGTTCACCTTTAACCGGACTATACTGCTGACTTTTATGCAGTTGCTGGTCCACTATAACTCCCAGGAGTCTCTCCTACAGCAACAGTGCTTAAGGATTTATTTCTCAGTTCTTAGTTTGTCTGATTCTTATTTGCTGGAGTTCTTTGCACTTATTTCAACTTACTGGCTTCAGATCCTTCCTTTAATTTATCAAGATCAGAGTTATTGCTCTTGCAACATGCTTGAAACTACTGCTAGCCTTTTGCAAAACCACAGTTTTAACATTCATGCTCCATGTTCCATCACTGAAGCCATTAAAGAAAACAATGAACAAAACCAGACCCATCAGAGACCGTGGCATACCTCTAACATATACTCTTGGATTAACTACAAATACTGATAACTACTCTCTGAATGCATCTTTCAAATAGTTGCACACTTAGAGATAATCATCAGCTTTTCAATGTGGCTTCAGGCAATTTCTCGAGAATTCAGGGTACACCATCTTGAACATATTAAATATAACTTCTAGAAACCCAGCTTACTGCTATATTGCTGCAATGCCAGAATGGTCCTAGGCACTTTTACACTTTTTTTTTTTTAAATATGGTTGCTATAGAAAAAGGAGTTTCCACCATTAAGAAAAAGAATGGGCTTCAGAAAAAATGGCATTGAACAAGATCCTCAAGCTAATGATAGCCACCCTACTGAACAATTACAGGGTTCCCCTACATTAACACCCAATATTTAACCCTAAATCCTCAGATACAAATTCAGTTCTCAGTACCTCCCTCTGAAGGTATAGTTCTACCTCATTCTCCTCGATCTCCTCCTGTTCCCTCCTTTAAGAACCAGGAGAAGGAGTTCCTCTACCTTATGGGCATTATTGAAGAGCTTTTTACTCAACAGCATATAGCTGGTTTGTATACTGTTTTCCCTTTATAAGACATCATTCTCAATTTCTCCCTAGTGTAGACTGAACGGGTATTTTTAGTTGGAATCTAGCATGAGGCAATTTTCTTGATTATCCCCAATAACTGTCTGTTTTCAGACTGAAGAGTGGTCTTGGGCACATAAACTTGTTTCTTTTAGCCAGATGAATCCCAGGAACACACCTGAAGTGCTCCCACTGCTAATGGAGGATCAGTACATCAGACAGGATCAGAGTTAGCTCAAACCTCCTCTGAAACACACAGATGACAGAAGTCACGTTGCCAGCCCCAATTATTTCCCCTTGCAGATCTGCTTCTAACAGACCACGCTACTTGCCACAGACAGCCACAGAAAACCCAAACAGGTGACAAGACAAACATGTTAGAAGCCTCAGTAAAATCTTTGTTCTTTTAAGAAAGCTCACAGGTTTGTCTGTCTGTCCAAAGACAAACACCCACACAGTTTCAAAGCATACAGCACATCCTAGCAGAGAATAGCTACTTAAATACTATGCTATTGTAAGCATCATTTGACAGAAGTATTTATCTCTAGTGAGCCTGTTCTGCAAATGAAGATGAAATTTCTTATTTTTAAGCTCTTCCGTACTTTTCCAAAAACCACATTCTCTCAATAGTTAATGAGTAAATGCATAAATGTAGAGAGCCCGTTATCAAGGTTTCGGGCTGAACTCTTAGTGAAAATAAGAAAGTTGTATTAGGTTTTATAATTTCTTTAAATGATACTTTCTTGTGACACTGAGGTGTTAGCCCAACTAGGTCATAATTTTGATTCTTAATCAGGTGATTTGATATTCAATAGGGCTACACACTAGAGTCAGCAATTTTGAAAGTAAAATGATTTATTTTGGAATCTGTATTTAGGTTACAGATTTTAATTCTTTTTAATGTAAATCATGGCCAAAGGGCATTTCAAGTATAGCTGGAACAGTTTACGTTGGGTGGGTTGCTATACCAGGTCTCAAACAGTTCCTTATAGGTACTTAATTTTTCACTGTTCATGTGAAATGGTAACCCTGGTCCCACATATCATTGATACCTGACCAACAGCCCACAGTCAAGTATCTTGTGCTTTGGTTGAAATGTACTTCTTCCGTGTATTATTTTTACTTTAGAGGCAATATAACTGTCTACCTGTACCACAATGGTAAAAATTAATCTAGTGCACGTCACTCATGCCTTCTTGGTGTTATTTTGGTCCCGTATCATAGAAAACAGTGAGTTTAATGTTTTTTAAAATTTTAGTCTTTATACAGGCAACATGGAGAGCATGACCAGACTACTTCCCCAAGGTCCTTCATCAACAGCAAGACTTCTTCTAATCTGTTTACAATTATTAAAAAATTCTACTCTTTTCCTAAGAGAATTAATCATTACCAAATTGAATAGTCCCCTGATCTCAGTAACACTAGTCAACTGAACAGGCAGAAGATGATTTCCTTATTAAACCAATTCACCTTATTAGCTTAGGAGGCGGAAGACGAACTGCAGCTATTTACACCTTTTGAAAATTCTTAGAAGGAAAAACTATGTCCGTATAATCTTTTCAAAGTTCAACAAATGAAATACCCTCAACGCATATTTTAGTCTTGCAAAGAAATACTAATAAAAATTTGCAAAACTAATTTCACGCTTACTCTGGCTCACCACTTCACATGTTAACAGTCCACTTCGAGATACAGGCATAGTATAACTAAAAAAAAAATTATACTTCTAGGTTCTACCATTTCACATTCTGCAGCTGTTTAAAGTAGGACACGCAAAGGAAGGCTGTACATAGTAATAACAAGGATTTCTGAGTTGCTGAAATAGTGCATAGGTCATTCAGCTTGTATTAAACAGGAATAAAATTATTCTTTGTAACATAAGAAAACAAAATATAGAAAATCAAGACATTGCCCTAACACAACTCCAAACTTGATCAAAAAAACCCCAACACCCATGAAGACAAAATAACAAACTTCCAATTTTAAGCATGAAGTGTGCATACAAAACACACTTTTCCTCTACAGATCTGAGGACTGCTGTAGCTGAAGGAGGTCACTGAGACCAAAGACTACAGTGATATGTGGTCTAGGAGACTACGAAGCTGAACGAATATCCAACCCGAATCCAGAGTAGAAGACTGAAAAAACTGTTTCCAAGTCAGCAGGAGTATCTGATGTTTGTTAGAAGACTGCCTGGCTTACTAGAGAAAAAAGGCAGGAAGAAAATATCTTGCAACAATACAAAGAGGTCTGTCTCCAGATTCTGCAGAAAAGGTGTGGTGTTGCTCCCCTTGTTACTAAAAAGCAGGAATATAGAAAAGGACATGAATAAAATTTCTTTTAAAAATCGTAATTGCATGACATTCATTTAATCATCGTGGAACACGCTGAAATCTTCTCTATGTTCCTTTTCCAAATGAGAAATATTATTCAAGACCTACTTAAATTAGTTTCACCTTTAATTTCATGCTTTCTGTGAGGTATCACCCAGTCAACTTTTTAAGGTTGCAGATTTTTCTATTCAGTATTATCACTACTTTGTAATTAGTCATATGCATATGCTATAAAGCCAATAATGCAAACATAATCATTTCTCAAACAAGCAGGACTTTTCACTCCTCATTTCTCCATCACATCAGAAATGCACACATGTATACATTCAATTGAAAAGTACAAAGAAATAAAAGTGATAAGGCTTTTAGAGCATAAAGATGACCACCTGGGGTTCACTTGCTGCATTAATGTGCATATGTCGTAAGAGCAGTAATAAGTGATCAGTTTGAGATAAAACTTATATTTAAAATCATCTTATTACATAACTCATTCTACCAGTCAGCAACTCAGCCAGTGTTTGATTTATACAACCAGCGAAAAACAAACTGCTAACACAATCAAATGTGCATATTTTTAATTTTAATATACACATACATATTTTGAATTATGAACATACACTTCGTGCCTTACCTGGCATGACAGTAGCTTGCTGAGTGGCTGAGTCTGTACTTAAGGAAAGGCGACCACCTTTGGCCAATCTATCACAGAAGAGGGTGATGTTCTTCTTCAGTCTGCTGGTATCTTTGGGCATGCACAACTGGTTGTTGACAGTCAGGGCCTGTTCTTTAGAGCTCTTTGACAAGCAAGTTCTTAACAAGTAAGAAATGGCAGCATCCACAGTCTCTTCCCAACCCTGGATTAAAGAAAAGGAAATTAAAGAAAATGAGGTGAACTGTAATATGAAATAGCATATTGAAAACAAAGTAACAAATCAAGGACTAAGAATTTTCAAATTATACTGATACACAAAACATAATTTGGGGTTTAACGAGCAAGTGTCATGAACAACCAGTTCTTCAGCTTGTACAAGCAAAATCTTCCCCAGCAAGCCTGAAAAAAACCAAACCTGCCCCAATACTGACAGAGAAACATAATTTCAATAACAATATATGGACAGTATGTGACATTGTAGTTAAATTCATTAGTTGTATTAATAAAACTATTAGTTCCTGGATGCAACATGTAGAATTAGGAACAGAACTGAGATGTAAATACAAACATAATATGTGGTATATAACATTACTCTGAAGATCTGCCAAGGCTGGGGTGCAGGGGAGGTATCCAATTGCACATTCTCTGGAATTGCATTTTCTGATCTCAGAATCACATTCACAATCAGATTGTCTAAGATTCTGACAATACGCCAACCACACAGAACACCACGACTGCAACACAAAACTGCAGATATTCAGTATCCATCTATCAGATCGATTCATTTCCAGTTCCCCACAGCATTAGCACAGGTGTGCCAGTGCTCTGGGGAACCGGGACTGAGATTTCTAACAGCGTAGTGTGAAGCTGTAAACATTTATGAGAAAAGCAGCTTAGTAATCAATTCAGTTAAAAACAAGCAGCTATTTCTGGAAAAGCTTTCAGGAGGAAAAGCTGTATTCAGTGTCATATTCAGTATACATACTTCCACAAAAAGTGTTTACTCCTGCAAGTATCTCTCAGTAAAAGCAATTAAGTTTCTTTTCATAAGGCACCTTCAAAAGCACCTTTATGAGTTAGGTTCAAGTTTGTAATCTGTATTATGGTTTCCAGCAACAAGAACAAATCAAAGACATTCATTCCTTCAAGTAAGAATCCTGGATAGCAGAAGTCTTATTATTTGTGACAAGGTTATTAGATTAATGTGTAAAGCCTCACATATGACATCTATCTCATTTATGCAGCGTGCAATGCAGAACTGACTCTTCTTAATGCATTCTGTAATCTTAAATTGCACTCTATGATGAGACCATGTGATTAATCCAAAGTGTCTATAATCAATGAACCTGCATGTTAGTCACAAAGACTGCTCATGTCTCTTCATGACAATATTACAGGGTCTGAACAGAGTTAGCAACTAATATGAAGGGCTTTGTGTTCTGCTAACTTCAGCACTCGTAACACCTCTTAGTATTCAGCTACCCGTAAGCAAGTTCTACATATGTGCTGTCTACATGTACAGGGAAGAGATACTCAGTCACCCTAGTATTAGCGTCTGCTCTCTCAACACTCCTGACTGGTGGGGACTTATTTTGGCAATAGTCTTTAGTGACTGTAGAAGGTTTGAGGCTACAGTCTGGAATCACCCAGCTCTATCTGCTGCTAAGCTAACAGAAGGTAACACCAAGGTAACCCTTTACATGGCGATCACTCAGGCAGAACAAAAAACTCAAGTAACTAGTTGTAATTAATGCAGCCCCAGAGTCTTTTGATTTTTAAGCTCCTTCTCATGGTGCATTCTACTTGACTGAAAACACTTAGCTGAGCAGCAAGATCATCTACCTACCCAAATTTCCATGTCTAGGTAAGTGTAACATCACTGGTCTCAATTTTAAAGAATGATGGTGTCAACCCTTTTGGACTTCACCATTAAGCAAATCAAATTTGTGAATTTCTTTTATGACGTACACATGACTTTTATGAAGGCTAGGGTACTACTTTCAACTTGGAGAAGCAAAGGCCACCTTTCCTGACCTTGTTACTACCTAAGAACAGGTCCAGGACAGATGTTTACTAGTGGTCAAGTACATCAGTGAAACCACACAGTCATCTGCACTTCATCCTGGTCCAAACACACACTATTCTTCAGAGCGTCCCGAAAACATGCTGTATGCATATGAAACATTTACATTTTGCAACAACTAGTGTTGTTTTCTCAGTCAACATTTGCCTTTCCTGACTTTAGAACAATGACAACATTAACCTGCTTTCTTATTCAGATTTTCCTCCCCACAAAAAAATCCATGTAAATTACAAAAATCATGCCGGTCAATCAATGCTGTGGTGGCTTAACATTTTTAAAATATTCTAGAAAGAGTCCATTGGAGTGTAATCCATCCACTGACCTGTGTTGGTGACAGGAAATAATCCATTCCACAGACAATTTAAAGAGGTTAATGAGCTGGTAAATGCTGTCTACATTCCCACATACTAGGCAATGAAACTTAATACATACAAAGCATCAGAAATAGTCAAGCCAACCACTCCCAATTATACTACAAATCATGAAAAATAAGACAACATAAACATAAGAATCTTGAGTTTCATTAACAGACAAAGAAACACGTGATTAACTGGTGTCAGCATACAGTAGCTGAGAAGCCGACCAATATATCCCTCCAAATAAGTTATAAAAATGCAGGCAAAAGGAGCATTTAAATAAGGTGACTGAAATACAAGCTAATGAAAGTCAGGAAATTAAAAGTGGCTAGTATTCTGTCCTTGGCTCACACAGGTATGTTTTACTTTGTACTATAGCCTTAACATTTTCCAACCCTTGTTCTTGTATTTAATTTCCATGTAAAACTGGTTTCTCAGTAGACCATAAAACTATCTTCTCAAATTCAAGGACTGCTGACCTAGCAAGTCCAGTCAAATCCAAAACAGCCTTTAAGATTAGTGAGAGAGACGCGAAAGCTACCTCTACATAAAAAAAATAAAATAAAATCTCGATGGAAATCTGTTGAGGTGTAATTCTTTATACAACTAAGAATTAATGGCCACAAATAATGTCAGCAATTTTTATTGATGCAAAGGGAGAATTGAAGGAACAAGAAAAATTCTTCACCTCTTACGCATTAAAAAAGCTAAAAGATATTTGAAAATGAACATGTTCTAGTCTATAACCCACACTGAAGAATGATTCTACAGCCATAGTTGTAATATTCACTAATGGCTTTCTGTGTAGTATTCTGCATATTTGAGGTCTGAAAGGAACACCTTCAACAGAGGTGTGATACCAGTAATCCATCATCCTATGCCCAGCAAGCGTTGCTGTAGCTGCCACAAAAAATGTGAGTCAAGCCTTACAGAAAGAGGTATTATTAAATCATGCAAATTCTTCAAGTTGACTGTATCACCTGAAATAGATACAAAAAATACTTAATTCATCAATTTAACTTTTCATTGGGAAAGACCTGGCTTCATATTTCGCATGTATACATTATTATTATTTTTCTCTTGTAGGTAATAGGTAGAGAATGGCACTTTCTTTTAACCAAATCATATACACTGCAGGAGTCTGAAGACCAAATATAGACTTGTGATACATATACCAGCAGGACTAAGATTGTACTAGTATACATAACTTATATTTCTTATATATTATCATCAAGGATCCCCAGGGGTCATGGCATATCTGAGTGTGACTGTGATTATACATTCAATTTCACTTTGGCATAAAGTTTAAGCTAGAGTAACGAATTTTTAGAAATATTTTGAGGTTCTCCCATTTGCTGCACAAGAAGAAACCTCCAAAATTATGTTCGCCACAGGCTAAATGCCCAACGTACTATTATTGTGAAATCCTAAGCAATAAAACTGGAAGTCCCTCCAGCATGTGAGATGTCACACTGCAGATAAATTGCCAGGATGTAGAAAGGGCGCTGATCCTGTGACACAGTAAGCAGGTGAGGAACGCAGCTACTAGTGACTTTTGAGGGCACGCCCTGTTAGGAGGCTCAGCGCTGCAGCCTGCCGCTTGACTGCAAGACTCCACTCTCCAAGAGTTTAGCTGGTCAACAGACAAGGTCAACTAGACACACATACGGGCAGGATCCAAGAGAAGGATTTCAATATTGTTGCTAAGGTGCATAGGACATACATATAAAGGGAGAAGCATGAGACAGGGTCTAACTGTTGTCAGGTTTGGTAGTTTTACTCATCTAGTTTAGCTTCTTAACACATAGAGTCATAGAATCACAGAATGGTTTGGGTTGGAAGGGCCCACAAGGATCATCTAGTTCCAACTCCCCTGCCTTGGGCAGGGACACCCGACACTAGACCAGGTTGCCCAAAGCCCCATCCAACCTGGCCTTGAACACTTCCAGGGATGGGGCCTCCACAGTTTCTCTGGGCAACCTGTCCCAGTGCCTCACCACCCTCACAGTAAAGAATTTCTTCCTCATGTCCAACCTAAATCTCCCCTCTTTTAGTTTAAACCCATTACCCCTTGTCCTATCACTACACTCCCTGATAAACAGCCCCTCTCCAGCTTTCCTGTAGGTCCCCTTTGGGTATTGGAAGGCTGTGATTAGGTCTCCCCAGAGCCTTCTCTTCTCTAGGCTGAACAAGCCCAACTCCTTCAGCCTGTCCTCGTAGGAGAGGTGCTCCAGCCCTCTGATCAGCATCTATACTATGTAACTGTATACAAGCATTTTCTTAAGTTTCTGTGGAAACTCAATTTTGTCATGCCATAAGTCTTCCAACATTTTTCTTCTCTGGATATAAGAGATGATCAAAGGGTTGTCTTTGAATGTAAACCCTCGTTCATTTTGTGGTGCTTAAATATAAGAAAAATACATAATAAGCCACAGGAACTAACTATTGTAACCAGTCAAACTGATGGAAACAGTTATATGAGAGCAAAACAAAACACAACAAAGCAAATGTGTAAATGCCAGCACCATAAAAGGCATTATTTAGCTTGGAGACTACACCTACAAAGTTTGCAAAGATACAAAGTTAATGAGTTAATGATTTAGTCTGCAAAAGACTGCAAAAGAAAAAACATTGTTCTAAATGACACAAGATTTTTTGATAAGGAAATGCTTAGAGAACCATAGAAACAGAAGATTGCTTTGACAGTAGTTGAGAGGTGAATGCCCACTGAAAGTGTGCTTACACCAAATACATAGACAGGACTGGAAGTTGCTGAAATCTTTGTCAGGTCTTTGACTTCAGTTAAAGAGCTTCAAGCACAAGTGTTTGCCCAGATATCTAACAACAAAGACTTTCAGAACCAATTCCATTCTTATACTAGGGAACAGAGAAAAGCAGCAGCTTCTCAACAAATGCTTGCTAATGATACAAGCCTAATATGACACAATGCTTAGATGTTTTCATAGCTGTTTCTCCATCAGGCCATTTAGTTTTGCTTCAATTACATCTATCAGTTGCTTTTAGCAAGCCAGGTAAAGTGGATTGTGATCATCAGGGAAAAAAAAAAATCTTTAACATTTCACAAGACCCATAAAAGCAAGAAAAAGTAGAATTAAAATAGCTACTTCAATCTATGGTCACGGTATTTCCCATTATATCCCTAAACTGCAAAAATATTGACTACTCTTCAGGACCAGAATGTAGAGGTACAAAAGTAGCTCTAAACAATCACTGCAATTAGCTGAACTTCATTCTAATAACATCATCTGCTGCACTCCATCTAGACCACCTCAACCCACCATGCTAGGAATTTTTTTTTTTTTCCTAAAAATGCCCAATAAGCTACGTCAAGACAGGATAACAATTGTTAACCAGAGGACATGTAGAAGAACATGTTAAAGTAAATTGAAAGATGTAAAAATATTTATTAGAGCTCATTGAAAGGTAGATAGTCACAGATGGACAGTTCACGCCAGCAGGATTACAAGTCTTCTGTACTTTGCAAAAGATGTTAATAATAGTTCTCTGCTAAGAACCTTCTCCAAATAGGCTCAAGATCTTTGGAGGTAATCTTTTAAGTTACATGATTTCATTGCTGCTCAAGAAAAGAGTTGCTTTGCCCACACAAAGCTGGTATTTCTAATTTAGTTTACAAAATATGAGATGAAAAGACTTAACTTCACTCAAACGCTACAGTTACTGGAATTTTTAAGCAAAAAACAACCTCTATTAAAAATGTAACAAAATGCTTTACGCGAGTAACAGCAGAACAAGGAAAATAAGTCACAGATGCCTACAGTCTATAATGGTGCTTGCTGATAAATCACTTTGTTGAGTTTAAAGCACAGTAAAATTAATTCAAAACCCTTCACGTAAGATGTCTTTGACAAGAAACTGCATCATCTTTGTGAGAAGAGTAGATTAAAATGAATTGTAGTACTACTTAGGGCACAGTTTCTCCAACCTGGAGATAACCTGGACTGGGTTTCTGGGTGGGGAAAAAGCGCTCGATAAGGAGCAGACCTGGAGATGTGAACAGAAAGTAGTGGCTTCTGTAAGAGCTCAGAAATAATGTAGGGCTGAGGACATTCCAGGAAAAAGATGGGGTGGACAATATGGAAAGAGGGCAGCAGGGGAGAGGGGGAGTGGGCTGGGAAGTGACTCTTGGAAGGTAAGTTTGAGAACAACTGGTTTATGGAATCAACAGAACTCTAGGGATTGTGGAAAATTTAGTTAAGAGAGCTACAAATTAATACTATTTATTTTAAGTGTAAATAAATCATTCTAATAGTGCATCAGTCAAACTTGAACAAGATTGTTCCTAAGTTGTGTTCATGAGCCAGACAGATATTTGATTCCCTATCTGAAGAAGTCACTCTTAAAAAAACCTGTATTTACTTTGACAGCCTTTATCATTATTAGTATTATTCCTAAGGCAACAGCCATTTTTCAAGCTGCCTATGAAGTAATTTATTCTGGAGTGATAGCCAAGACAGTTCTGAAAGAATTCAAATGCAATGTGAAACACTGCAAAAACTATGCAAAATTGGTGTAAGCTAAATTACGGAAATTCTTACAGCTGTTAACTCAGGAATTTGCCTGGCTATAGCTTATTCCTTGATTTTAGTCACAATAATGATTTCATCAGCTCTCAAAAATGCTAGAATGCTTGGAAGCTCACCTTACTGAATGACAACACTGGCATTTATGCTTACCCAAATCATCAAAGAGGAGGTTTTAAAATCTGAAAGCATTATATATGCTAATTCAAACCAGCCATGTGTGTCTCAACACTTTGCTTTTACAGTGATTAAAAAAAATTATCGGTACACATACTAACTGGTAATCCACTAATTCAGAGCTACTGAACTGGTAGTTTGCAGCACAGGCACAGACCATTAGCAAATTCTGCCAGCATTTCACTGTGCTACCAGTCATCCTAACCCACATTCTTCAAGCATATTCCATATTTCTAACTGACCTATTTGTCTCGAACAGGAGATAACAGCCACAGCAGCCATGAAGATGGCATCTGCCTGTTATGCCAGAAATGGAGCTGACAAATTTTTCTTGTGAGTGTCCCTGAAAAAATTACTGCTAAAAATTAACTGATAAGACCTTTAGAACAGAGTCTGAATAAAATGAAAGAAAAAGCCAAGCAAATAGACTCTATATCTATATAGCACTCAGAAAAAAAATGCAGTAAAATATTACTGAAGTCTTAATGTACTAAACTCTAAACTGTCTCAAAAGACAGTGTATTTTTTTGAGACGCACGTGACTTGAAGAATTATTCTTGTAACAATATAAAAACCATGTTTCTTCTACCAAGTGTATTAGAAACATCAGTCACAGATTATTCACAGAATCATAGAATGGTTTAGGTTGGAAGGGTTATAGAATCTTCTTCATCACTTTTTTTTAAAAACACCCAACAAACTTAAAAAAAACAAAACCATACCCAACAAACTCCACATATATAAGTAACAAAAACCTACCACTGGAATATCTAAAAACCCGGGGAATGGTAAAATCCTGCAGACTAGTGGAATTCAAATCTGATGAAAATCCAGACAAATGACTCAAGCTTAAATACATTCCAAATCTATTAACTGCCTAAGAGGGACATTTGTAGTGAGCACAGAATAGAAAAAGCACCAACTGAAATCCTTATACTAATCCTGCTCTCTCTAATCATATCTTCCTTTAAATAAAGTATGTGTAACATCCATAATATTAACGGTTCTGATTTTTATTTCTTTTGGTGTTTAAGATATTTCCATTCTAACAGGAATTTGCAGAATGATGAAAGCAATACCTAAGTGAGGATATAGCTCAGCATCCAGGACAAGGTAAGAGACAGAACAACTAAACCGAAGAAAATTACCAAGATACATAGTTCTAGAAGAATAGTTCAAAACAGTAGATGAATCAATTTCATTTCTATTCAAGCAAAGAATTTTAGGCAGAAAAACATCCTTATTTGTGAGATGGTACGCTGAAGTCTTAACCTACTGTCAAGAGCTACATTATAGCCATTTAAATTTTATTAAGGATTTGGGCTTAGGATACTTACCTGCTCCAAAGAAATTACCATTTACTTAAAATACAAGGAATAACAGATGAATGTGAAATCTAAGGAAGTACAAGGTAACATCTTGATAACTCTGATCATAATATGTCAACTCCTGAAGAATCAAGCTCTGTAGGCATCTTGATACAACAGATATTTAAGGTATAAAAGATTAAAGAGTCTATGAACAACAACAAATAGAAATCAAGACTTATACAGGAAACTATGAGATCTCTGCAATATTTACTGAACTAGTCAGAGTATAGCACAACAGATCCACGCAGAGCTATTTGACAATAACTATTCATGCTAGCAACTATTTTCGAGGTACTTCAGAGCATCTAATTCAAATATTAATATTTCACTTTTTGAGGTAGTAAATTGCAAATACTAGCTTTAGAAAAAAATCCTTTGTGAACAAGTTCTTTTTAAAAAAAAAAAATCTGACACAGACACACTTGTCATTTCTGCATGGCTATACTGTAATTGCCAGTGATAACAGAAACAGCAACTTTATCTGTTCAAAGCAGAAATATTTATTCAGCAAAAACTCCAGCAGCATAAACGACTCTCTACAAGAACTTCTCATTTTGAGACCTGACATTAAATGTATATTGATATCCCATGGCAACTTCATCTGAGAAAAATCTATACAACTGATTCTTTCCTGAAAAGTACACTTACCATTTAAAAGTTTATTCTTTCTCTGGTATTTTTGTCCTCTGAAGCACAATTCACAAACCACTGAACACTTCTGCACCAAATATAAGCCTAACATTTTTTGGAGGATTTAAATCAAGATTTGCCAAAACCTCATTCTCTAATGTCTTGAGGTATGGAAAGAAAGCTGAAAATGCATATGGATTAGAAATCAAAGTAGTGTTTTTAAAACTATCTTATAGAATATACAGTATTTATCTTTTTGGAATGGTGCTCCTAAACCAAGGATCTTCTGGAAAAATCATAACGTAGAAGACTAGTACTAAAGCAGTAGGTGTTTCAGGAATCTAGCAAATTAACCATTACTAAACAAAGGTTCTGAAAGCTGCATTCCATCATGACGATAGCCTCTATCATTCAAGATTTTAATATATTTTTCAAGTTCAATTCAGAAGAAAGTCCTGCTCACAGAAACAAATTATGATTATTAGCAGTTGTAGGATTTCATACACTAACAAAACAACTGATAACACAATTAGAGAGTGTATCATCTACAAGAAAGCAGAACTCCTCCAGGTGGGGATCATCATCATAATATTTCTACAGCTGCATAACTCTTTTTGAGTTTAGCAATTGGTTCTCAGGAAAGTGCATGCTTCACCAAAACACAATAAATCAGCATGACTAAAGATGGTGGTTTATTAGCTCTTCCATTAAAATTTAATTAATCTCAGATTATTGTAGTCAAATTTACACATGGGCTGTGTCCTTCAGGATTGGATGTTCTTCATTTGCACAGAAAGACTTTCAAAATTAGGTTAGAATTAGGTCAGAATTAGACTAGAATTAGATCAGAATTAAACTAGAACTAGATGAGTAGTTTTCTTCTTGACAACTAATGTATCTATATTGCTCAACTTCTCTTTCAAACTCTCATAGCTCAAAATCAGAGTAATACAGAGTCTGTCCTAACACCTGGGTTTTATTATTTTATTTCTGGACAACAATGAAAATTATTAAGACCTTTACGGCTGAGTGGGTGAGAGGCAGAAAAAATGGCATGTTTTTCAACAGATAAATTCTAACTATCTGATTGTAGGCTTACTCTTATGTTTGTTTGCTGTAATACAAATACATCCTATCTGGAATCATGAAAGTTCACACACATCATGGGTTTCTGTAGAAGCCATTCCTGAATCCTGAATTTTTGAGGTTTTTTTTTGTCATCTTAATTTTCTTTTTAACCTGACTTCTTACAACCATTGATCACTTGCTGGGAACTGATGAACGAAACTCTTGTATGCTACATGAATGGAGTAGTTTGACTTCTTTGTTGCCAGCTTCAGAGGTCTGTTGTTTTGCTTTTTAGCCCTGAAATCATCTAACGCTTCATCTTTCCCTCAAAAATTTTTCACCAGTTAGCTATGAAAACCGTGGTGCTGTTTGGGTTTTGCAGATGCTGTCAAAGCTGTCTGCAGGCATGCAAACACATGGGGAGTTGTCCACCTTCCTGAAGAATGCTATACCTCCAAAAGCAGGTCTGCCACACCTGAGGTCTATAACTTCAATGACGCTGTGCAAGACAATTTTTGATACAGGGAAGAGGAATCAGACCCTGTTATACTTAGTCTGGGAATAAAAAGTAGAGAAAGCATATGCTAAGAAAAGTTTCTTGATACATCTCACTGCATTTCAGCCCGTATTTTATTTTCATACCAGTGCTACACTCGGGGAGGAACTTTTCTTCTCTTACTACACTATCCTTCATTAGGTTACCAATATAAGATGCTACGAAAGCCTGACAAATGAATCTGTGTTACCAAAAGCTGTGGAACCGTGCCCACTCCAATATTTTTGCTCTGAGAAAAACCACAACTTGACAAAAAGTTTGTTTCCCATTTAAATTCTCACAGTTCTTTAGATCTACTGACCACTAAGCTCAGCTCCGTTCCTTCAAATTATGGAATTTCTATTCTCCCACACTGAGAATCGTGGAAAACTGGACTGTCATGTTTACTTGGATAGCAAATTTTCAAGCTCATCTTAGAATCATTGGTTTTTTGCTTGAGACAGTAGCTTGGGTAAAGATCATTAACTCCATTGCTTGTACAGCCTTCTCTTATGACCAAATGCCTGTTTTGCTTTTGAGGTATGAAATCCATATTTTGGCTGTTTCAAACTCTCACTTCACTGAAATAAACAGGAGAAGATGCCGAAATAAACTACGCATTTTATGTTCCTTTAATTTGAACTGGCCTGTCCTAATGTAAAATGAGTCTATCATCACCTGTGCAGATAGGAGAGAATACCGGTATATCATTCTTAATCTAGGAATTAAGACAAAGCATCTTGTCACTAACTAAAAGGAAAAACTTCCATCTGAAAATACGTCCACTCTGAAAATCATGCTAAAAAAGCCAGTGAGGGTTGTTTTTTTTTCTGAGATCTTTTAATAGGACAAAAGTTTCACATGACATCTTCTCACACTACCTAGCAATATGATTGCAATTTAGAATCAAGAACAACCACCACCAAATTCAGAAGCAAAAGCAGTAATACCACAACTGGGTTTCCTCCCTTCCCTCCCGCCAAGAAAAACATTGGATGGTTTGGTGACTAGATCTTGATATACCCTCTCAGAAACATTTCTGACTGTCAGGTCTGAGGGGAATGATGAAATTAGCTGCATATCATTAAATCATATGTTTTATATAAATAGAGAGCTTCATAAAATTATTGGTAGTATCTCTGTCTTATTTTCTCAGACAATGCCATGATAGATGGGTGACGTTTTTTAATCAGATACTAACATAGCATTACAGCATTTAGAAAAAAAGTGTCATAGCTTTGAACGGATGTGAGACAATCAGAAAATAAAATCAACAGTAAATATGCAACTTTTCAGTCTATAAAACCTGTCCTATTATATAATATAAAGGCTAGGGTTTACTGATAAGTTTTTCCAGTATATAAGTAATTCCAGTGGAATTTTTACAATCAATCATTAATCACATAATATTTCTAAAACACTAGTACAATACTTCTCAATACATAGCAAGAGTCTGCAGATCTTTGAGGTAGGACACAGTATCAAGGGAATTCTCCACTGACAATCAGGTTCTTTAAAAGAAACCATCCAAAAGAAAGAGTTACTGATTATGTATATTGAGTGTTAAAACCTTTTGGTGAACACCACAGCCATAACCACTGTCATGCAGCGCTCTTGTCATTGAGCAGTTTAGATGACAACTGATCTGAACTCCTGGTATGCAGCACGTATTCAGTAATTACTACTACACTGAAATATTTTAGCTTCTCTTTGTACCTGAACCAGATAGATTACACTGCCCTAACAAAGAGAAAGTTTAGAGATCCCCATCATGATATTACATAGAGGAAGATGTCTGATAACAGAAGCTTATTTAATCTATCAAACAACGGGTATGTCTCTTGGGACAACTGCAATACTTTGAAGGATATCCAAGTTAGTTTTAAAGGAGGTAATATATGTGAGAGGCAAACTAATCACAGCAGAACACAGTTCTGCCTTGACTAATTTACACCGAGAAATAAGATCCCTGAGTAGGCCTTTGCTTACATCAGAGGCAACCCACTATAGATTAACTTCAGTACCTCTACTACTGACAGAATAAATAAGGTGATAGCTGAAGTTAAACACAAAACTAATTATCAAAACTTTTTTTTAAAATACATCTAACCAACAGATATGCCAGATTCTTCATTAGCATAATGCTTATACCAAGGCTAAATGCTAGTTCTGAGCTTGATAAGGGAATATAATTAAACGAGACAAGAATAGGATTCTTTCTGTCCTTAGAACTTTTACAATTCATAATGCACATCAAAACCTGTTTCTGTATAACTTTGTTTAAACTAATTTTATGCCATCTGGAAGAAAGAGAAGGCTTTCTTTTTTTGAAAAGCAGTATTATTAGCAACCACCAGTAGCGAGCCTTTTAAAAAAATTAAAATCTTATGTGCCCTTCTTACCAGCCACTGTAAAACCTGCAAATTAAAAAAAAAAAAAAAAAAAAAAAAAATTCATCTAACCGGGCATAGACTTCTGCCAGTCCTTTGAAGTGGGAAGCATCAGATAAATATATATTACAGATTTTCACTAATACGCAAAGTTTAAAGAGACCACACTAAGCCTTTCTTTTGCGGAACAATAAAACATTGGCACTTTTCTACCCACAGAATTCACTGTGAAGAATCAGATGAATTTTAGCTACAGATGAAGAACACTAGATAGTGGTGTAATTTGCCTCCAACTTGCTGTGTTTGCCATAACCCACTGTCTTCTCTGTAAATAAAATTAATTGCAGGAAGAGAATGATTCACAAATATTGAAAGAAACTGTGATAGTGCTTAAAGTAGTGGCAAGACCACCACATCGCTCCTCAAATTCCCTCTTAACTCCAAATTACTCACCACAAACATTTGATCTTTCATTTCTAGACATTATAAAATTGACAAGTAATCAATCAGTTGGAAAGCCTGCTTTTAAGGGATTACCAAAAAAAGGTAAAGTAGAAATGGTTACACATCAGTCTGCAGTAACTTAGTGGCTTTACAACCACGTGCCCTTCTCCACCTACTCTAGCTCTCTCTGGTGTACTCTGGTCCTCTTGAAAGCAGGCCAGCAGGCAGAGCACTGAGCAAAAGAATTTAACTTGCATATCAAATTATAAAATCAAAGAAGGCCTATACTTGAGCCATACTCTTACTTCTCGTATTCTCCAGCTGGGTCACATATCCGTGCCTGAGCAAAGGACACTGACAGGATCCAGGATTTTTAACCTCTCTCCCTGTTAGTGGGGAGATCCCTGCCCAGGGAAGAGTGGGAATCTCATTCCTTCCCCTTCTTTCCCCCACATAACAATCTTCTGCTGCCCTGAGCCAAAACTAAACTTCAGGCTAAGGCTGACCTTTTTTACTGAAAAAATGATGGGTTTTTACCAGGAGAAGTTTTTCTTTCAGTGATTAAAGCTTTAAAATCCACTAGCTTTTTTTCCCCCACTTCTACTGGACTTATATGCTTGACTGTACCAGAAGAATCTCTCTGAATGACTCTGTTGCATGGCCTTGATTCAAATAGGAGAAAGACTTGCTTTTTAGTTTTGATTGTTGAAAAAAGATAGTCAATGCCATTTAATGTAAAGTATTTTTCCCAGCTGAAAAAAAGGCAACAAATGTCATATGCTTCTCCCTCTAAAACTCCTTATTTTGGGACGTATTATCCATCTTGTTTCTAGAAAGAAGAGGGATGGAGGGAGAGAAATAGTGTATCTGCTATAAATTTGTCTGTTCACAGAAATAAAGAATACAACTGCATGGAAGACTGGTTCCAAATTACCAGGTGTGACTGCCCACTGCCTTGTGATGGGTTTGGGTTTTTTGTTGATTTGTTGGAGTTTATGGGTTTTTTGCTTTTAAGACATTTCAAAAGTTTTCACAAAATACCAAAAGACAATTTGTACTGGCCTATAGCAAACAATCAAATATAAAATATTTCAACCTATTTTAAAGTATTTCAGTCTCTCTCACAGTTGAAGCTTTGCATTTAAGAAGTGGTTAAAATGACAAACAGAATGTAGAAAATGTAAGATACAAACCAAACTTATTCCAAATGTAATAAGACCTAGGCTGGATTATACTATAACTAATTACAAGAATTAGTGAAAAGTGACAAATTCCAATAAATTCTAAGAATTAGGGCTCATAAAAGTTGCTCTTGCCAAAGATGTAATTATTAGCTCAAAGCTTCAATGGTACTAAACATTAATGGAAGACAGAAAAAGTTGGCTACTGTCAGTCTTGACAGGATTAAGCTTCCTGGAATTACAGAAATAATCTTATCTTTAAACTTGAGAAATTTCACTCAGTAAAAGATTCTTTCCAGAAAAGGATATTTTCTATGTTACTCAAGAACTATACAGCAAACCCCACCTCCTATCATGCATAAAACCTAGCAGGCTATCTAGTCTTTCCCAAGTGACTGATCTTTTCATTTTCTGGTCATTTACATTCAGATCATCTCCTTACAGAAAGCACAGACACTTTTGACAGTAACTCCTATGACTCTTACTAGGCACTTAATGATTTTCTTCTGACACCATCTCTTTTCCATCATTGCCTTAAAGTATATTTTTCTACTTTATCTAATCAACACTGTGAAGTAGTAAATTTATAGTCACTAACGTAAGTTAATTACACTAGATCATAGAGTCACTTAAAAATCTGCATTTCACCCTCAGGCATATTTTTCTTCGAAATTACAACTTCAATAAGAAACTAAGATTGAATACATATATTTACTCAGTTGGTATGATTCTGAACATAAATAAAAGGAGATGAAAATGTACTTCCTCGATGCCACTATATAGCTGTTACCATTAACTATAGCATGACAAATGTGACTGTAACAAGAAAGGGGTAAGCCTGAGCAGTGAAGAGCCCGTATATCATTATTCGGTACCATTGTGAGAACTGTAAAAATATTTATTCCTCAGTAAAGTTACTATTGATGGCTATACTACTGAGGGCCCTCCATCAGCCCTAAAGTTAGAATGTTAGTATTGACAGACATTTTTTCCCTTTGTAATATCTTAGGCAAAGAAAGTATTAATAGATCAGACATAGGAGCCATCAGTCAATCCAGACACCATTACATCAAAACTGTCCCGTGTAGCATGAACCCATTGAACCCTTTAAATTAATCCCAACAAATTCTGTTCTTGCCCAAAGGATTTCCTATTGTAAACATATGCTTTATCACACATTCAGCATTTTTCAAATATATTTTTCCATCCAGATAACTCAGCTTGGTAAAGCATAATCACAGAAAGACATCTCTTAAAATGTTCCTTGCTTTATTTCATTCTTCAGACATTAAATTTCAAATTGTTGTGTTTTGGGTTTGCGTGGCAAGGTTTGAGTAGCAAGTGGGCCACAGGAGTGGTGGCTTCTGAAAGAAGCCGCTGGAAGCTTTCCCTGTGTCTGACAGAGCCAATGCCAATGTGAATTACGTAATCAGATCTCTGACACATTGTTAATATTATTACAGCAATCACAGATTCTTTTGTTTCCAAAAGCACCGTGAAATACTCTTCTACCATGTATTTCAACAGCAGAACATAGGACTCAAAAGCAGTATGCATTTTTAAGTATAGTATAGTAACACTATGCTCTGAAATATGATATATATTTCTATATTTTGAATTTTACTTTCATTTTAGTCCCACAGTATTAAAGTACATTGGGACACAACTGCACCTAACTTCTGTGTGAATAAGATTAACCACTCTTCAGTTTTGGCATCACTTTCTTAATGGTTTCTCTTGCAGAAGGATTAGCTCGTTTATTCCACCAGTGAAAAGCAGAGACCTTAGAGATCTCATTCAATTCCTGGTGTTATACTTCTGCATTCATAAAAAAAAGCTCTGAAAACGGGACTGTCCTTGTATTTCCAATACTAAGCGAGGGCAATCCTTTCAGTCAGTTTAATCAAAGCAATACTATTTGGATGCTAGTTGGAAGTTTACTGCTGGAAATAAAATACAATGCCAAATCTCTGTTATTCACAGAAAACATGCAAGTTTGCAGTGTTACTTCTGCCATATCTTTGCAGACAAGAAAAAATAAGTTTTATATGTTCTCAGACAAAATTTTGCAGCAAAAGAAGCCATTTAGCAGTCTGAGAAAAAATTGATGACAATGGGAACACAAAATATCACTTTTGTGTTTGCTAAGTATCTATCTGGAGTGATTGCCAGGCCTAGAAAACAAGATGCCATCTGTTCTAAATGGAATGGCATGTATGAGAATAATGTTTATGTTATGGGCAGAGAAGCATTTCTTTTTATAGTTTTTATTTCTAAACATTTCCCTTTTATTATAAAAACACTTCCATAATTTAATGCTCACAAGGCAGAAAATGTTCTGTAAGTGTAGACTGCATCCAAACTGTCTTCAGACACATTCCCTCCAAATAAAAATACAACAAACCATTGTGCAGAATTGTTTGAAGAGTAAATAGAAATTCTTCAGAGTACTTTCTTTCACTAGCGTTTCACTCAACTTCTTGCAAGGAAACCTGAAGGCTAGCTAGGAGCTTCTGTCTGTAAATATCATTGGTATGTCAGAAGATTTCCCCTTCCCTGCCTAAACTTCTCCTTAAATTACATTCAGATTTCTGTGGTACCATAACAACTTCAATAAGCATGTATTTCAGTATTTTGTAAAGGTTTCATTTCCATTTCCACCTCCAGTTATTGTTGGTTTACATTTTTCAACCTGGCTGCTCTGCAGGATGTACATCGTTATAATATTTATGTGAGGTCTTACAGCTTTAACATGGAATACTGTTAACTGCTATATTAAAACTACATTGGGCTACATACTGAAGTGATACTCTGTATTACAGGCTAGGCAACAGATTTCACCATATTTTATCGAAACATATGTCAAGACAATGCAATTCCTGATGGCAAAATAAAAGTGAATCAAGACAAAAAATGGTTGTTTGGGCTTTTATGAGATTCATACGAACTTTCTTTCAATTCCTTTCATGGGAGTGCACACTCCTCAGTTGTGCAGCTTGATTTTTTCAAGTTTAAGTGAGGAAAAAATCCAAAACAAATCTCAACAAAATTGTTTTGCTTTGCCTGCTATGGGTCAATATCATGTAAAATGCCAAAATACTTTTCATCCTCCCTAGGCGGAAATTGCAGATGATCCCAGATTCACTTGGAACCCAGCATAAGCTTTCTAAATGGCCACAAGCCATTCTAGGTATTCCGAGTATGTACCAAGATCTGGAGTCACTGTACACTGCAAAAGCCCTATGCAAAGCACTAAAATTAGAATTAAGGTGTACTTAGATACTTCCTATTTTTTATTGTATAGAACTTATTTGTGAAAGGTTATGCAGTATACTTGATAGTTCAGATATCTAAGAGAAACTGGTGAGACATATTAATGTCAGAGTTTATTCTTCTTCTAACTGTGGCATGCTGTCTTTACATACTTTACTCCAGAACCCAGTAAAAAGGCTCAACTTGAAACTAACTGGAGATCAAGTCTAGCTGTTTAAGGTTTAGAACATTTCTTAATTCAGCTACAGCAGTAGTTAGCTGGGGACCTTAGGCAAGGTTAGAATGCAGCATTATCTTTCTTTACAGACCATTCTCCAAGTTTTGCACACAGTCTCACATAGTCACACTAAATCAGAGCAGAAATACGCAAGATACCTACACAATGCAGGACCATCCAGCTCCTGGTTTGGAGAATACAAGTAGATTATCTATTCACAGTATTTTCTTTGTATACCTTTCAACCATCATACGAACCAATGTGCAAACACTGAAGACAAATTATGGCAAATGCTTAATAGATTAAATATACCTTATTACTGTGCATACATGTTTATATTTTATAGTTAGATTGGAATGTGTGCACATGAGTACACATGTATCTATATCATATGGCATTCATATCAGATTCTTAAAAAAAAAAATGAGGCTATTCTGTTTGTGTTAACAACTGGACAGAAGCTAAAACCAGCTAACCTTATGAGAGATACTCCTACTTGGCTTGGTAATGAAGGATTAAGCAGACGGTAACTGGTATCACCCATATCCTGTAATGAAACATTCTATCATCCACTCTTGCTTTCACACTTCCCTGTGAAATCAATGTAGTTTGCATCAAACACCTACTGAATAAGGCTACTAAATCACTTCAAAGGACAGTCTTCAACAAAGTACATTTGGAATTATGTAAATTTAAGCGCTTAAAGCCCTGTCAACTAGTGTTTTTCGAGCAGTTCTTACAGATTCTTACCAGCTCTTGTGTATCTTCTGCTAATGGCAAAAACGTAGCTTCCAGAATAGCAACTTGATCAGCACTGAGCTTCTGCCACAGACTAATCAGCGTAATCACCAGATGGGTGGCACTCTTCAACTTTGTGAATGCTTGGAACACGTTGGCTTGATTTTCTTCTGCTGCATCTGCTAGAGCTATTACCTGCAAAAATTACAAACATCTGTTAAGTATAATTTTACCGTCCATGAACACTCAGCACTGAAATTACCTTTGGCATGCTCTTGTTTTCCTTTAGAAGATCGTCAGGAATTATGTTTTCCATAAACACAAACCACAGAGTATTCAACGAGTTACCATTTAACTAGATATTTCTTTTGCATACCCAAGGCAACTTCAAGTCCATATCGCAACAGGATTAATCTATCTAGCACAAACAGTGTAGAAAGGATTCTGTTTAGAGCATATTCTTAAGGCATTCCTGAAATTGATCCCCATTGTATCACATAATACATGATAACAAACTAACTTTCAGCTTTACACCACACAAGACACCAAGCCATATACGGCCAGCAAGCCTACTGTATTAATAAAAAACAATACATTGATTATGCAATTAAAAATTAGGTATTTAATAATTTCCACATGAACATAACTGCCATCTATTATTTTATTAACTCTCAGGTCTCTCCATGTTTTGCACTAGTTGCTTCAGCTTTTATGCCAAAATGTAAACATTATGGATCATGTATATGAAGGCAATACCACTTCAACTGCCAGACATTACAAATTTTCAAAATAAAATAAAATGGTAGATTGCTTCTTGTAAGATGGCAAGATCATTTTGCTAGAGTACTTCAAGATGGGGAAAAACAGAAGAGCTATTATATGATATTCTCTGTTCAGAAATAATTGTCATTGTATATAATATTGCCCACTTAGAGCATTACAAAAATTGGCATTTTGGAAAATACTGCTCTAAATGCCTTCTTTCTTGCAATACAATGTTTAGACATTTTCCATCACTGGTGAAAAGTGAAGATGACAGTGATTTCACTATGTAATTGCTATCATTTCAATATGACAACACGAGATTTTCCACGGTATTTGCACTGAATTACTTCAACTAAAGGAAAGGAACAAAAGTTAGGGATTTATCCTAGAGGACCAGAGCTTTACAAGACCTGTTCTCATGAATGCCCTACTTCTTCACTTTGCCTGAATAACACTTGGCTTACAGCAGCACTGATTATCTTCATTGTCATTTAAATCAACGTAAAGAGAACACCCCCCCAACCACTTTCTCCTTCTGTTTATTTATCTGCAAAATGGGGTAATAGGTGCTTGACTGGAGTTGTGAAAAGCCTCACAGAAATGCAGTTAAAGTGTAATTAGTATTACAACAGAATTTACAAAGTAAAACTTGCAGAGCTTGATCCATTAACATTTGGCAACAGCAAGACAACGAAAATACTGTACGACGCATCTCCAGCCGGGAAACAGAGCCAACCAGCTGTTAGCATTTGGTGGAGCAAAACTATTTTTAATCTGCAACACTGGCATTAGAGATGTGTGTGTGTGTGTTCCCTCCAAGCTCCCATGTGACTGGGAAGATAAAGAAAACAGAATTTTAGGGAACTATAAATATGAAACGTTTCAAACAAAACGTGTTGATAGCTTTTGTTTTAGATTTTAAAATGCAATGTTTCCAAATAAAATGGAGAACCCACAGGACACTCATGAGTCCAAACACTACATAAATCAGAGCCAAGCAACAAAACAAACCCAAAAAGCCCAGCTAACCATGCGAAAGACAAGCAAGAAATGAATCCCAAAGAGCAAAAAGCAACATGAGATACTTCGGCTAGAGGAGAGTAACCGTATCACAAAGATGTCACCAGAGGTATTCGTGTCTGCCTTCAGTTTGCTCAGACCAAAGCCCCGATGTTCTGCATACCTCATGCTCTGCACAACGTGGATTTCCCTATTGCAGTTACTTTTCCACAGACTTACGGGTGACAAAGCTGCACGACAAACACAACACTATGTTGTACCTTCCATCAGTTGCACCTGATCACTGTAACCAGTAATTGAATGCACTATACAGCTTCATCTTTCTGAGGAGACAAGCAACAACAGCAGGCAAGGACTCCTCAGTCTGACAGGGGCCTTCAAATACCTGAGCATCCTTCCTGTCCAACACGCATTTGAGAATTTGGGGAAGAAAAATATGCTGAGATGAATTTAACACTGTGATGATGGTGTGCTTCCTATATCACCACGACTGGATGGAATAGTGCAATGGATAAACTCAAATTTCCTGGAATGTGGAATAAAGACAAGCTAGCTGTATCCTATTATGGGTAACGCTCAGCTAGTATCAGTTTTGCTGCAGAAGCAGGTAAATACAGCAGCACTTGTGTGACAACTACCTGAAGGCACCTTACACAACAAAGGTAAAGGACACCTTCTAGACTGAGTCACTAACAAAGTCCTAGGTGGTCTCTCACTCTGTGCTGTATTTCAACTTATGCTGTACGTACACCTCAGAAACATAAGTCACATGAAGAGAAGTAACTGACACGGTCTTTTACCTTAAGGATCCCTGATTTGAGAATTTGCTTTCTTTCCATTTTATAACCATGAACAAAGAAGATGTTCAGCTTTTTGTAGGCTATAGATGTAAAACAAATATCCCAGTACTCCCAAACCATATCTTATGTACCAAACCTCCAAGCTATTTTGAAAGTAGCTTCATAAAAAACCCTAAAAAGTACAACTGTTAAAAAGGTTTGTCTTTGGTACAAAATTCTACAGTTCAGAAGGCACTATAATACAAGACCAATATTGTACCAGTGTCAGACCTAAGTTTCTAAAGGAGAGGAGCAGTCTTGGAGTGTTGCAGGTCACTGAAATATACAGCAATTAAATCTTTAGATGACTGCATACATACAAGTTCTACTTTACACTTGCATAGAAAACAAAGAAGGAAAAATGTTTTTAAGTACTAATGATTCTGTTAAGAGATGAAGAAGCGACCTAAAACAGCTTTCTGAGATCTGGGACATCCAGTATAATACAATATGAAATACCATATGATAATGTAAGCAGACACAGTCACTGTAGTTTTAAAAAAGCCTGTACACAGACAGAAAGAAGGTTGTCAAAACAGCCTTTGAGATATGCTGAGAACTGAAAGCCAAAGCAACACAGAAAGCAGCTGGAAGGGACTAGAGATAACTTTAACAATACACGGTTCCACAGTAAATACTTAAAATGAAGAGGGGAAAAAGAAATCTTTCCTCACAGAGGAAAAATACTCTAAACATCTCCCAGGACATCAGCTACAAATTTTAGAAGCATTCTGGGGTTCTTCGTTCAAACACTTGCAGAATTTACAGATGAGTAAGTTCTAAAAAATGACATTCACATTTTTAATTATTTTGTTTTCACCTGAACATTATCTCTAATTCTATTTTACAATAGTTGAGGAAAGCAAAGAATCCATACCCACTGCAAACTGAGATCCTTGTCTCTTCAGACTCATAGTTTGGCTGTAATTTTCCAACTATGTCTTCAATTCTCACAGTAGTTGTTCAATCTATTTAGTTAAGGTCCATTATATCATCTTTCTAAACCAATATAAAATACCAAAAAAGGAAATCTCTCGCTCTCTCACTTTTTCACAGGATAGGTGGAAAAGTATATTGCAACTGGCAGTCCCAAGTGTAGCTTAGGTGCAAAGATTTTAGACCAACTGGAAAATATCAAGTAAAAAGTCCCACTATATTGCATAAGGCCTATCATCGCCTATGCAACATTTTTCTTTCTCACTCTTTAACATCACAAAGCAAGGAAAAAGCAGGAACTACTCTCAAAATTAAGATAATATTTAAGATTTTTACTAAATTCCATATTCACAGTTGCACAGCTAGAGCTTAAATCCAGAGTACTTCCATAATCTTGAGACCTTCACCCCTCAGCACTATTACCAGGAGTTGAGCACAATAATTTCCAAGCACAGAGCATTTCTCATGCTTTCAGCCTTAAGTGTTCAAGCAGAGAGATTTCTCTCCACTGTTAAGTCAACCTTAAAAGATGTCAAACATTTGAAAACTGTAAAGTAATGGTGATTCAGGTTTTAAAAAAAATCAGATTTCTCCATTATTAGTGCTTAAAGTTATTTGCTCTTTTTTTTTTTTTTTTGAGCATTGTTAAACATCCAGCAATAACTTCAAAACTACTAATCCCTCTTGAAAAATGCTTGCAACATACCCAGTCTTGTATATTCAGACAAGTTCCCTGGGACAATAACGAACGTCACACTCTCAGGCTTATTCCAGTAACACAAAAAAAAAAATACAAATGTAATTCCAAAAATACAAAATGCTTTCTTATTAGCTGGCCAGGAAGATGAAGAAAACTTTGAAAAAGTAAAGGGCAAGGAGTATGAAGTTCCAAGGAGCCTTTCTTTTCAGTTAGTAGTATATTTTCTTGGAGTCTCTAACACTATTGGGACTGAAGACTTCCACAGGTTTTATGCCATAGTCTAAAACGGAGAACAGGAAACATGACTGACAGTTTGTTTTTCTTTTTTTAAAACAGCCAAGAAAAACATAACTGTCCACCACTGGTGAAACATTAGCCCACTAGTCTTATTCTCACCTAGTTCTATCACACTGGGTTCAGCTTCTAGGAAATTTGAAGTATCTTCATTTTTAGCAGAAATAAAGTTTGAAGAAAGCAGAAGTTTGGCATTTAAGGAATACAGAATCTCTTTACAATTCATCCATAGCGCTCAGGAACAAATCTTATATGCAAAATTTGTTAATATATGAAAAATAACACCAGAAATGTAATTATTCTGAAATGGACACAGTGATGATGAATTATTAAGACTGTTATGTACTCCTGCCCTGGTTTCAGTTGGGATAGAGTTAATTTTCTTTCTAGTAGCCAATACAGCGCTGTTGTTTTGATTTAGAATGAAAATAATGTTGATAACACACTGATGTTTTTAGTTCTTGTTAGGTAGTTGTAGTGTCTACAGTGAGACAAGGACTTTTCAGCTTCCCAGGCCCTGCCAGCTGCACCAGAAGCTGGTAGAGCACAGGCAGGGCAGCTGACCCAGCCTGACCAAAGGGGTATTCCCACCATATAAGCATCATGCTCTGGTTATAACTGGGGAAGCCAGCCAGGAGGTGGAATCCCTGCTCAGAAACAGACTGGGCATTAGGGTGGGTTTTTTTTCCCCACAGGGAGCGAGCAAAAGCTTTTGTCCATCACCTGGGGTGGTTGTTGTTATTATTATTCTATTCCTTTGTTATCCTATTAAACTGTCCTTATCTCAACCCCATAAGTTGGGGTTTTTTTCATTCTCCTCCCCACCCCACTGTGGGAGGGAGCAGTGAGCGACCTGCTGAGTGGTGCTTAGTTACCAACTGGAGTTAAACCACAACAACTCCACAGTAAATTAATCCATAATCTAAACCTCTATACCTGGTTACAAATGAGCCATAGGAGCAACAACAGAGGTCACAAACTCACAATCTCTTCTGGCAATCATTCTTAGCTTAATATGGAATAATTTATTGCAAGGTACTTAACTGATCCTACCCCTTCCAACTATTTTTAAACAAAATTAGATCTGCATAAAGCAGGATTTTAATGCCTGTAAAGCAGACAAAAATTAGTTGAGAAATGCTAGGATTACTACTTGTTCATTCCTATTGCACCAGGACATTTCACCCTTTCCCACATTCACTCATTTTAGAGAGTACAGCCCAGTTGCTAAATCTATAACAAGATCTAACAGAATTTTTTGCTTGCAGCTTTAAGAAGTCTCCATCACATATCCTAGTCCACATAGAACATGTAGGCATTTAACATCAAATGTTTTTTCCCTCACAAGCCCCTTTGTTTACCTTGCACACACGGCATGCAGTCACATACAAAAGCTAAGACACAGCAAAGAAAACCTTTAAAACAGATAAGAAAACATAAGTGATAATATCAATTTAATTAATAAAATCTTGCATATCCCTTGCTATGGGAGTAAACTTTTTCACAGGCAATTCTCAAAGTAGTTTACAACATAACAAAACTGTGATTAGCAGCCTGATTCCCTGTGCAGACCACCTCACTCAACAGCCATTGTGCACACAGCTTTTGACAGGTGACCAAAGCTTCATGGAATGTGGGCAAAGATATCCATGTCAGAGAGTGATCTTTATCAAACACTCCATCACCAGAAAGTATAACCATGTCACTCGTGCACAGGAACACTTCTAAATGCCGCACTGTTCCCACAGCGCTGCAACAGGTACATGACAGCACATGTTGGGATTAAGTACCTCAAGCCACAATTATCTGACCTTACCAATAATAAGAATGCCTCGGCTAGGGCTAACCATGAACGCAGTTCTTGAAACTGTGGCATAGGCCCACTATGACGACAACCAAACATCAATTCACTAAATACTCAGCTTTCAAGTAAAGCCCAACATGCCCCTGATCTCAGAAGGCAGCAGAGACATGAAAGAAGTTGCAGCACTAGGATCCATGCTTCATCTGGATGTACCAGCTACCTCCTGAAATGCAACTGCCTCACTTGATGAACATGAAATTATTGATCACCATAAGTAATTACTAGAGTGATCTGTGCCACTGGAAACTAGAGCAGCCAGATTAATGGTTAAAAGGGAAGGTTTCAAGGGAAGATGTGTGGGTTTGGTTTTTTTCTTCTATGTTATTTCCATGACAGAATTCTCATTAACAGCTCTACTGCACCTTTAATTGGAATGTGTCACAAAGCAGTATTGTCTACAATCACATTACAGGTTAGGGATTAAAATGGCAACCCAACTCAAACATTATAAAAGCCTCATGCATGTACTGTTTAAATTCAGAATTTTGAGACTTCGTGTATAAGAAACTTGAGTCTTAACTCCACAAACCACGTGGAGGTAATAATGGATTATAATCACCGAGAGTTATGCTGCATCTTATTTTATTACATTTCAAGAACGAGCGGCAATGATGTTATTTTATCCCAAAAGATTTCTTAATAACTATCATCTCAACTATCCACAGACATAATAGTATGAAAATAAACAATTTAAAAAAAAAAAGACATCTCTACCCTTTTAATATTTCCTCTTTAAATCACTAAGAAAAGAGGCTACTACTTTGTCTTCATGAGTGTCTATTGCCTCAGCTTTTATATATACCACTAAACTCTTGTTTTAACTAGGAAGGGGTGTTTTTTTTTTTAAGGTTATTGCAAAACATTTAGTGGGTTCAGAACCCCAGGCACCCACATGCATTAACTAAAAGCACTTGACTGTTAATACATCTAAACCCCAATTCAAATCCCGATAGATCAATGTCACCCTACTCCATAGTAAATCTGCATTTTGACTGGAAAAAGTATTTAAACAAGCTATACCAGTAAAATTCAAGCAAGACAACAGCCTAGATAGCTCTACATTACAAACTGTTACGATCTAACTAAAGGAAGCATATTCATATTGCCTTAAGTCTAAACATACAGCTCTCCATATGCATAAATCAACACTGAAATTTTTTCTGTCTTCGCAATACTAATGTAGTGGCAAAAACCTGCTTGTTTGCATCACTGTTGCCAGTTTACTAGTCTTATTTCAACACATCTTACTGTTTTATATTGCCACCTATCATTAACTGAAAAGAATAATTACTGCTGTCTCTGGTATTTCTTCTACCTGCAGTAAGAATTACAGTTGAGATTATTTAGATTAATTTACTTCTATTTGCTTGATTTTTTTCAAGGGTTTAGCACTTTTAAGAAGCCAGATAAATTAATATGGTCAATACCTGACACTTGACCTTCCCTTGATAATCTGTCCACAAGTAAATATTGCAGCCAGTTTTGCATGTGAGTGACTTCTTATTTGGTACAACTATTAAATACCAAGATGAGGGGGAAAAATTTCTTGAAGGAAGGCTACAAACACATTCCAAAATACATAGGATACGTTGCAATATATTTAGAACCAAGTCCTACATTATAAAATCCAAATTTAAAAGCAGAGTTATAAAATTAGTAGCTTATCTGAATGAAACAACATCTGGTATAAATTACACAAAACCCAAGAAGCCAGTGAGTTCCAGTGAAACCTTTACTTACCCCTTCACAACAAAAGTTCTATTTAAGCATAGGGATGTGCTAAATAACGCACAGATATGTCACAGAATCGCTGATAGGCAATGAATATTGAAGACAGAGTTTCACTCAAACTGTGGTTGAATTGGCAGCAATGTATAAAAAATGCAGCCAAACATTAGCTAAATGGAGACAGAGAGGTGGAGAGCTTGTTTCACATCACCAAATATATGGTATCATGTAAAGATAACAAAAAAAATATTTCACAACAAAGGAACAAGCTTTGAACAGTGAAGCTGCATGCTTTGTGTGTTAAAATAAGCTGTGAATGTAAACAAACAGTTTAAAAAACTATCAGGGACCTACTCCTGCAAATCTGTAACTGTATTTCAGTCCAATGGGATCTATGGGTGGCCAGGAAATCAAGAGAGACCCATTAAATCTTACTTCTGCAAACATTTATGTACAGTGAAGCTCAATGGGTAAAATCAAGGATTTGCTAACTCCAGTGGGAACGTTGCATTGATTCAGTAAAGGCAGGATTTCATCCTATTAAAGAGCACTACTCTCAGCACGATTAGTCATATGCACCTAGCAGGACAAAAAGCATTTGCGGCATGTTAGGTATTAGGTGATGAATGTGCTTTTAGAAATCGAGAATAAATCCACAAACCACTCTTTCCCAGAAAGTACACAGTGAAACACATCTCCTAAGTTAGACTCATCTCATGTTTGTATTTTATTATAACAATGAAAAACAATAAACATGGTAACAAAAACATATTGAAAAGGTTAATGAAAACAAATCCAAATAATACATAATATAGATATTTTTCCAACTTGCTCACCCAATCCCACTCATGATTTTGGCACTTCTCCTTTATACTGAAGCACCTGAGGAAATTTCCAGAACTCCCCATTCAGGCTGGCTAGTATATATAATTTTAAGTGATTAGAAAACATTGTGGTTGCTAACACAGCGTCTGACAGTTACAGAAAGGCTCAGAATGATTAAATTAAAAGAATACACTCTGGAAACAAATTCTAAACATAGCAATCCAACAAAATGGATGGCAGGCCAATTAGAAGCTCAAACTTAACTACAACACTTATTTCAGGACATCTCTCATGAAAATTACATTTCTATTTTGAGACACTTCATAGAATTTCTCTACTATTAGTAAAAACTTGAGAACATGTGCCAGTACATTTGGAAGTAAAACAGGCTTCTCAAGTCAAAGTGCAAAGGTTGCAAAACATATGAATTGCTTGCTTGAATACCCTGTCTTTGAGTTACAAGTTTTCCACAATTTGTTCAATTTTTTTTTGTTCTGAGACATAACCATTTCAAAACAAAGGAACATCAGGAGGAAATGCAGGTTTTATAAAACTCAGTCAAAACCACAGTCTGTGTAAAACTTGAAGAGAATTCGGCAAAGAGGTTGGAGTTCACTAGGTTTTAACAGCAAAAAAAGAAAGATGGTTTCGAAGAGAGTCATTTAGTGAAAATAAAAATTCATTGTTCATGCAAGGTGCCACAAGAGTACGTTTCAGACAAAGCAGACTCTTGTGTTTCTCCCCAGATGAAGTACAGCACAAACGATAATGCCTGCTCCACAACAGTACCCAGCTGTCCTGGTTTTAGCTGAGAGAGAGTTAATTTTCTTCACAGTAGCCAGCATGGGGCTGTGTTTGGGTTTGTGCTGGAGGCAGCGCTGATAGTGCAGAGATGGTTTTGCTGTTGCTGAGCGGTGCTGACACAGAGCCAAGGCCTTTGCTGCTTCTCGCACCGCCCCGCCGGCGGGATGGCTGGGGGTGTGCGGGGAGTTGGGAGGGGACAGACAGGGCAGCTGACCCCAACTGACCAAAGGGACATTCCATACCATATGGCGTCATGCTCAGTTTATAAGGGGCTGGGGGGGGAAGAGGAAGGGAGGGGGACAGCGGCATTCGGAGTGATGGCGTTTGTCTTCCCAAGTCACCATTATGCGTGACAGAGCCCTGCTGTCCTGGGGATGGCTGAACCCCTGCCTGCCATGGGGAGTGGGGAATGAATTCCTTGTTGTGTTTTGCTTGTGTACGTGGCTTTTGCTTTACTCATTATATTGTCTTTATCTCAACCCATAGTTTTCTCACTTTCACTCTTCTGATTCTCTCCCCCTTTCTGATGATGGAGACTGAGCAAACATCTGCGTGGTGCTCAGCTGCCGGCTGCATTAAAACCATGACACCAGCAAATAACCTTTACACATTTGAGCTGCATCCTGCTTCATATGATATTCAACTTCTATGCCAGCAGTTATTACGTCACTGAAAATAATCACACCTGAGTGGCAGATTTTGTTTTATGGGAGCAAGACAAGTAGTGATAGATCAAAAATATCCTACTGCCAGGTCACAGAGCAGGTGGACTTAACCTAATAAGGAAGAAGCAAAGAGCTTATTATATCCCTTCCTGGGTCCCTCCATCTATAGAAAAAGAGAGAAAACAAAAAAGAAACCACCTAAAGTAACATTACTGTGTATTCAATGACAGCTTTTCAGGGGGCGATCAAAAGAACATCTAATTTTAGGTCACTGAATTCGTTGTGCTGCAGATAATGGCCAATGATGCTCATTCTTCTGCACACCTGGAACTATACCTTCTAACTCTCTTCTCTCAAACCAACAAATTAAAAATTCCCACCTGAAACATGCTGCTAATTCACAAGCACAAAGCCCATAGGAACGGAATCGGGTGCAGTTTTCTTCACATGCACACCTGCCCTAGCCACACAATAAACTAAGGCCAGGCACCCTGCCAGTTTAACCTAGGAGTCAGAACTTCAGCAGAAATCACAAAATAAAACCAAAATAAGCAAATGTTCACTCCCCTCCAAACTGGTTCATCTTCTGTTAAAAATAAGAGACTACAAAACTAGTAATTGTTTTAGTGTGCAAAAATTATTTTACCATAGAACTATTCTGACGAACTGTGTTTCACCATAGGCTATGAATTGGTGTTCAAAAAAGTAAAGGTCAACATTATATATGCACATACATATTTAGAGGATTGGGGCTTTATTATTAATCACAATATTCTATGCTGTTCTCCTGCTGCACTTCTAAATATATCTGAAGCTATATGGCTTTCTAGCATACATTTCCAAATACATTATTTAATGATGCACTCATAATCTCTTAGCCTTTGAGAAATATCATGAAAAAATAGCTCAAAATTGACAGAATAGGCAACAGTCCTTCACCCATGTCTTTGGAAGTATGACTATTTTCCCTACGTTCAGTAGTGCAACTGCTAACTCCACTCATACCCCACACTGTTGTTCTTTTCCTTAAATTAAAAGATACGAGAGCTAACAAATAATTATAGAAACTCCTTCCAATATGTTTAGCACCAATTCTCTACTGAAAGAACAGTTGTGTGACAAACTTGCCAATTATTTGAGGTAAACACGTTTTTGACCTAGCCTCACTACCTATGTACCCTTGTATGCTGACAGAAAAGGAAGACTGTTCAGATCAACCTAGAGTTAAAGGGGGAACAATCCCTCACCTTCAAAAAGGCTTTGGAGGCACACTCAGAAAGATTCAAAGTTCAATTCAACTGTAGTTCCTAGAAGAAAGCCATTTTTTTCCATGAAGAAAAAAAAAAAGTTAAACAGCCTACCATCAAATGCACAAGAATTACTGCATTTATATTGCAGCCTTTCATGCAAACATCTTGTTCCTTGATTTCTGCTTTATTCTAACAGGCAGCTGGATCTACTGAGGAGATGGGACTAGATGTGTAAGGTCCTTTTTAAATCCTGCTGACCTAGACTAAGGTTCCTACCGGGACTGCTAGAAGTAGGGGAGCAGAGGAAACAGATACCAAGGGTCAGGTATGCTTCAGTGTCTGAAATGTGATACTTAACCTTGTCTCTTTCTCTGTTTTAAACCTAGAAAAATCTCATCACTGTCTGAGCAGAAGTTTATGGGGAGTTCTACTGCATAATATTTGGATTAACAAATAGCACCCTCAATTATGTAGGGCAGGAAAGAGCTCATTCTTCAACGCTAATATGTAACCACACGCAAACACACCCCACTAAATTAGTAACAAATGCTCTTACTGATTTTGGCTGGGATAGACTTTCTGATAAGAAAAGATTTTCCTTTCAAAAAACCCCCTCAATTTAAACACTTGCCTTGTTCCCTTGATGTAATACAGCTGAAGTTCATGCCCTGGTTCAGTCAAATCTAATAGTTTTAACTTAGTTTCAACCATTACTGGTCATAACAAGATGTACTCCAAAGGGTATTTATGTTTTCTTTATTCTATTGCATCAAAGTTAGGAAAACACATCTGGGTAGCGTACATTCTAGCCACACTGCAGACCAAAAATCCAGATAAACGTTTTGTCTAGAAGGATGACTAAATAAGTTGGCCAAATATCAGAACAAATTTACTTTGATGTCTCAAGCTGGTGGAGCTCAGAAACATGACCTAAATTATCCAGTTACATCCTCTGAAGGATTAGAAACCATCTCTTCATTTAGCATCTGAAAAAAAGCATTTGTTACAAACGATGGCAGAATTTAACATGAATAAAATGGTAAGAACCTAAGGAAAAACATTTCTCTACTTTCTTTTATATTCATAAATAGTTCATATTCATGTGTTTTTCAGGACCATCTCACCTCCAGTGCCTGCCATAGCTGCTACCAAAAATGCCTTGGAGTCTGCTTGGGAGCCCGTAGAGAAGGATGGCATTTGAGATTCACACTGCAGGTGCACACGGCTGAATGGAGACTGCACAGGCAGGTTCCATGTAAGCAATGCCCTCAGAGTGATGCTGAGCCATTTGTCAAAAGTTAATGATGACAATATATAAAAATACATAAAACCTCACATCAGGTGTGGAACCAACTAGCTGAGCTCCATCAATCATGAAACAAAGCAGACAGCTGGCATGTTGTTAAATGATAGGACTGGAGAGAATTACTGAGCACCATTCCTGTGGGAAGAAGTACTAAGGAAAACCCGCTGTGCGATGAGAATATGAACCAAACATTATGTTCTTTTCTAAATGGAAAATTCCTAGGGGAAAATATAAAGGAAAAATAATTTCCCCAACGGAAATGACTCCATTGTAACGCTTACCATGAAAGCAACTGGAATACTGCTACCCTCATGGAGCAAAGAAACTAGGAAGCAGGAAGATATGCAGCCTTCCTTTCTTTTGGAGCAAACACAAGAACATAGTTGCTGAAAACAGTGAGAGCCACAAAGACAAATTCTCCAATGAAGTGGCTAGTTTTCCTTAATCTCCTCTATAAACCACGGAGGAACGATTCTCAGGTTTGGTTGGGGTTTTTTGTTTTGGTTTTTTTTTTAAACAACAGAAGGTATGTAACTTCCAGTGCCTTTGACTTGAGAAGATCCTTCTTTCTCTCCACTGACTACAGAGGAATTCTAACTTCTCTAGATGAAAACTGCTTTAGTGAATCTCACTCACCCACAGCATAACGAAGCAAGCCTAACTTATCCAAGATATGCACAGACAATATTTAGCCCTAAATACTGTAATAAAACATGAGAAACAGTATGAAAGGACAATTTTATCTCATTAGTGCCAATCTTCTTCATCAATAAATGCCTTTTCCTTAACTTTAATGAAATAGGCACCCAAATAACAGATTTTAAGCAAGACATTGCTATATGTTTAAGTAGTCCAGTAGAGATGTATTCTTGTGCTTCACCATACTGTACATCAGAATCCCCTTAAAATTTCTCCCTCCACTATACAGTTTACCTTTCTTCTTCCTAAAAAAGAGCTATAAAAGTTGGAAGACATGACAAATTCTCATTTTTACAATATCAGCTACTCTTAATACAGCATTTGTAGGTAGGAGTTAGTGATCATCCCTTAAGTACTCATGAGGCAGGCTAAGAATAAAATTTTTGCAACACATGTTTATGAACGGCATTTTTTTTCCAGCATTCACAATACTTCAAGACAAAAGCAAAATTTAAAGAACAGCCCTTTTCATGTAATCAGAATGATTTTTTTTCAGATTTCCATTAAAACTGAAGTATGGAATTCTAGGGAAATTTTTTTTAAACAGTGACTTAATACTGCACTGAGCATTGAAGGATCTTGTCTGAATTTTTTATATTTACAAATTAACAAAGCATAGTAACTGATTTTGTAATTTATATACTGGTAATTTCCTACACAAAGGCACTACGTTAATTCTACATGAGGGGCATTTCCAGCATTTCACTACCATTTGGAGCTATTTCCATTACTTCCTACAGGAAAGTCTTTCAATTAAAGGCACAAGTTCTTTCTCACGTTGCAGACAAGGATAACTGCACACAATGAGGTTTTCTCACCCAGCAGTTTGACTCCCTCTGTACANCCACCCTTTCAGTGAAGAAATTTTTTCCTAATATCCAGTCTAAACCTCTCCTGGAGCAATTTGAGACCATTTCCTCTTGTCCTATCGCTTGTTACTTGGGAGAAGAGACCGACACCCACCTGGCTGCAACCTTCTTTGTGGAGGTCTCCCCTCAGCCTCCTCTTCTCCAGACTAAACAACCCCAGTTCCCTCAGCCGCTCCGCAGAAGACTTGTGCTCCAGACCCTTCACCAGCTTTGTTGCCCTTCTCTGGACTCGCTCTAGCACCTCAATGTCTTTCTTATAGTGAGGGACCCAAAACTGGACACAGTACTCGAGGTGTGCTCTCACCAAAGCCAAGTACAGGGAGGCGGTCACTTCTCTAGTCCTGCTGGCCACACTATTCCTGATATAAATCAGGGCACACTGTTGGCTCATCTTCATCCAGCTCTCAGCCAGCACCCCCAGGTCCTTTTCCTCCAGCCAGCTTTCCAGCCACTCTTGTCCAAGCCTTTAGCATTGTCTGGGGATGTTGTGACCAAAGTGCAGGACCCAGCACTTGGCCTTGTTAAACTTCATATGGTTGTCCTTGGCCCATCGATCCATACTCAGTTGACAAAGCTTTAACTAACACTTTACAGCAACTGTACATTACAGTCTGCACGTCACTTGCTTGATTAGCGTTCCTCATTTCAGTAGAACAATTGCACTGACACCATAAAGATCCACGGTAGGTGAAGTAGATCTAAAAATACATTAATAACCTGCATCCGTAAGTTACATGTTTTTGGAAATCTCACTCTTCTTCAAAACTATGCATGCAGAAAGCAGCTACCATTGCTTTACTCTGTAGTAAAAAATAAAGCTATGCCCAAGGTTGTCAGGACACTTAACAGTACTCTAAGGCTGTAACAGCCATTTCAGGCAAGAGAACAGAGCAATGACTACATCATACCACTTACCAGCCCTCCTGTCCTGGACATCAGACGTACACCTCAAATAATCACTCAGGATCAAACAAAAAGCTAGCCACTATTTAAGTTCCATTTTCCCCGACTCCTGTTTGACTGGGACAATCTGTCTCCTGTAAATGACTACAGAGGTCTACCCTTCCTCCCTTTATTCAGTTCTCTCCAATATATCCCTGTAGGACAATTGGTGTCTTTTGAGGTGTGTACGCATCAAGGAGTCAGAGTCAGGTTTTCATCTGACAGCAAAAGCATAACACCCAGAGTAAACTCACAAAGGAAAATAGAAATAATTGAACAGTTCAAACCATAGCACATACTGGTATTCACAACAACTTTTTCTTCTACACAGTAGCACATTATTAAAGACACAAAATTCCCAACATTTTCCCTTACTGCGAATAGTAACATGTTTCAAATCTGCAAAAGCAGCCAAGAAAGTGGTCCAATCTAAATTAACCACAGACATTTTAGTTCCCTCAAGAACAAAATTTTAGTACATTTGGTTTTGGATTCATGATCTGTACAGCTCAAAAGTTAAATAATTCTGGCTATAAGTAAACTAAAGCTTTACCTAAAACCTGTTAAGAATATTTCTGTTCCCATTGAAACAAGTCATTACAACCTAAGTCTATATACCATATACTTCTGTTTAAAACATAAAATACTGTTTAAAAACAATCAACATAAACGCAAAGCAAACAGTTATCCTTCATTTGGGGCTCAGGTAGACGAAGCATCATGTTTAAGAAGGATCAATGTGAGCGTTGTTGTTTGGGCTCTTGGGGGCCCATACACATAAAAGTACATTCTGTTACTTCAACTGACATGAACAAGAACAGCATGTAAACACTGTACCATATTAGAGTTTTAATTTGTTTTCCATTTTCTGTGTCATAGATAAGACATATTCCTAGTATTAAAAAAGCTACAGGTAAACAGCATTTTGCAATGGAGGCAAATGATTTTAGAATACCGTAAAAATTATCGTTCTCTGTTTGAAGCTTTATCACAGGCAACAGTACGTTGAACTCACAGAGCAAGCAAGTTTTGAAACAGAATACTGTACATCGTAGACTCCACTACAGTATGCATCTATACTATAAGAAACAAAACTATTAACAAGTAAAACTTAAAAACTACAGTTTAGAATACACCTCATACGCCCCTGGTAACTGAGGCTCACAGTGTTGCTTACATGTCGAGTTACACACAAAAAGACTTACACGTTCATTAGAAAGTTACCGCTTCAGAAAGTTTCACTGATGGAGTTAACACTATGGCAAAATGAATCACGAGTTGGGAAAAAAAAAAAAACATTGTATCCTGTGGTCATCTTTTCTAGTATGTCCTGAACACTGTAAAATTAAGTAATTTTAACAAATTTTCTTAAATACAGTATATGTAGGTCAAACTTCATCATCTCTTTTTTCTTTCCCCACAAATGTAAAATCATGCATTTTTGCTCCACAGCTGTTCAATAGTAAATCTGTAAAAATTAAATATTAACCCATTATGAAAAATAAAATTGACTCTACATTAATAAAGCCACAAATTGCCCTTAAGTCAAAGAAAGCTTTGTCATTGACTTCAGCATAACTGAGATTTTACATGAGAAAAAAATTGTATGTAAAGTGTAAACAAACTAGTAAAATACTTTTCCTCCAAGATATAGTTCTAATTCTTAATCATATAATTATATATAGAAGTATACATAATTCTTAATACATAATTCTATTCTTAGCCATTTTCTGTGCGTGAATAAAACATATTCAGCAGCTATCACCCATAACAATATTCACAGGAACAGAAAATCTGAAAATGCCCTGAACTTTATCAAGGGGTTACCCCAATGCAAAAATTCACTTGATAAAAAGTAGCTCCACATTAAATGAAAAAATTCTTTCCCCTGAAGTCAATACTTCGGATTTTCAACATTTGAAGATCACTACCATTATCAAGAGTTATTATCAGAGTACTGACAGACAAGATCTCTTTCAATATGGCAAGGGGGTACTTCTGTCAGTAATTGTCCCTGCTAATTGCAAACCACCCTCTTTCATTTAGTCTTTTCTAGTGAGTGCTCCTCTTCTCTGTTTTTCTCCATGTGATACCAGCCAGTGCCTCGTTCAATTCATCTGCTGCTTCATTTAACAGTCTCACTCCTCCATAATCACTTGTTTTCAAATATCTTCCAATTTTAACATGTTTCAAGTGAGCATTTTTCAATTTATTTCTTTATTATCAGTCTATGAAAATACTGCAAAGATTTCTTTTTTTTGGATGCTTGGTATAACTTCTAATAGTAGATGATTTAGGAGTATACCTTATTTATGACAGGATGCCATGATACTGCTCTCTTTCAGCTTTGATGACGATGTTTCTCAGATGACATGCCAACAGATGTTACAAGAAGTTATTATCTGAATCTGTAATCCATCTAACAGCTCTTTGACAAGCAGAATAATTTTAGCCCCTCTCCTTTATCTTTAGGTATTCCCAATCTTCCCTGTCCTTTTGCCGTGACATTGCAAAATAAAAGTAGAAAAAAAAACAAACAAACAGTAGAAATGGGAGGCAAACTACACAGAGTTAACAACAATGGTAGTTACTAAAACAGAATCCTGAACACACAGCTTTTTCCTTAACCACCGCATAATAAAATTCAATGGCAAATAATCACTGAGGAGTTTTGTGGAAAGTGAACAGGAATTACTTTTTGAATAATTTAAACTAAACATATAATTATAGGAATATAAAGAAAAATCTCGTATCATTCCCTAAATTTGTATCAATTATTATTGATTATATTATACTCCTACATAACTTTCTAACGCAATTCCGTTTCAGCCATTCCATTATTTTACCTAGTATTAATGTCAAGCCAACAACGTTACACTTACCTCAGTCTTCCTTTAATTCATTTGAGTATCAGCTTTACCTGGTTCTCAGGAGCTACCCTGCTTTGTCACTTCTTATTAACCCAACTTATACAGGGAATTATTTGTCCAAACCTTTAAAATTCTTACCTATGAGCTATACTGATGTTTTAAAAAGGTTTATAGTATTGTTTAATATCCTCTTTAGTGACTACTGGAAACTATTACATCATTTGATGGGAACACAACTTTTCCCTTTAGATCACTGAAGAATATATATTCAACATTTCTGCTTCTTTAAGTTACTGTGTCACATCACAGCTGGAAAAAAAAATCAGTAAAGCAACACTTCTGATGGGAAAAAAGTGTCTAATATGAATGCATCAATGTCAGGTAACTGGAACTTTACACATTCCTGAAGATTTTAATACAAAATAATATTCTAAAACCCCTCTTTGCAGAACAGACCCCTCATACTGCCCCTTATACACACATTTCAAACCCATCAGAAGAAAGCTGGAGGAAAAATATGCTATTAACTAATTAACTTAAATAGGCAGGGGATCAAGCAGGTTTCTTCCCTATTGTGCTGTGATCTTTTGTCCCTACCTTCTGTTCTCAATCCGACTGATAGTGCTTCAAGACACATAAATACCTCTGCAGGAAAGAAAACCCACACCTGCACTGAAGTTATTCTTAGAGCTTTGCCTTTAATCTGTGTCACAAATGTAATTAACAACAGCTGAAATAGTTGTTAATATTGTAGTTTCTATTTCCTTCCATTGCTCTCTGCTTCAAGAACATCTGATGCCGCAAGTTCAATAAGCAAAACATCAGCCCGTTTGCTTTAAGATAAGCCGATAAAGTAATTTACAGCTCATTTTTAAAAGAGTTTCGTTTAGATACACACAAAACGTGGATTTTTATTAGCAGTGTGTTCTTAGATTTCATATAATGAGAAAGCTTAGCATGTATACAGGTATTTTAGTATGCAAACATATTGTTAAATGTGTTTGAAAGCACCAGTGGCATTTATGACCATCATGCTGATGTGCTTGACAATTTGCTACAAGATTATTACGATCAAATAAAGTTTTGGGTGGCTGTAATTTAACTTTCCACTGTATTTTACATTGTTCGAACTTCCAATGATATCATAAAAGCTTCATGTAAACAGGAAGCATGCAGGCAGTTACGTTCCACGGCAATACAGCCTCGCTCAACAGTTGTTTGCTTCTCAGTAAGGGTCAGATTTTGCTTATAATCCACGGCCCTCTAAATTGCCTCGGACACTAGTTTTACTCAGAATTTGTCATGGGAGTTAAGATTTGCAGGATTCAACCACTACGGACTCCTGGGTTCTATTCACCACAGCTAGGGAGAACACTGGATAGGGTATTTATAGAATAGGGTATTTTGAGAGAGGGAGAATATACATACTCTCTATATATGGAGAATATGTGTATTCTATATATAACATAGAAAAAGACATTTTTAGGGACACATCTTCAGTGCTGAAAACTATTCTCTCAAGAAAGCAATTAGCATTTAATTTGAGCAACTGTCAGGCAAAACATGAGACTTCTCTGTCTGGTCCTATTCCTAGTCATCTTCAGAAGTTAAAGAAGTAAAAACTTTTCCTTATATCCCATTACAACTACTTTCATTGATGTTCAAGTAATTGGTGATCTGACAATAGGCACCAATATACCTGTCACAACAAATACATTCCACATATTACCTGAATGAGATCCCCATACTTGAAAGGCTGATACATTAACCCTTGGTGCCATGTGAGTAGCAAGAAAAGCATACGTTTTTGTAACGTCTTCGCCACTATTCTTTCCAACCTTATTCTGACTGCTTGGCAGTCCACGAAATTATTTTAATGTAGAAATGCCCAATTTTAAAAATAAATTGGGCTCTTCAATCTCTTTTTGTAACATACTCTTTTAGTTCAAGGACTAACAGGAAAACCAGGAGCAACCAACTCCCACCACTTTTTCCATATCACTGCTAGGAACATTGTAGCCTGAACTTTTCCTCGTTCTAACATAATGGGCAATCACTTTAGAATGCATTAGTTTAAAGGTCTCTAATTTGCATCTGGCTAATTTTAACTCTGGATTGTGATATTTAGAAAGTCTTAGATAAGGGTCTCCTGTTAATAAAAGGTATACTTTGATTTTGCTTAAGCTCACTTAATTATCATATACTACAGTGCCAGGACTTAACGGCAGTTTTACGAGTTAATTTCTGTAAGTGGTATCAGCTCCTTATCAAATATTTTTCATATAAGCTAAACTAAAACCGGATGGCAAAGAAAGAATGACTTGATTTAAAGTGCAAATATAAAACATATCCAAAGCGTACATCACTACAGCGCACGAAGTGTACATCACTATAGGCTACGCTAAAGTACAACTCTTCATCAGGTTATCTAAGTGTGCAGCAAAGAATTTTTTTGCAAATAGTCCAGAATCTGTACAACCCTTTAGAAAAATTTGTGATCGCAAAGGACAATTGCACAAGCAATAGTCCTCCAGGCCCGTGAAGTTAACGTGAATGGCAAAAACATTCCTAACAGCATTAAGATGACCTTTATTGTTTCTAATTGGGTTTCTATGTCTTCTTCAAACCAGTGAAAATTGTGTCTCATTAAACTGACAAAGTTGTTACAGCCACCTGGTTCTGATGAACAGGAATACATAAATGTGAGAAATGTGCGTAAACTTCAAATAGTACATTGTGCACTTTGGCCTCTGAAGTCAAATGTACATGCAAATAAAGCCTTCAAATGGATCAAGAAAGCAATTTCTGCTGGTGCATATTAAAATGCAGATTGTAGGAGATAAGTTTAATAACTCACAATTGCTGACCTTAAAATAAATTGCTTCTAATCTCCACTTAATTTCAAACCAAATGCTTTAATAAACAGACTCTCTATCAACTGTTTTCCCATCAATATTTTCTCCCCTTAACACCTACACTATTTTTCTACAGTGCTGATTTGATCATATTTTCCCTCCAAAGGAAATTAAGCAAGGGTTGCCCTGTACTACCAATGAAACAGAATGCTTTTTGACTGAATTCTTTTCTCTATCCATTTAGCTGCCTTCAGACTTTCAGAACAAATTTTACTACTTTTTTTTTTAATCTTTACCTAAAGAATTTGATTTAGTAGAAATGTTACAAGCTCTTTACATCTCAGGTGGAGATGAACATACTGTCACTGGGCACTTTTTCCTCTTTGTCCTAGTTCATACTATTAAGACCTTTTTAATGAGTATTTTAACAAGTATATTCCTGATTCCACCCTTTATCTTGTCAACAAGCTCTGCTCCCCATGGAAACAAACAATAAAAGACTAACTTGACATCGGTTCTGTCCTTCAAAGACAATGGGAGTGAAGGAGCAATTTAATTAAGACAGGAAAAGAAACTGCCAATCAAATTTCAAAACACCATTCATTAGATGGGTTAATAGATAAAAAGAGTGCCACAATTTCTGGAATCCAATCTCTTTCACTGCTGCGAGCAATCCTTCACTGAACATGAATTGCTAAAAGGATTGACATAATATATTTTGGGGGAGGGAAGGGTTAGAAATGTTCACATATTCCAGTGAATCACTCTTCCATAATGCTTGCAAAGTAACTCTGGTGCGTTCCCCTTGGGCAAACACCTGTTTACGAATTGGGACGTATCATTAAAAGTGACTTCACCTTCTTTTATGCTCCATGCCAAATTCACTGGAACTCATTTGGGTTATGCCAGACAAGCATTCCATTCCCATGTTCTGGACAATTAATTGCAACCTTCAGTTTGAGTACTGATCTAAGGTGTTTAAAACACTGCCTGAAAACAGGGAAAGAGACAGAAACAGCTTTCAAATTTTCCACCTGAAGAAATGGTGCCACTCGCTTAGTTAACACCCTCAAAACCTACAGATGAATGAGGCAAGTTATTAACTCACAAAGTGTACAGCACTTCTCATTTATTCATTGATGAGGTCATACAAATTTACAGAGGAGCCTTTCTTAAATACCAAAAGACAAACAAACAAGTCAGCACACAGTGGAGAAAACATTCTACTCTGAAAATTACTCAAAGACTAAAAAAAAGCCTTTTGTCATCAACAGCATTTTTAACAAATTCAAGAATGAACATTTTCTGCAGAGATTTCTATTTTGTAGGTATTGCTGAAAATACTTAACCAACTCTAAGAAACAATAAAAAAGTAAAATGACAATGTTTCTATTCCTTTGAACAACATCATTAAAAGTCAAAAATATAAAATCAGAAACCTAAATCAGTAACCTGTAAACTACTAACACATTAATATTCAATTGCACTAAATATCTTCCAGTAATTTTGGAGGATACAAATAGCATAAACAGCCAAAAGTTGATTATTATTTTAAATACCTAAATAACGGGTAGGAACATTAGTAGAGTATGTAAATTTGAAAATGTAAAGACTGGTACTTTTAATATTAAAAAAAACCCCACCCATCTGACATTTATTACTGAACACTCATTTTTATTATTGCCATCAGTCATCTCTTCTTTTGATTGTGTTAAATTAACTGTAGATAACAGTGGTTAGAAATAGCACTATAAAAACTGATGGGACATTATAATCACACGTTGCTTTAGACCACATCCTGATTACGAGGCAGACATTTGCTTTCTGCTAAAACACAGTAAGCATACCATCTAAGGCAAACCAATTTAACTTCCTACATCACTTCCTCCAGTATCAGACACTTCGAAACAGGGAAGCCAGCTCTGTGGCTGTAAACTTCTCTACCGGTTTGGAAAAATAGGAGCAGGCAAATGTTCCTGGAGGCATGAGCAAATCACAGGGGGACTGTGAGCCCCCAGTGTGATACAGGCAAATGCATTCTGGTGTGGCAGGCCAGAGAGGCAAGCATCGCGCCAAGCCCTGGTGAGCCCTCACCCTTACCACTATGGCCGTTTCGCACTCCTGCGTTTCATAGCCTGCTCCTGGCTACACACGCGCATGGTGTTACTGCCTGTGAGCATTGCCTCTGACAGGATTGAGAAAAATAACGTAAAATAACGACATCGATGGCTGGCCACTCTGGAGACAGAGTATTGGACTAAACGGACCTTCTCTCTGATGGAGTACTGTTGTTCTCAAGCTCTTGTGTTTCAGCATGTTGGCTTTTTTTTTTTTTGCTTTCTGCACTCATTGCCCCAGTTTTGCAAACTAATTACCACGGGTATGTGCTAGAAGATTGTTTTCCATAGTTTCTTTCACTAATTAAAAAGAAAAAAAAAAAGATCCTTTGTATCCAAATGACATCATCAGTAATGTCATCACAACAACATTCTCAGGTGGTGTCAAGTGCGCATCTAACAAGCAAAGTC